>OX457039.1:44207451-44256951 GCA_949752735.1 Lumbricus terrestris
ATGGATTTTCAGATATGCAGTACTGGATCAAGGCACTTTGATGCCGTTTCTAGAAAAGTCCATTGTTATTATATCAGATTTAGAACTTCCTAATAGGCCTAATTATGAAATGAAATTTCTTACAATAAGCACGTTACAGAATTACGTATACCGCGTATACCATGCAGTTTCTGCATTATAAGGGGCCCCACCGGACATAATTATGTTCGGAGGGGGCCACGTTCATTGTTGCTACGGCCCTGCTATAGGCCTGTAATTGGCGTTTGTTTACAGTAGTGTAGGATAATGCTCGCCTTAAATTTTTAACCTAAACTCTACAATCTACAGGGAGTTAATGTAAGAGCCCACACAGCGTTTATTTGTGTGTAGTTCAATTCACGCCTTGGTCAACTGATGAACGATGAACGAATGATTCAATTTAGATGCTGAGGTAGTCCACCTGCTAGAACTTTTCCAATCGCTAGATGCCACTGGTCGCAATGAGAATGGTTTCAATCGCCAGGTGTCGTAGCAGTAGATCAAACCATTGGATTTATTTCTACCCCACTCAATAGACTATTCTATCTCCTGCTTTGAAACGGTTGGCCATCAAATTCTTAAACGTTGCCCGCTAATCTTTTTGACATAGTCTACAGAGGATGCCAGGTCTGAAACAAGGCCGTAGCCAGGATTTTATTTCGGGGGGTGTTTCACCAATTTCCTTTTCCAAAAACTACATTTTTCCTTTTCGGGGGTGTTTCATGGTTTTATTTCATGGTTTTTACGTCATATGTTCCTAAATACATTATATTATTTTTCACATTTTCCATTTCGGGGGGTGTTCAAACACCCAAAACACCCCCCTAGCTACGGCCTTGCCAGGTCATGTAACATAACGAGAGGTTTAGGCCGGAGGTGTCAAAACTGTTTTAATTGGCGGGCAGCGCAATATTTTCCAGCAGGTGGCGAGGAGGGTGTCAATTGCCAAAGGTGCCTAAGCAAAATCAAGTAGAGGTAGGGATCCCGAAGAGGCTTGAAGAAAATCCTTGGAAAACTAAATCTCAAGTGGGGCATTTTTGGCATGCAATGAGTCAAATTAGGACGCAAAAATCTTAATTCCGATCTTCATAATCAGTCATGGCCACCAAATGCAGCTCATTTTGCATTAAAAGTGACAGTTTCCCTACTCGTGACAATCCAAGGGAAGAGACTCCAGAATGAAATCCGATGAATCCGAGAAGCCAGAAGCCAAAGTTGGATGGATAGACCTAGGCCTCTTGAGCCTGAATGTGATGTGAACGCAATTAACAGAAATGACATCAAAGACAAATATATTACCGGTAGGAAAAACAGACAAGCGACAAGAGATCAACAGGACTTCTAGGCTACACGTCTACACCCCTAAGAAATCTTGGTTCCTTTCCGCTAGTGAGCTACCTGTAACAATTAACTAAATTTTGACCAAGTTGGTAAAATCAAATCAAATCAAATCAGTTCATTTATTTATCATACAAGTGCACGGTAAAATATAGGCTATAATTAACTAGTTAATTAAGTTTAATTAATTTGACGAGCCCTAGACAATCTGGGCGATAAGATGAGACCGGGGTCTACATGTAATTTTAAAGAGCGGGATGGTAGCTTATTATTATTATTACGTAAGGTGAGAGGTAGCCTATTTCAATGAAAACACCCGAGAATTAGCCTAGTCCTAGCTAAAGTTACTCTCTTTTGGACAAAACGATGGCCCTGTAGGCCTTTGCGCCAACGCGATTTGGCCATTGTTGTACATTGATGTGTACAGGATTACCTCTTTACACGTCGCACTTTGACATCAAAATAAACAGTAAAAAGAAATGAAGGAATGTGCATTGTAGACAATTCAAATTATTTTCCTGCATGCTCTATACCAGTTGCTCAAGACCTATCTTTTAAACCGTGACTGGGCTGGGAGCGCCTCTGACAGTGGCATAGACAAGGGGGTTTCGGGGGTTGAAGCCCCCCCATTGGCTTAGAGAAAAAGTATTTTGAAGGTTATTTATCCATTTAATTAATAAGAAAAGCAGAGCAATTGTTTGTAGTAACAATTGTTTTCTTACTTTATTCCATTTGTTACTTTATTCCCTTTTTATTCACTGTAATACTGCTGGGTTGGTGTCAGAAGGGGCATCTGGCCGGGCCATAAAAACCCACCCCCACCTCCATCATGAATTCCTGGTTTCGCCACTGGCCTCTGAGTAGACTTCCTGAAGGGCGCTATATAAATTTGAAATGAATGAATGAATGAAATCTCTCTTCAGTATAGAGCTAATTAGCTTACGCCATTTTCAACTTAGCAAGCGAGCATGAATCTTTTAGTTGCAGAGAAGAATCATAGTAAATTATACTACGGTGTGGTCGTGGTTCGGAACGTTGAACAGATATATATTTAAAAGTGGCCTATTTGAAACACACTGACCATCATAATCATGTAAGCAGTGGACTGTGTACACTGTACAGGGACAATAAAACATATAGATTACGAAGCATTGGTCACTATTAATTTTGTTTCTCCTGGTCTCAATGCAATGAGTACATGGTAAGGCGGTAAGGTTAAGATGACCGGATGTTCAGTGTTTAATCTTGTCCTTCTGCTCTGGAGGGAGTCAAGCTTTTGGGGACAAACCAGCGTCAGAAGGACGACCGCCTAGTCGCGCAGCACCGAGAAGGGGAAGATTTCGAAGAAGGTGTGTGCCCTCTCCTCCTTAATTTTTTAAAATTTCCACATTGAATCGGGACACTCATGCCACCAGGAAATGATGTATAGTAGGCTACATTGCTGAGTTGAACGTTTTAATCGTCTTAACACGTATAACAACATAACAATGGTTAACAAGTTGACTCTTAAGTGGTTCAGAAGATGCTGCATGGGTGTTAAAACTTAGAACTTATATAGAACCAGTGTAAATTAGCCTGGAACACTTAATAGCCCGGTGTTTCTAGCTTCTTCTTGTAGTTCCTGTATACGCTGTCATCTTCACGACCATTTCGCCCAGGAGAATTTTTAGCACCAAGGAGTTAGCTTGACTCTTAAAAGTTAGTATTCGCACTTCCATCCATATCGTAACACTCGATCGAATCGCCTTAAATTCCACAACTTTGCTGGTCAGCGTGGTCAGAATGGGCGTGTCCAGCGGACATGAGATGACCAGTGGGGGCAGTCTGAGAACGCGCATGCGCAGTGAAGATCGATGTTTCTGCGCATCATCGCGAATTAAGTTGTCAAAACTGAAGAAGTCTGCTCAGTGCCTCGTTCTATGTCTAAGTTGATTAATAGATACAGCTACCGATGATCAAAGAATCGTCTTCGTTTACAGCAGTATAGTCTATACACCGACGTCTTCTTTAATTTAGGCAATATAAACAGGATGTACAAACTCGTATAAACTGTGCGCAGAAACTATGAACAGCAACAGAAATAAGCTGTTTAGTAAATAGACCAATAATCAACAATAACAACAACACGGTCTGCGAACTGTATACAAGCTGGTAAGTCATTTGGATTCATTCGTTGACTTATAACTTTAACTTAGATCTATGAAGCTGGCATGTATACACCTAGGCATGTATACGTGCTATCCACTTCGCTCAGTCGGTTTCTATATTAGGCTATGCATAGGATATCTTGTGTCTTTGCCCATAGCTTAGGCCTTATATAGGTTATAGGTCTACCCTGGATCTACCAAAATCACGAAACAAGATTCCCCGAAATTGGTGAAAACGCTGAATTTGAATCAATTCCAGAAAAATCAATTGATTCTTTGCCAATCACAAAGCTCACACATGCACACATAATTATAATTAAATGCATCTAAAGTATTTATAGATGTAAATATAGGTCTGCTTCTGGCTACATAGGCCTATTGGGAATTGCAATTGACTGTCTGATTATAAGCCATGAGCCAGTGTTTAATCTAGTCCCCCTCCTCTGGGGGGGAATTGAGGTTTCTGGGGAGGGGGAGACAATCGAGCGTCCGAAGGACGCTCGTGATGCGCGTAGCACCCAGACTGGGAGGGGAGGGGTATGGGGAGGGGATGTGCCCCTCCCATCAGAAACTTTTTGAATTTCCACATTGCAATGGCAGCATTTTAGGGTGTCGTCTTAACAAAATAGCTACTTTTCAGTGGCCCATTAGAAACTTTTTGAATTTTCACATTACAATGGCAGCATTTTAAGATGTCGTCTTAACAAAATAGTTGTACTTTTTCATTGGCCCATTAGAAACTTTTTGAATTTCCATATTGCAATGGCAGCATTTTAAGAGGTCACCTTAACAAAATAACCGCACTTTTTCAGTGGCCCATCAGAAACTTTTTGAATTTCCACATTGCAATGGCAGCATTTTAAGGTGTCGTCTTTACAAAATAGCTGTACTTTTTCATTGGCCCATTAGAAACTTTTGAATTTCCACATTGCAATGACAGAATTTTTAGGTGTCGTCTTAACAAAATAGCTGTACTTTTTCAGTGACCCATTAGAAAATTTTTGAATTTCCACATTACAATGGCTGCATTTTAAGGTGTTATCTTAACATGATAGTATCATATATTATAGTAGTAAATAATGTCATTATAATCATATAATAATAAATAATATCACGGTATATTATAACACTTCATGTAAAACAATGATGAAAACAGTAACTAAAAACCAATATTTTGTCAATTTTTCTGGGAGGGAAAAATGTCAATCCTGGGGGGGGACTTCCCCCCAACCCAGAGACGTCTAGATTAAACACTGGTCATGAGCAGTCTCAGCGTTTCCTTTGTTCTAAAAAAGACTATAGCCTATATTATTCCGTTACTAATTTTGTCTATGCCCAAATTGGACATGATGCCGCTAGGTTATCAATGTGTTCTATGGACTTAATCTGACTCAATCTAGACCATTTGTCTCGTCATAGGTCCCACCCTATGGTCATGGACTGCTCTAATCAGTTCGCTCTGCGTCATTCTCTCTGGTATATATTTATTTTCATCTTTCTTTCGTCTCAAATTCTACCTTTTGTGTCAGGGCGCACGTACTGCATGGGAGCGCTTCTGAAAAGCTCTTGCTGTGAGAAACTCTTATTCAGTGTTTAACCTAGACGTCTCTAGGGGAAGTTCCCCTCCAGAAATGGATTTTCCCCAAAGAAAAATCGCGGTGTTGCATACATGTATAATTTATATAGATATATATATATATAGCCTACCATTTCCCCCCCAGAAAAGTAAATGTGTAGGAATTCCCCCAGAAACATCGAGAGGACTTGTGTCCATGAATATATGGACGGACATGTTGGTAATTTTTTAAATGGAAGGTCAGACTAAAGAAAGGTCATCAGTTATTTTTTTTCTTTTTTGCAGCGAAAAATGGTCTATTTTTGTGATATTTCGGCCAAAAGACTAAAAAGTTCTTAACGCTTTTTCTAGTATCGGATATGGTAGGCCTATAGCCTTCTCAGAATTTGTTACCAGACGACCAAGAAAAAAGTTCGTCAGAAAATTTAGCTGATGAAGATGACGTCGGCCAACCAGCCGTCTGCCTAAAATGTCCAATCAAAACGGACTTTTCTCGCCCCCCCCCCCCCGAAACCTGAAACCCGAATAAACTTGATTTGCTGTTACGATGTCACAATGCATTGTGACAAGGAGGTTTTTTACTAACTGTGAGGACATAGGCCTATCTTTGCTGCCAGAAGATATATAAAAGAAAGGTAAGACTTGAAGGTTCCATGTTGCTCACCTCTGCTCGACAGCGAATTCATAAAAAATAAAATTCGACCTGCGTCATTTCATAAATGCGTCACATAGCACTTCATAGTTCCGGTGACACGAAACGGAGTATCCCCCCTGAAAGCTATCCGGGGGGATGAATTAATCTATCCCCCGGATGGAATTAACCGGTCTATACTATCCGGAGGGATAAACCATTATATCCCCTTTTTTGAAAAATGCGCATAATAAAAAAATGTATGCTGTAATCAAAATTTAAAGTGACTAATTGTTTTAAGTGTCCTAAGCAATGCTCAGATAAAGGCAACTCGAATTTATTTAGTGACTCTGAGTGTTTTTAAGTGTTTTAAATGTTTTAAGTGCTCTAAAAACAGGGCAAAACAAATTATCTAGTAGGAATAAACATACCTGGTGGTGTCATTGTTGAAAACAAAGCAGATGAAAATCAATTTGCAAAGAAAAAAACACACGGAAGCGGTTTTTTCGACTTTTTTAAATTTGGGGGATACAATTAATACGGGGGATACTCTATTTCGTGACACCGGCCTGACGTGGTATAGAGTGGACGTATTTAGGGGCAGTTTTATCAGTTCAACCCTAAAGCTTCCAAATATTTTAAAACTAATTTTGTGTATCTTGCGACCAGGGCCATATTGGGAAAACTTCTAAATGGAACCCTCTTAATTCTTTGGCTATGCCCCGACGTGGTATAAGATGGTCTCCCTGACGTGGCTTTTGTGGGCGCTGAGAAATTCTCGAAGATTTACATTAGCCTACATAGTCTATGTGTTTAAAAGAAGCAATAAAAGATATTGGTTTCGCCAGAAATGCTATAGTTACTTCTGAGACGAATCTGCCTGATAATTGAAACCCTCAATATGGGTGGCTACACACGTGCGAAAGTTGTGTATACGAAAATGAGTTGTATAAACAAAATTGTTCTGAGTTTATGCTAATTTTTACTAGGCTATAGGCAAAACAAATAGCAATAATAATTATTAATTATTATTAACAATTGAAATTTGTTACTTTTGCACGTGTGCCCATCCCCCGCCCTCAATACTGTGTGGCGGTCCCTGTTCGACCCACATGCCTTAATCCTCCTCCTCCCCTGCATGTATAAGTAACCCCTATACGTCCATCGAATGCCTGACCAGTGACCACGTGACCCTCACTCTCTATCCGTCATCTTCCGCCGGTTGCCTAGACTCAAACTGACGGATGGATGATGGATGGCATCTATAAAGATGATGCTTCTCAGTCTCCGTATCCTGCGTCGGCATCTCTTTCAGATAAGATAAACATATTCGTCAAGTTCGCTTCCCGAGGATCGGGTTAATGACCGTCCAACGAGTCCGTCCGTCCATCGGAGGAGCGCTGCATGTAAGAGCCGGTCGCCGGAGAGAGAGCGGGTGGGCCGCCGCCGCCCCCACCGCTGCGGATCGGACCCGTGTCAAAGAGGTGCGCAGCGCCTGGAAGAGGGCCATTAGCAGGGGTCGATGGGTCGTAAAACTCCCACTGATGAAGTCTCAGAGGACTGTAATTGTTTGCGAAAACAGCGAACGCCTTGTCCCTACGGAGTCGTTTGAATATCTTGCGCCGTTGAGGCCAAAGCTTGCATCACTGTAGGAGGGAGCATGCAGGTTTCCGTGACGCCTCCGCCCCTGCAGACCTTACATGCATGGTCCTGTTCGCTTCGGTATCCAAGGAAGAGGTGGAGGTGGATGAGTGGGTGCGAAAGACGGAAGGTATGCGTCTGCAGGGTGAAGATTGATCGTAACAGATATTACAGAACAACTGAGAGTATAGTATACGGCGATGAAGAGATGTAACACTTGTTCCTCCTTCGAACTGTCTCCATCCCCTCCGTCCTTCTGCCGGGATCATGCGTGTCTGCTGGGCTACACCGCCACCCCCACCGCCATACAGTTGAATTGTCCGTCCGACCGTCTGTCTGTCTGTTTGTATATAGTCTATTATATATCAGCATCTAAATATGTCTGCATATATTTGCATCTACTTCTATATCGGTTCTTTACGTGTGTGTGTGTGTGTGTGTGTGTGTGTGTGTGTGTGTGTTTAAATTAACCAGCATGCTATATTGTTGAACTGGGAGCGCTTCTAAGTAGTTATCTTGAGGGTGCGCTATTTAAAATGTCAATAATAATAATAATAATGGTAATAATAATAATGATGATGATGATGATGATGATGATGATGATGATGATGATGATGATGATGATAATGATGATGATGATGATGATGATGATGATGACGACGATGATGATGATGATGATAATTATAATGATAATGATAATAATAACAAATAATAAATAATAATAATAAATAATAATAACCAATAACCATAGTAGCGATAATTATTCTTCGGAACTTTTGTTAAAAGTAATAAATGATTGAATAATAATAATAATAATAATAATAATAATAATAATAATAATAATAATAATAATAATAATAATAATAATAATAATAATAATAATAATAATTCTAGGATTCTAGGAACCCGCAAGAGACAGCACGCTTGTTTTAGCGACTTTCAATTTGCACGCAGAAGTTTAATGCTGTCGCATTTCGAGGCACTTGTGCACAACTGACCGATGAGGATGACCGTTAACTCCATAACAACAGAGCTTTTATTAATGTTTTTAAAACCTGATGATGATGCTGTCCATCCTCATTCCTGAGGGTCGGAGACCAGAGACAACGACAGCAGCTTCCTCCATTCCACTCTGTCCTGCGCACGTCTGACACAGTCCACAGGTGATAGTCCGGTCCAGTCACAGACATCGTCCATCCAGCGCCTCCTTGGCCTTCCCCATGCTCTGGTACCATCAATTCTTCCTTGTATCAGCAGTGTCGATATGTTATCTGCCCTCGTCAAGTGTCCGAAGTATCGCAGTTTCCTTTTTTACCCTCTCCAGCAGTCTCTGTTTCGGTCGCAGCTCCGCCAAAATCGAGGCATTTGTTCTGTGTTACCTCCAGTCGACCTGCATCATTCTTCTATACGTCATCATCTCAAATGCTGTCAATCTCCTTCTATCCGAAAGCCTGAAGGATCATAAATACCTCGGGCGAAATTTTAAAAAATAATATGTAGGCTAGACCTACAGTCGGACTATACGTTATCGAACTCTGTCTAGTTTCATAAGCGCTTGAAAAGCATTCTGTTTTATCGCCGTCTTTTGCTGAAGGGCTATAGCCTACTATTATACTGAATGTGCGCAAGCACTCGAGGGTGCAATAATTTTTTTTAAATATGATAATACGATCTTGTATACAAGGGCGGATACAACAATTTTAGTAGAGGGGAGGGCAATTTTCGGTCTTGTTGGTGGGACAAGGGAAAAATTTCTTCTTCGTCGCCCCAAAACTGATGACCTTTTTTGGAAAAAGATACCATTTCAGCCGCCAAAATAGCTGACGACCTTTTTAAAAATCTTTTTAATCGTCAGTCATCATAGTCAGAAGCAATGGTATCCTTCTGCGTTGCATTTATCTAATGGCTTGTTGAAATCAAATAGGGGGCCACTTCCCATGCGATTTTTAATGGGAGGGCTGGTATCCTGCTTTTCTCTCTCGCTGCATTTATTTAATGGCTTGTTGAAACCAAATGGGGGAAAAGAAAAGTGACAAAAACACAATTTTTTTCTCATCTCAAATAATTGGTATCAAATAGCCTTGATATTGCCATATGATCATTATTATTACTATCTAAAAAAGAAACAGGGTACCAGCGTAGCTGCGCGTCACTGAGAAATCTCTTAGCAAGATGGCAATCAAATAATATTGGTAGGCCTAAAATAAGAAATCTGTCAGATTAATCAACAGGTACATCAAGAACTTGCAAAGAAACTCAAAAGAAGTTTTGGCACTGGTGGTGGGCACATTGAACACAAGTTGTGAAGCACTACCAAGTTCATTTGACAACAGTTATTTAAGATGAGGCTTAGTAAAATCGTGTTTTTGTTACTTTTTGTTTCGTTTCGTTTTTGAATCGTCAAAAAGGTGGGTTGCCTCACTAAAAGTGGTATAACTTTTTTGTTCTGTTTGAAATATTTTGATGAAATCTAACCAACATGTGTACATAATTATGAATTGCTTTGAGCCTGTAAAATTTCATTTCGAAATTCTTACTTCTGGCCATGATATTGGCAAAAAACCTAATTTTTATCGCTTTTCGTTTTTGAATCGTCAAAAAACGGTGGGTGGCCTCCCTAAAAGTGGAATAATTTTTGTTCTGTTTGAAATATTTTGATGAAGTCTGGCCATCATGTGTAAATATGAATTGTCTTTATAGGACTGTAAAATTTAATTTCGAAATTCTTACTTCTGGCCAAGATATTGGCAAAAAACCTAGGGGTGGTCTTTTTTGGCTCACCCTGTATAAGAAAATTACAAATGATACGAATTTAAACAGTCGAAAAGGACATATTATAAGGTTATTGATGAGGCAATGAATTATAGACGCCATTTAGTTTATCCTATCACAACAAACAAGCAACTCCACCTCTCTTCTGCTATATACATATCATGCATAATCTCTGCACTCAAACGGTTCCGCTTTTGGCAACAATAAAACTCGCCGCTATTCGACGCCGCATGCGGTGCTTTCGTGAGAGTCGAGACACATAAGCAAACAGAGGCGACCTATGTATGACATTGTATCCATCCATTGAAGAAAGACACACCATGACACTAATACAATTAACAGACAGGACCCCCACTGCAGTTGCCCCGTGTATACTGCAGACGGCAGTTGCCACGATAAACAATTCATAGACGTTTCTCACCTCAATAGTCCTAAACCATCTCCCATTCAGCGTAGATAGTCCTATACAATATATATACATATGTGCGTATATATATATATATATATAGTGAAGAATATATACATGTAGAATAGGTTGAACCTATTTTGTATGTGTATAGGCTATAGGGCCTATAGCCAATACGTCGTTAAAGTTGTCGGCTACCATTGATATATATAAAATGAAGGAGATCTCCTTACCTCTTCTTCTTTCCGGTACAGAAGGACATTAAAACTGGACTCGAGTCTTAGATGTGGTAGCTTAGTTCGTTCTCAGCGTATAGTATACACATAATATATATATAAATTATATATATATATATATATATATATTACAAGCGAAATAGGAGACCGAGACCCTTTCTGTAGCTGCACATACAATGCATATATATATATAAGTAAAATTATGTATATATATATATATGTCGCTTGCCATTGTCTGTATATTCAGACATAGGTGAGCAATGTGCATATATATATATATATATCCATTCCATATTATGCAGATATATAATTATATATTTAATATTATTAAGTGCGCATGTCCAAACAAGCAGCGCAGGCGTTAATTGAATGTGTATTATACAGGGTTGACTCTTTTATTGCTGTCTATATGTGATATATATATATATATATGCGTGTGTGACACTGTGTGTGTGTGACACTGTGTGTGTGTCTGATCCTATCATTGTTTCTATAGTTGTATCTGACACGCATTTCTCTTTATCTCTCTTCATCTCTGTCTTTATTTCTCTTTCTCTCTCTTTCTCCTTCTTGGTATCTGTATGTGTGTATGTATGTATCATATGTGTATCTAAGTATGTATGTATGTATGTATGTATGTATGTATGTATGTATGTATGTATGTATGTATGTATGTATGTATGTATGTATGTTTGTATGTATGTATGTATATATGTATATATGTATGTATGTATGTATGCATGCATGCATGTGTGCATGTATGTATGTATGTGTGTAAGTCTGTCTGTCTGTCTGTCTGTCTCTCTATCTCTCCTTTCCTTTTCTCCGCTCTCTTTCTATTTAGACTATTTAAAAATCTGCATGTGATGACATTGTTTCGTTTCTCGATCGGTATTTATTGCACGAAAACAGTTGACAAAGATCTCACTCATAATGTCTTCACCTCTCCTTCGCCTTCTTCCATGACTCTGATCCCCACCCACCCATCCACCCATCCATCCACTTCTTCCACCACCCTTTTTCCCTTCCCCCACCCACCCATCCAGCCACCCTCATCGTTCACTCGGACCGTCGGGCAAAGGACCGAAGGACAGTGCGAACAAATCTTTTCATTGTCCGATCGGAGGTCATCTTTACGACCAATAAACCTGTCATGGTCGCCTCTCGTATGCAAATCGCTAACGATATGAGCGTCGCGTGAATAGAAGAGTCGTCGCCTCTCACGGAACCCCCTACGTCACCTGCGAATTTCGTCCCCAACACCCGCCTGGGCAGATACGCCCCCGCTCGTTCCCGGTGCAGTTTACGGCACCCCCGTTTTCCCTTCGTCCCCGATCTCGTAATCGCGGGGGGTCGGCCTGAATCGGTTGATCTTTAATTACCCTGCCCGGAGTACTCGCCGAAGACGACGGTGGTAATTTACCATTTGACACTGGGCCGATGTGTGACCGAGAGCCAAGGGTGTTTGATGGAGCCAAGCCACCTTCCGTGGTCTGCCCTCCCCTCCTCTATTCTTCCCCAGCCCCTCGGTCGGTGCATGCCAACGGCACCCTGGCAGGGTGTCGTGACGAAGAGAGGGAGGAGATACGACACGAATGTTGGGTTCGGATGGGTGGACTGTGGAGTCGGACTGAGATAAAAACCCTAAGTGGCTGATTGACTTTGCGGGTTGGAAGTCAAGCATATTGGTGATGACGTTGACCAGGTCGCGATGCGCAGACGTGCAGCGACAACCCCCCCCCCACACACACACACGCACGCACACACGCACACACACACACGCGCGCGCACACACACACACACACGTAATGCAAGTACGTGAAATGTGTTGGAAGTTCAAATGTCTTCAGCTTTGAAGCTTCTAGCTTTTGTCTTAACCGCTTGGTCACCAAGCACCCCCACCCCTACCACAGCTTATTGACCTATCTAAACGCATTGGAAACCCTGCAGACTGTGCAGAGGTTAAGTCACGGTGTTTCAAACTCAAGTCTCGAATACTTAGATCTATCCTTCCGATTCGTGTTTTCAATCTACAGAGGCCGCCAGAAGCAGAAAACGTGTGCATAATATTTATAGGAGTTCGTTGATAGGACGTCTATAAACGCAAAAGATCTTAATAGCCGGATCGTGGCTTTTCATCTCCTCAGCTCGAACTGCACATGCTAGCGTTGTGTCGGAAGCATGGCGTTTCCATGGTTACAGCCATAGAGCCGCTGCCTCTGCCGCCGCAATATCTCAGGTAGCAGACCGAACTATCGACGTTCGTGCACGTTATCTGTGTTCTGAGGAGCAATTAAAGAACGCGTTCTCGCGCTCCTCGCTATATACGGAGATGGCGCACGTGGTATTTATGGCGGTCAGAAGTGAGGTGGTGGGGGATGATGCGAAGAAAGGTGAAGGGATCGTTGGTATATTGTCGTCCATCTGAGTATTGTGGTATACGTTTGCAACGAAATGTGCCTCAGACCGCTTGTACACCGTGCATGTTCCGATGAACACCAGTTTACAACCCTCCACTCTAGGCCCAGCGCCCGTATGAAACCCTTCCGTATATATATATATACGCAGACTACATATTATATAGATCTATATATATAAATTCGGCTGCTGTTCGCACTCTGAGAGTGGCAGTCCCAAGCCTGGATAAAAGAGGAGGGCGACACTAGTCATGCGTCTTTGAAATAGTAGTGTCGTCGTTAAACAGCAACAAGCAAAACTGCAAAACCCTAGTCTGCATGCATGCATGCAGACTATAGGGTTGCCCACAGAAAGGCTATATATATATATATATATATATATGGCAGATCGTATCGCGTATACGTGAGAACAAAAGGCGTCTCTTCAGTAGGCCTATAGGCCTTATACTATAGCTATTCAGAGGCGGTCTCAGAGTGAGAGCCCGAGGAAATCAGACAACCTTCAACGTAGCGATCGATAGGATGAGGATGACACCCCGACTATAGGGATGAAGAGAGGGAATTCATTCCACATAGAAGGGCCCATCACAACACCATGCATGAGTTCTCAACCGGTGTGTCGCGACACACTGGTGTGTCGCGAATAGACCGGCGGTGTGTCGCGTAAAACTGGTGTGTCGCTGGTGTGTCGCGAAGAATTGGTGTTACCCCTCTAAACGTCAAATAATTATTGTCACTGAAAACTTTAAAAGCAGGCCTAGGCTACAGGAAATTTTTTAGGTAAAACATTTGGTGTCTTTTGAACCTCAGCCTACACCTACGTTAATTGTTTGACTTTGAATACGCAATTAAACAGGTTGAGAGGACACATTTCCGCGTAATTCACAAAATTTCCGTTTTTTATATAAAAAAATCCCCCATTTTCGAATATTACAGCATTGGGCAAAAGTTTATATAGTTGGTGCCATCGCTAACGTGTTATGTTGTAAGCTAAGACTAAGAGGGCAGATTTTCGCGTCATGCGCAAAATAGGCCTATTTCATTTAGGGATTGTGGGCCGCTTCAGATTGCGATGAAATGCAATAGATAAACAGAGTGCAAAGAATTTTATTGTCCACACTCGTCAAACTGCGGAAGTAATCAAGTCAGTGTAATGCAAGAACGACGGCTTATGCTGTGAGAATTCGCGACACAAATTCTTCGCGACACACCAATTCTTCGCGACACACCCGCGACACGCCAGTTTTACGCGACACATGCACCGCCGGTCTATTCGCGACACACCAGTGTGTCGCGACACACCGGTTGAGAACCCCTGCTATAGGCTACACCAAGAGGTGCTATTCATTCATTCATTCGTTCGTTCATTCATTCATTCATTCATTCATTCATCCATTCATTCGTTCGTTCATTCATTCATTCATTCATTCATATAGGCCATAACTATGTAGCTTACGGTAGGCCCTATAATGTGTGCACTGAGATAGGTACTTAATAACTACAATGACTATTATAGGGCCTACCGTATTTTATATGCTACATAATTAATCAAGTGGTGATGACTTATAAACAAATTCTCGATAATGGGGAGGGGTATGTCCGCTCCAAAAAACTCATCCCCTGCATGCTTATAGCGCCTCGCGCCTCGGCGATCGTCCTTCGGCTCCTCGTTGATCCCCCAAATCTAGGACCAAGAGACCGCCCATGGATGATGGCCTTATGAAAATAATATAGGCCTATAGTATACAAGCCCAAATTCAGTTCTTGATAGTTATTACGGTTCGTATACTCTATCTTTAAAAAAGCCAAAATCATACTCCAAAATTTCCAACGCGCTATACCTGTCTTCATGTGTATAGATAATTATATATATATTATATATATATATATTACACACAGAGATACATATAATTACATGAATGTTATATATATATATATGCATGAATGGAGTTTGAAATGCAATCGATTGAAGACGCGCAGGTGTTGAACACGGGTTACTCGTCTGCAGACCGTCATTCATTAAGTTTCGCATGTATGACATATATGCAATGCATGCTTCTCAGACTATATATTTCTATAGGACAAGTATTTAAGCCACATCTATATGGACAGACAGACAGACAGACAGACAGACAGACAGGCAGGCAGGCAGACAGACAGGCAGACAAACAGACAGACAGACAGGCAGGCAGGCAGACAGACAGATAGGCGGACAGACAGACAGACAGACATACTCCTTTAGCGCATCGTCGATCTACTTAATTCGCTCTTCAAACAGACTTTATCTTCTTGCTCCTTCTGTAATAAAATAGCTATGGCTGAGTCCCGGTCCTTCACCTTAACGGACCTCTCTCTAAAGTATACACTGTATAGTCCATCTATTATACTCGTTTCTCTCAAATTCTATCTGGTCATGCACCTCCTTCTCATGATCCTTCTTTGCTTTCGCGAAACCAATTTCTCCCTTAGACTAATCGTGGCCTGCAATATGCATGCACCTCTGTGTGGTTCACCCTATACTATGGAGGGGGGGGGGCTATGGAAATGTCTCAATACAATACAACACAATGCAAAATACAAAGGGAAGCAGAGCTATCGTCTTCTAATGTCTCTTTCAGTAGTGGAAACCAATTATCTAAAACTGACATTCGACGATGACAGAGATTAAATTAAAGACCTCGTATACGTATACACTCTGGTGAAATGGACCAATTAGTGTACAGCCGATCAACCGCGAGCCATTCACCCTATATATAATACGAGTGGTCACAATTATTCGAAAGACATTAAATTACGATCGAGTGTAGTTTAATTGGTTTAGCTGAGAAATTAATTTCAATCTCGTGACGTAAGGGGCTCCAAATGAGGATTTCTATTGGCACCAAGCGCCCGGTCATAGCGGAGGCCATGGCCCCGTTAATGTGTGCCTTGATTGACGGGCGGGCGGACGGACGGTCTGACCGACGGACAGCAGCCGGGCTCCATCAGACGTCGGCCGTCGATGCAACGCCTAGCGCGGCCACAGACGATCGGCGCGCATCGGTGTTGGGCGGGAAGGCGGGTGTATCCGGACACGGGTCAGTGATGTCAGAGCCAATCGCCAGTTGTTGTAGGGCATTAATCTCGGCTGCGTTGGCTGCGTCCAATGACTGCAGGACTACTGCGTGGAAAGTCGATTCGACGGCGTTGTCATGAGAGAGGTTCACTTGATGATGATGATGACACGGAAACACGCTTTCTTTATGTTTTTGCTGTTGTTGCAGGTCAAAAAGTATCGTGTTGTAAACATACACGTGGTCTTTCTTCGCTCAACCCTGACCATCTAAAGGGGAGGACCCGACGGTGTGAGAGAGAGAGAAAAAAAAGAGAGAGAGAGAGAGAGAGAGAGAGAGAGAGAGAGAGAGAGAGAGAGAGAGAGAGAGAGAGAGAGAGAGAGAGAGAGAGAGAGAGAGAGAGAGAGAGAGAGAGAGAGAGAGAGAGATAAAGGTAGAGAGAGGTAGAGGGGTGGGAAGAGGGTGCTGATGGCAGGACAGGGAATGAATCTCCTGACGGATCCTCGTCTTCTTCAGGTCATCCCCTGCAGCAGCGACCAGGAAGCGATGCAGAAGTACTACTGGGAGTTCAGCCGGAGTCGATCCCTCGGAGGAGGAGGAGAGCCTGGAGGAGGTGGAAGCGGAGGGGGCGGCATCGGTCCTTCCTCCTCCTCATCATCATCGGCGCAACCTCTGACCGACTCACGGGGTCTCCCCTACGACCCTCAACCCCTTCGCGGATACGGACCGATGGTAATGGACAACGGGGGTAGCGATGGCGGCGGAGCTCTGCAGGTACAGGGGGGATATCTGTTGCCGAGTACTCCCGGATTACAGGGACCTTTCCTACCCTCGGACAGCAGCTACCCGAGAGGGGCGGGAAGTGGAGGTGGTCTTAGGGTGTCAGCGTGTGGTATGATGACGTCACCGGATATGACGAACATTCACGGAAACGGATTAGGATTTGCAGGGGGATTGTCCCTGTGCGGCAACAATCCAACGACTGTCATACATCACCAGCCGTCAATGGAAGACAAGGCGCCCGCTCCATCCAACCATGACGTCATTCGGTGGATGAATGAAAGCGCAGCAGCAGCAGCCGCAGCCATGGACCACCAGAACAGCCTATCGCCTCACGATAATCCAGGTTAGATTTTATTAGCAGTATCTATTTATCTTTATTATTATTATCATTTTTTTTAAATATATTATTATTATTATTATTATTATTATTATTATTATTATTATTATTATTATTATTATTATTATTATTATTATTATTATTATTATTATTATTATCATTATCATTATCATTATCATTATCATTATCATTATTATTATTATTATTATTATTATTATTATTATTATTAGGCCTATTATTATTATTATTCAAGAAAAAGTTTTTTGTCCATTACATTCGAACCACCCTAATGTCTAGGCTATTATCGACATATTAATGACATATTAATTATTATTATTTTTTTTATTATTATTGTTATTATTATTATTATTGTTATTATTATTATTAATATTTATTATCAACATCATCATTATATTTATCAAAAAACAGAGTTCTACGGCCTCGTCGAGCCGAGGCATGCGATGGCGTTGAATCGCTGAACTGTGGCTGATATCTTCTGGAATAGGAAGAAGGTTTCTTGAGGGTCTTCGGATAAGAGTGACAATCGTCGACCGAGTTCTGTGATGAAGGCTATTATTATTATTATTATTATTATTATTATTATTATTACTATTATTATTGTTATTATTACATTTTTTTAAAAATTTTTACCCGAGGTAGGCTACATATGATCCCTCAGGTTTTTAAAAGCTATCCTATGATTACAATTCTGGAACTACCGAGTCTCGTCCGCACCGAAGTCCACAAATGTGCCTATGAAGGCCACGGCATTAAAACGTTGGGTGCAAATGGAAAAGCGTTGGAAAAGGTGGTTTGTCTCGAGTGGGTCACCAGAAATTGCTGTTATACGGCGGCCCACCTCGGCGATAAAATCAAGGCCTGACTGATTGATTATTATTATTACTATCATTATTATTGTTATTATAATATCAGTATTAATATTTTCATTATTATTAGTATAGCAGCACTGTCTATGCGCTATAACAATTCGGTGATTGTATTATGCACAGTATGCAAAAATGAGAATATACTATGCTAAACTAACTACAAGAAAGACCCAATTAGTCCTATCAATTTATTGAATCCGTATTGCATCCAATCACTGTATACACTATATATATAGTTTGGCTGCCTATTGCAACCAAAACCGCGTTAATTGTAGCTGTCTTGTATTTTTTTTCACGCTATCAGTTTCAAATCTCTCCGACGAATAACCCTATACTTTGGTCTTCCGCTCGATAAGATTTTATTCCGTTTCTTTTGTATCTGTTTAATAGATCAGTGACTGCCAAATTCCGGTTTCGCAATTATGTTCACAATTAGGCCTATGAAAAACACATAAAAAACCTGGATCGAAATCTATAGGCGCAGAGGATATACTTGTCAATATTTCCCATTTATGTTTTCTTACCAAAATTCATAAGAGACTTTATTTCCTGTGCATCGAGCAAGCAATTCACGTCTTCATTGATCAATCTATACCTTCCGCTTCTGGCCCGTTTTCTTTGTTTTTGACATGACATATATAGCCATAGGCCACGACAGTTGCGTATAGCCAGGAATTTATGATGGGGGTTTGGGGTTTTATGGCTTGGCCGGATGCCCTTTCTGACACCAGTAAATAGAAATGGAATAAAGTAACAAAGGGAATAAAATAAGAAAAACAATTGTTACTACGCTATATAAATGTTCAATTACTATTACTATTACTATTACAATTAAGCAATTGTTTTGTTTTTCTTATTTAAGTGGATAAATAACCTTTAAACAAACTTTTCTAGGCCAATGGGGGGAGGAGGTTTAACCACGAAACCTCCAATTGTCTACGCCACTGGGCCACGACATACTGCTCCGAGCCCCCGACATTTGCAGGTATACCCTGCATGTGCCATCGCTATGTAGTCTAATATTCATCTCATTTGGTTTAAATCGTGTGTACCTCTCAGATGCTGACTGCAGATTCCATGGTGTTCAGGGTTACACATGTTCTCGGACCGATCCTGTCTGTCCTTTGTACTGCTGACAATGACATTCATAATAAAATAGCCTATACATGTCAAACACGTTACGTTTTATAACCTCTATCAGCAGTGCTTAATATATAGACGCCTCTGGGGGAGTTCCCCCAGGAATTACATTTCCTCTCCAGAATATATCTTGATGTGTTCACATGTGTTTATGTGCCATTTCTTCCCCCCAGAAAAAGATTCATGTAGGAAAAATGTATCTAAAAATGATTAGTCTATCAGATAATATAAAATACGGAAATTGTTATGTTTTTCCCAAAATCAGGGAGAAAGCCTAAAAAGTGATAAGATATTAAAATAGGCATATACCGGAGTTTTTATTTTCTTATACAATTTTGGACAAACACTAAAACAAAGTCATCAGAAAAATATTCGATCAGAGGGTGTGGTCGGTGTCTGGGTTCAGTGGTTGCCGTCCGCCCACAATGGCCGTTTTCTCGCCCCCCCCCAGAAACCTAGTTTTAACATTTCTCTATAAGGAGGATGCTCACTGAGCATTGCTCATAGCATTTTACATGGTTTGCCTTCTGACCAATTCTCTTTGATATGCGTCGTTGATGCTCTTGCCATACGTATACATGATTGACATTCTTGTATGTCGACAAACCGAGTTTGTCTCAATTATTGTCACTTATAACGTTCCGTCATTTGCTTCCTGTTCGCGCTCGAGACTTAACTGCATGGTTGTAAGTTGTCACCATTGACACGTTGACACCTTTCGGATACTTCCTTTACTGAGCACGTTTCGAATATGACTCGCTCCTGCTTTTTCATTTTAGAGTCTTTAGACCATCAAGCTATTATCCACCTTTGTCTTTACTACCATTGTGCATTATGAATATTTCAACTTCATCTCCCGATAACTTCGGTTTTCAGCAAGTCTGTTATGGTGTTCTTTGGGGTTTCGACGCTTGATAGTTCCCAATTTTGGTCTTCAGTGACCCTGGAGTAAAAATTAATGAAACCTGTTATCGCGACGTTCTGCTGTCACAACATCTTCTACCTGTAATCAGAAATCTAGCCCCAGAAGGCTGCTTTGTTTTTCAACAGGACAGGGCCCCAGCCCACAGAGCCAAGAAAACCATTGAAATGCTGACAAGAGAGACGCCAGACTTAATTTCGCCCACATTATGACCTCCGAACAGCCCAGATTTGAATACTGTCGACCACAAAGTGTGGAGCTTGATGCAAGACCGAGTCCACCAGACAACAAACCATGATATAAACGATCTGAAGCAACGCTTTTTGTTGGAAGTGTGAGATGGCCTGGACCAGAGGATAATCGACGGTGATGTTGCCCAATGGCGCCAGTGCCTCCAGGCTTGTGTGTAAGCAGGAGGAGGACATTTTGAACAGCTTATTTAATTAAATAATTAAACAATACTGCTGGAATCATATTGTTAGTTTAATTCTCTACATATCTGGAAAATTTTAGTATGATTAGGCCTAATCATCAGGCAATAGAGATATAAGAAAATCAGTTTCTTACAATTTATTGAATCTGACAGAAAAATGCTTGTAAACTGAAATTTCGGCATATGAAGTTGAAAGATTCATATCTATTTATCCGTTCAACTTCATCTCATGAAATTTTGGAATAATATTCTTGGTCCAGTTCTCTAAATATTTGAATTTTCTTAGCGTGATATGTTATCAGCATTGGAGATATTTGAAAAACATTTTGACTTACTTTTTTTAATCACGGTGTATAATATAGGATACTGATCGGTCAAACATAGCTAATATAAAATTCGATGACTATGTATAGCCCATGTTATACCTCATCACAGACGGTACAACTGTTACAACACAGCCATAGGTGCGTGCATGCAATCAGGTCCTAAAAGTTGGGAGGGACCAAATGAATCACGTCCTAAAAGTTGGGGAACCATAATAATAAAGTTAGGGGACCACTCTAAAGTTTGGGGGGACGCGTCCCGTGGGACCCATAGGGTGGTTGCACCCATGAACACAGCATGCATGACTTTCTTTCTGGAATAGCACATAGGCCTAAGGTCTGCTCATAAACAGGGCTTTTTAGTGTGCATTTACTTATTTATTTACATACTTACTTGCTTACTTACTTACTTATTCCCCGCAGGATATTCTTGAAATCTCTAAGACTCGTTCAACACAACAACAGTGGCACAGATTATTGTAGTCATGATTAAACCACGTGATTGTGGCAGACGACAGTATTCAGCGTGTTGCTCTGCTGTCTGAAATTACAAATATATGTCTATTTAAGATTACTTCGTTTTAGCAAAGGAGGTTTTACAATTGATACAAAAGTTTCAAGGGCCAATCCATCCTCCTCCGCTGAAATCTGGGAACGAACGAAAAATAGAAATTATATATCTGTTTCAATTCGTTCATAGCCTATATATAGGTCTATTCTTCTCCAGACATTTAAAAATGCATATAATAGGCAAATGGATTACTAAATAATGCATTTCCTGTTCAAGGACCTATATACATTCAAAGAGAGCGTTCAACTCTCATCGCTTTTCTAGATATAATTATTGTCTTAGACCGACATGAATCTTCTCTCTGTCGCTCAGTCTGTCTGTCTGTCTGTCTGTCTCTCTGTGTCTACTCTCTCTGTCTCTATCTGTCTGTCTGTCTCTGTTTGTCCTTTTATCTGTCTGTCTGTCTGTCTGTCAGACAGACATATAAAAAGACAAACAGAGACAGACAGACAGCTAGTCTCCTCTTTCTGCCTGTCTTGTCTGCCTCTCTGTCTATCTCGAACATATATGTGATAGATTATATATATATACAGGGTGCGCCAAAAAAAAGTAATCCCCTACGGTTTTTCGCCCATATCTTGGCCAAACATACGAATTTTTAGATGAAACTTTACAGTCTTAAAGGCAATTCATATCTACGTACAATGGTCAAATTACAAAGACATATTTCAAACAGAACAAAAGTTATACCACTTTTAGCGAGGCCACCCACCGTTTTTTGACGATTCAAAAACGAAACGCAACAAAAAATAGGTTTTTTGCCAATGTCATGGCCAGACGTAAGAATTTCGAAATGAAATTTTACAGGTTTATTGACAATTCATATTTACACATGATGGCCAGATTTCATCCAAATATTTCAAACAGAGCAAAAGTTATACCACGTTTAGTGAGGCCACCCACTGTTTTTGACGATTCAAAAACGAAACGCAACAAAAAGCAGCAAGAACACGATTTTATTAAGTCTCATCTTAAATAGCTGTTGTCAAATGAACTTGGCAGTGCTTCCCAACTTGTGTTCAGTGTGCCCACCACCCGTGCCAAAACTTCTGTTGAGTCTCTTTGCAAAGTTCTTGATGGACCTGTTGATTAATCTGACAGACTTCTTATTTACCAATTTGATTGTCATCTTGCTATGTGACTTCTCAGTGACTGGCAATATCATAGGCTATCTGATAAAAATTATTTGAGATGAGACTAAATAAAATCGTGTTTTTGCTACTTTTTGCTGCGTTACGTCTTTGAATCGTCAAAAATCGGTGGGTGGCCTCCTTAAAAGTGCCATAACTTTTATTCTGTTTCAAATATTTTGCTGAAATCTGGCCATCATGTGCAGATATGCATTGTCTTTAAGCCTGTAAAATTTCATATCAAAATTCTTACTTCCGGCCAAGATATAGGCCAGAATAATTAAATTGGTTTTTTGTTACTTTTTGTTGCGTCGCGTTTTTGAATCGTCAAAAAACGGTGGGTGGCCTCACTAAAAGTGATATAACTTTTGTTCTGTTTGAAATATATTTTTTAAATTTTACCATTGTACGTAGAAATGAATTGCCTTTAAGGCTGTAAAGTTTCATTTAAAAATTCGTATTTTTGGCCAAGATATGGGCTAAACACCGTAGGGGATTACTTTTTTTTGGCGCACCCTGTAGATATGTACATGTGCGACCAGTTCATGTATATACACATGTTTGAACATGTATATTAATCACACGTACGTTTACACTATATACACCATATATACACTATATATACACTATATATATATACCATATATATATATATGCATGGTCTGGTTGTTAATTATGTGTGCGTGTGTGAGGTGTAATCGAAGACAGGCGTCATCCGCGTTGTCTGTTGATACGAAGCAATTTCAGACTCGGATTTATTACGAAGGCCGACATCAAAATCGACAGACGCAAACATAAAAGACGTTTAAAAACTCGCTGTAATAAATGTGTACGGATATCGGCGAACAAAAAAACCAATCAATTGTCAACTCTTAGTCAAGTGGAGCGTGCATAAGCCGAGGCCGTACATACACGTGGTGGTGATATATTTATCGCCTCAGCCGTTTGTGCGCTGCTGTGTGGACAGATGATCGTGTGTGGCTCGCTATGTATTGTATATATATATATGTATATATATATATATATATGTATATATACCTGCAAGGTGGGCAAAAACCGTCAGTCTGTCATGCATACGTATTGTATATCGCCGAGGTGAGAAAGACGAGTAAAATCGATGGATTGGTATACGGTATACGATATAATGCATCACAAAAGCAACGCAGAGCAACGGCATACAATACAATAAGCCTATTATAATATAGTGACAAATTACAACAATACATTGTTAGGCAATAGCAGAAAACAATAGAGCTCAAAGCAAAACATAGATTATTCAATAGAAATGAATGGCAATTCTAATGAAATTCTACCATTTTTTTTTTATTTCACTGCAGTAGAAAATGAGACGTGCATGAAATTGATTGGATGAAACTAAAGCGAAAGAAATAATATCGAAGATCTGATGGGACATTGACCTAGTCATTTCCGATTATTTTACCTTATAAATGTCATTATAGTGTAGTAAAACAAGATTTCAGAATGTCATCAATCATCGGTTTGCGATCCATGGCAGTTTAAAGAATTCCAATCAAATTGAAATAGAATATCACAGAGGTCATAAATTTTATTGGTTTATTATTATGCCGCTTATAATCGGTATATAGGACTAACGTTTGTTAGTTGTAATGAAGCATGCAATGTGTGTATATTACCGACATTGATATAGAGTTAAGTATAATGCGTAGCCAATTAGCCAAAAGAAAGGATTTTTTTAATTTCCAAAGATTTTGAGTGAAAAGTATAAATTGAAGGATCAAAAGCCATGGTAATGTAGCGAAACAAGACGTAAGAAGCAGGATTTTTAGTAAAAGCAGGCGTTGAGGTTGAGTGTGTCCAAAGAAATATACTTAACTCCAAGAACCTGCTCATGAAGTGTATATAGGCCTGTATACGCAGTTTGTCTTTCGCTATATATATATATATATATATATATATATATATATATATATATATATATATATATATATAACACTTTGGTCATTTTAATTCATTACAAATTTGTCATCGCTTGCTCTGATAGACAATGAAAGCTGAGCAGACTGTATACCCTTTAGAAATAGGTAAGCCGTTGATGAAAGGGATTGGCTCAATGTCAATCAATTGTTCACCTAGTTTCATTGAGAAGTACCAATGGCCCAAAATATCAGGAGTTTAACCCGATGGATTTTCACGCGGGAAAGCTATATGCTGGAGAAATACCACACTCTGTGACCACAACTGTTATTTTAGTATAAGAGCGATATAAAAGAATTGAAGGTCGCATTGGAGTTGATATGGGAAGATTTAGCGTATACCTCTGGAATTCATCAACAAGGCCATCAACAACTGTACACAGAGACAAATGTAAATGTAATCGGATTTTATATCTATAGCGGCCGTCTATGGCTTCCACCCTGTTTTTTCAATGAATTTGATCGGGTGAGATCCTTCACCACCATTCGCCCGTTTGAATGGACGCCACGCCATTTAGATCCCCGTGGACGGACCGTGCTCGTCCGAGATTTTGAATCTCTGAAATAGCCACCTTCGGAAAGCGAACCGCGGTCCGCACGCTCTCTTTCACAGAGCCGCATACAGACGCGCGGCCAGCGCTCTTACCGATGTAGCTCAGTAGACCAGTAAAAACCGATTTTTTTTATCAAGTCACCCAGTGGCGGCGCTAGGGGGGCTGGGGCTAAGCCCCCTACAAGAGGCTCAGCCCCCACCCCCATAGAAAAAGGGCCATCCGAAATTTTTTACAGTGAAATATCCACAATTTTGGGCTGATGACTAAAAAAAAGGTGGTCAGAAATTTTGGCGGCGAAAACGGAAAATTTTCATGAGATTTCGGTCGAGGCTTCAGCCCCTCCCCGAAACTGAAATCCTGGCGCCGCCACTTAAGTCACCTCTCAAATGATTGTTACCACTTACCAGATAAACTCAGAACTCATGACTCAGACTCTGAACAAGAGGGGCGCTGGTGGTGGACACGTTAACCCAAGTTGTGAAGAAATGTCAAGTTTATCTGCATGGTAACAATCATTTGAGAAGTGAATTGGTAAAAAATCGTTTTTGTTACGGGGGTACTCACTAAAAGTGAAAGAAACTTTTGTTCTGTTTTGATTTCTTGGTGAAATTTGGCTGTCGCACATAAATATAATTACCTTTAAGCCTGTAAAACATTATTTAATAATTCCTGTAGGCCTATACTCGTGGCCAAATGTTTTTCTTTTTGATCAGGCCTGGGTTGGGAGCGCCTCTGCGCGTTTTTGGAAATTGTTTATTGTCAGTGATTACGCAGATCAAGCTGCAGTTCGAGCTTGACACAAAACCATGGAATGCATATTTAGGGCGTTGTGACTTCAAGCCCGCCCTGAAACAAATAGGCAGAATTTCAGAATTTTTTAAAACTAGTTCTGTATCCATTACGCTAAGAGCATCTCGCCGAATTGGAACCCACATCGAATTTGTTCCTGGTTGTGTTCCAGCATAAAAGGAATTGCACTATGGTCTACTGCTTGCTTATTGACCATGGTAGTGTCACTCGCTCAAATCACTAATCATGACTGATGGACTGAATTTCTGCTGTTTCTTTCTTTGCCTTGTTCTGCTTCTTCTCGTGTGGTGGAGAAACTTTTGGGATAGCCCATGTGACCTAAATGTATTACGTATACTATGTATAATTGTATATGTGTATATACAAATATAATATTTATATTGTTCATTCATTCATTCGGACATTTATATAGCGCTCCATTAAGAAAAAACTACTCAGAGGCGCTCCCAACTCCAGCGCGCCCAAAAAGAGCAGTTTTAAGTTTAGTAAGGAAGGATCCTGGTATAGTTCCAGGGTGTAGGCGTAGCTCAAAAGGAAGGCCAAAAATTGTCATGAATTAACGGTTGACAAAATTTTCGTTTTAAAAAGAGCCACTGGACATTTTTTCTGTTGAGTGCATAATGACAAAAGATGATCTCGACAGAAACGATAAATTTAGATTTGTTTGCGTCTCAAGTCAGTTTAAGTCGACTTGTAGAGAAATAACTTCAAGTAACTTCTCTGCAATTCAAATTCGACTTTGGGTCAGTTGAATCGAATTGGGATGACAAAATCGACCCTCCCTCAGTCGACTTATTTGGGTCGACTTTCAAGTCTAAATGTGACTTCAACATCCAATCGTGTCCGTGGTAAAATTATAAAGATGATTCTGTACGAATGTGATACGACTACTGATAGGTACAGGGCTCCAGGCCTAAACAACACGGATCTATAGCATGCACTCTCATGCACTGTTCATAAGATTCCTTTTTCAAACTTTGTTTTATATAGGACTAGATGTGTTACCCGGCGTTGCCCGGAAAATTTAGGGTTTAAAAAACTACTCCACTGCGGTACCCATTGTTGACCGTTCGATTTCGGGTTTTCGCCAACCCTCCACCCCACCCCGCTTCCCCAAAAAGTCAAACGTGACCCGCCCCTGCGGGGCGCTACGGAAATTATTACTGGGCGGGTATGACGTCATGCAAACTGTAGACTCTTTACTAAAGCGCTAGTGTGAACGATTATTGATGAAATCTGTCTTAAAACGCTAATAACTCTGGTTTTAAATTGAATTAAAAGCTGAAAATAGTTGTCGTTGACCTTATAATTGGGGTAAGAATCAATTGAAATTTTTTTAAAAACCGACGCTGTTTCATTTCCGAGCCTAGTTGTAACGAAGAGTCAACGCACACACATCTGGAAGGACAAACATTCAGACTTATAATATTAGATTAATTTTTTTAAGTCACGCCATGATACATTACTTAAGATCCCTTACACAACCATTTCATAAAAAAATTGTAGCGCTTTTGTAAAATTCCCTAAATGCGTTTACAACAGACGAGATACACATATACTTACATACAATACAAATACAAGGCACTGAACCGGATGTGCCTTGTATCCGTTTCAAAAGATATAGGCCTACCGTTTATAATCAGAATCTGTCGAAGTTAAGCGGCTATATACGATTCTGAATATCGGCTCATCAACGTATTGAAGAGATTATGTATAGGGCCTACATAGGCTACACACACATACATATATACATACATACAATCATACATACATACATACATACATACATACATACATACATATATGCATGCCTATCTGTAAACATATAATTTATAGTGACTTAGCCTACTATCACCCGCGTCAAATATTCTATCGATGAATCGGCGGCACAGGTAGCGCTTGCTCGCCCGCTCGCGGTAGGGCTACAAAGAGGGGAAAGGCTCCCTCCCTCCGTCTCTCTCTTTTCTTGCGCTGTATCTCTGTCTGTCTCACCGTCAGTCTGTCTGAATTTCTCTCGATCGCTCATCGTTGCAAAGATCAAAGACTGCCACCACATGCGCCTATCGTTGTGCATCGGTTTTGCTCTCGTTGAGAACTCCTTTATCTCCACTGTACATATATACATTACATATGCAGGCATATAATGTACATTTATCTATCTAACAAGACGCCCACGCGCGCCATTATAACGTTACATATCGGCCAATAAATCGTTAGCAGACTTTACTATCACCTTTCATAATATGAACACTCGTCTGTGAAAAATTATATTCATTCATTGTTCTATACTTGCATGTGCGCGCCCTGATAATCAAATGCAGTAGAGAAGACTACAGGCCTAGGTATATAATTGTCGGCATAGAGTAACTTAATTAGATTTATTGTTATATTGGCCTATATATTCAATTGGTAGGACTATTGAAAACGATTAGAATGAATGTGTTCTTTCCAGTTAAGGTCACTTCCAAAAGACCTCTATAGGCCCTATATAGCGTAACAGGCGTTTAAAACCCCAAACATTTTGCTTAATTTTAAGATTGCATTGCAGCCTATATAGGCCTACATCAGACTAATTTTTCCTTCTAATTTGTTCTTTCCCCTCGTCCTCATCAACCTGTTCCTCTTTGGCTTCATTCTTCTTTCTTCTATCCTGCTGCTCTTAATCTTTCCATTTTCTGTTTTTTTCTTGTTTCTCCTTCGGCTTTTTTCATTATACCCTTTCTGTATAATTGTTGTTTCTACTAGCCGTTGAAAAGCTCGTTAATGCTGCATAGACTAAGATTCATTGTGTCAAATGCTGAGACGTAAATAACTCTGCTGTAGGCGACTAATCACTGTAGTCAAACACTGCAAGTTCAAAAGTGAATATACTTACTATTTTAATAATATTATGTGGGGCGCGGTGGGTTCGGTGCCTTGGAGCCGGAAGGTACCAAGTTCGAATAAATCTCAAGTCGCCGCGTAGGGACCTTGAGCAAGTCATTCACTCGCAATTGCTCGTGCTCTTCGGCGTGAAGCTCCGGTGCAGTGTCCGCGCTGTAGTTGGGAGCGCCTCTGAGGAGAGAGAGTTTGAAGAGGCGCTATGGCAAATGATGGAAATAAAAAAGGTGTTTACATTGTCCCATGCTAGAGTGGTCTACAATAAAGTATTGCTATTTCTCTGTCGTTGTCAGAATACCATGGGGCTCCGTCATCCCTTAACCAGTCTCACCCGCCGCCTACGAAGAGAGCGCGGACAGCCTACACCAGCGCCCAGCTCGTCGAACTGGAAAAGGAATTTCACTTCAACCGCTACCTCTGCCGACCGCGTCGGATCGAACTGGCCTCTCTCCTCAACCTTTCGGAGCGCCAGATCAAGATCTGGTTCCAGAACCGTCGAATGAAGTACAAGAAGGATCAGAAGCAGGGAGGCAGTACAGCAGTCGAAAAGCTGACGTCATCATCCGGCGTTTGCGGGGCAGACGACACAGGCGACGCGCTGTCACCGGACGAGTCCATCGACGAGTCAACAGGGGGACCGTTCTCGCCTTCTGCTGGTTCGGACGCTCCGAAGATGCGATCGGCGTTAGAACCTCTGCCCCCTTTGACGCTTGGTTCGACCTGCCTGCAGGGTTCGTTGGGTGCACAAGGGCAACAACAACAGCAACAACAACAGACGAGAACGGTTTCGAACACGAGCAGCGGGGCTGACGACAGGAGATATCATTCGTCGGAGGACTATCCTCCACCTTTGTTAGTGGAATGCGCTGATAAACTGGTGAACGAAAACAGGATCATTTACGGCGACGTCACCACCATATTAAAACCAATCGAAGGGGGCACGGCTCAACCTGGCAGCTTCGACGGCTACAGTGCTGCACCAACTCCTCCGTTCTCACGATACCTCCATCCGTCTAACAACGCCTTCGGAGCGTACTACAGTCCCCAGGACTTCTGGTCTTCTCACGGATTCCCGTCAATGACCGGAGCAGGATTCATGACAGATGCAATGGCAACGCACGGCTCTCAAATCCAATCGGACCAGAATCCATATGCTCAACACCGTCGCTACGTCGTGCAACCGCCACACATCAGTCAAATCGGCGCTAGAGGGTCGGGTGTTCAAGCCCAGGGAAACTACCCCTACGACGGCTATACTCCTATGGTTTCAGACCAACAGTTTCGTTTCACGGGCGGATTTAAGGAGGAGCAGTAGACCCTGTGGTTGCCTTACAGATAACTTCACTAGCCTACATAATTATAATACTATATGCGAGGCAGGGCATAACCTAGTTGCAAGATCGCGATTTTTAAAAGCCTTTTACTGCTGTGTAGGCCTACAAGGTTCCAATCTCTGTTTGAGGTGAATTTCAAATAGACTCTTCTGACCATGGTCTCGAAAACTTCAAAGAAATCCCGTTTAATTTCGTCCATCTACAAACCAGAATCCTTATAATTGATGATGGTAGGCCTATATATTTTTATAGACATTGGACTACCACAGCACTTCCTCGGTATTAGGCTACAGCAGGCTATAACTTATAGCTTTATAAGGTTATCTGCGGTGAATCGACCTGTGAGTTGTCATGACACGCGATTTAGGCCTACTACAAGTCTGCCGTCCCACAACATATTCTTTTTTTATAGCGCGTAAGTTGCTTCCAATCAGTTGCAAGAGCTATTTATCATCAGCCAGAATCTAGCTGCTAGATGAAACGACATCAATTAATTATTAGGCTATAGCGTGCACCACAGCCTGCACTGTGCCACAGTTGCACGAAGGATAGGCTTTACATTGCGTCTCACTATCCTCACTTGTTGTCCCATTTGACCAGACTGCATACATACACAACAACCACCCTCAAATCGGTTTATTGCGGACCAGAGTCGAGTTGAAGACTGGAGGACAAAGAGATGGCCAAGAGGGAGTGGTAAGTCACTTTCCTGCCACCCAATCTTCCCTTCACGTCCAATCACACCGGGTCTCGTCTCACTGAATGGCATGCATGCCGATGTCCGTCGTCAACCGATGCGCTGCTTGTTCACATGCAGCAATACCGTTGCCATAGCAACGAAGCAACAGCGGCTGCATGAATATGACGTAGGCGTTGCTCTGAATATCGCTCGGCTTGGCTCTCTGGTTGCGTTGAGTTGTCTTAGGCTTATATTATTATTCTGAGACTCGCGAACTTTGACATGAAGTATCGCATCGCGTGTCTATAGCCTTATGAAACGCCACTCACAGTGCACACCAATCTGAGGTGGGAGCCAGCGCAGAAAACCCAGAGATAAGGTGTGGCTCTGGAACCAGTTTTAGCCTAATAGCGAATGTATCAATTATATATGGAGAGATCCGATTCCAAAGTGCAGGCACGAATTATGGCAATACTCAAGTTTTGGCCAATGTAGTCTTTGTTAAGGAGATCCACTCAAAGTGTCAAAGTAATGGTTTTGCGTTGCAAATGTGAAGCAACATACATTTCGTTCCAAACAGTTTTTACTTAGGCTACTCCTTAGCCAGCATTCTTTTTTGGTGTGCGCGAACGAACATCTAGTTTTAAACATTCATTTCTTTTAGCGAATTATTAAATCCAGAGAAAATAAGCATCGCCATCTAGCGATCTGAATAACCTGGGGACACTACCATGCTGCCATCTGGCGAGTTAGCCCTTAAACGACCTTCGCTAGTCATCATGGGTAAAGATGCGACGAATTTTCAGTCAGAACTGGTTACGGAGCTGCTCTACACGTTGGAGAGCCATTGATTGTATTGCCTTATACAGCCACTGCTCATTAGGTCTATAATTAATTATGTTGCACTGGACTTTATTAAATATACAGGCAAACGGTATGCAAGTCGAATTCTAGTATTATGCTAAGCTATTGTGTATACTTAAATTTACGAGGCTTTTAAATCTATTTTTGCTTTCTCATGCAGTTTCCTAAGTTATTACAACTGCAGAGAACCGAAGCAGTCACTGTATGTGCCTTATCTGTCTAACAGAACTAATGCCTTATGACATCATGCATCTTGAGCTGTTATAAAACTAAATTTCAGTGGCCACAAACGCTACATCTATAGGCTAAAGTAATGTCCAACAGGTTGCTCAACAAAAACGGCGTTTCTGAAAGCTTGTGATCTCATGAAACGATGCAACACCCTCGAAGTCTGAAGACTGTTTATGGCAGTGGTTCCCAACCTTTTTTGGCATCTGCGCCACTTTTTCTAAGTTGGAGGGCACGAGGGCCTCTGTTTCTTAATTGAAGGACATTAGGGGGCCACAATGCTAAAATTTAATGAATTAAAAGCATATGAAATTGTTATAATTGAATCAAAATAGAATGTTTGATGTTATTTATTGACGTCAAATTAAAACAATTTGTAATAGAAAATAAATTATGTTTTATTGTGTCCAAAATGTCAATTTTTTCATATATTTTTGTTAATCCTTTGAAAGATAAGGGCCATTTTTTATGCCTGGCAGGCAGCTTTTGGCCCGTAGGCCATGGTTTGGGAACCATTGGTTTATGCGAACATTTCTCCTGTTATGTACTGTTGTACTCTCAGGAGAGCCACTCATTTTAGTTTAACAGCAGTGTATGTTTATACTATTGTTTACACAATTTTGTGCCTTATAAATGTTCTGTATTCAAGTTTTGTATGATTTAGCACATATTAATAGTAGTTTGATCCCATAATATTATAATTATATAAATATATATAGTTTTCTACAGCATATGCATAGGCTATTATATGATCCATGCATTATGTCATCCAAATGAGCGTTACTAATTGTCAGTCAATGAAAAATGTGTGGTCTGGTGGATGTTTATTTCTATATTTTAAACAAGAATTATTAATTAACCTAATTTCTGAAATTATTTATCTATGTTAATCAAAAAATTGGGGTTGTTCTTGCTGCATTAGTAAATTTGTACACCTATATAGCATTTTTATGATCAATTATGTATGTATGTATGTGCAGTTGTGCACTTGTTATAGTGCCCAAGATATTTACTCAGAAGTGCTCCTGACTACAGCATGGCACCGAATCGGAGTTTCATGCTGAAGCGCACAAGCAGCCGCGAGTGAAGGACTTGCTCAAAGTCGCTACGAAGCGGCTTGAGGTGGATTCAAACCTGCAACCCTCCGGCTGCAAGGCAACGAACATACCTACTACACCACGCCATGCAACTAGCGCACAATACAAGTGCACAACTTAATATATCTCCATACCCTCATCTCATCGATTGGCATTTCCATCTACCTATTCCATCTCATCCCATTCAACTGGTCTTTTCAAAATTTTGCCCTTATCAGACAGACTACTTCTTGACTAAAAGCAAATACACACAAAGGGTTAATAGATGCCAAAATGTGAATTAAGTTTTCTGTTGGTGGTAAAGTCAATCATACAATCACCACTGAATTACTATGCAATAAGTCGCTAAATAAGCCACATATAAATCATGTCCTGATGTCACATATCAAAAAGTCAATTTCAAACAGTCTGGGCTAGTGGGACTGAATTTGTTCACACCATAAGAGTTTACTGAAGTGAAAAATTGTTATATTCAAAGTTATGTATGTTCTCAATATACCAGTAGGAATGAATTCTGCTAAGTAACAAAAGCAGCTGAATAGATGGCAAGAGCGAATTTCTCAACAGTCAAGTATTAAAGATAAACTGTAAAAATCTAGAGTCGACTATTCATTTTAGCATCAAACACAACACCAGTCCATAATAACTGAATAACCTCTTATTAAAGACTATAAATTATGACTTGATAACTAAGTTGCAAGACTATCAACATTATTTCTTGCTATCAAGTGCAGCTTTGTCACAATGCAATCTCCTATCAACCTACAACAATTGATTACACGTTTGAAAAGTCATCACCAATAAGCGATGAAAAACCGTATAGTCATTATCCCTTAAAGTTATAAGAAAAGTAGCACAAATTATGACATAGCTGCTTATCACGATGTTCATTTTATATTTACCGCAGTCATCAATACCTAGAGCTAATGTGATTTTAACAGAACTGCATTCACTTGCAACCATTATTTATATAAACACAGATTTTTCTGTAATTGTAATTATACAGAATACACAAAACAAGACTTCAAATGTAAAAGACCACAAGAAAAAACACATGTCTATTCAAAATGTCTGAATGTCAAATATGATTTAAACTTTGCACAAACAAACACCGGTAACTTTGAGCAGCACTTGCTAATTATAAAATATTCCATTGTTAATTACACTTAACATTTATTATGTAATTCATGCCTGAAGACAAAGTGTGTCATCACTTACAATAAAATGAAATAAATGGAACTAAGTGAAAAATTTAAGTTTAAGGATTTTAGCTTCAAAATTTTCAATGGTGGGGTAGCCAATATGCTTATATATACAAAACGTGGTATGAAGCATTTATGATCCTTACTCAGCAGCTCCAATTTATGAGCTTTTGCTATTAAACTATAAAATATTAACTGTTAATGACATTTAAATGACAATGTTTAACAACATGACACTTATTATGTAAATCCATCCATGACTGATGACAAACTGCATACAATGAAATGAAGTAATTAGAGCATGGAACTAAAAGAAAAACATTGAAGTTTAACAATTTTAGCTTTAAATTTCTCAATGGCTGGGGTAGCCAATATGCTTGTATAGAACAACTCGTGGTGTGAAGCTTTTATCATCCTTAGCAGCTCCAATTCACGAGTGTTTTTGTGGCAAAGGGCATACTACAGCCTACTGCAGAGAGCGACTCTTATATGAATGCCATTTGAGTAGTGCTATGAAAATGTTCAATTGCATCTCCTATCAGAAGAGTTATCTGATTTTCATATTATATTAACAAATTTTGCTTATCACTGCAACAAAAGCCAAAGCCTACTAAATAAAACAAATTGCTAATTCCATTTTGAACAACAGTAAAGAAACATACATTACAAGTGTTTGTTATACCCAGTAAAGCCCCAAATGTTCACAGCCGAAACTTGTACCCTGTCAACAAAGTTTGTCTCACCAGCTCAATCGTGAAATCTGGTGCCTCTGTCATACAATACAGATTAGAAAACTCACCGGTAAGCAATGACTGCCAACTAACACAGTTCTTATTAATTAAGACCATTAAAGAATAAAGCTACCCGCACATATTTTGCATCCTCCAAGTGAATACAAGTCTACTTAAAAAATTAAATCTCATCACCACAAAACGATAGTTACAGAAACGGTATTTATACACAGTTCTCATCCAACCCAATGCCCCTTTGCGGCATTGAGCGCACACATCACCTGACCAACAAAATCTGCTACAAACTAAAAGAAAATCGTAAAATAAAAACGCTATAAACGAGCTTATGACAACAGACAACTTCAGATGCACCAAATTTAATGAACCGCAAGTTATAAAATCTCCACAGAAGAAATATCAAGCATATATTGACTAAATGCAGTCGACCTTCTATCACATTTTCATCTTCCAGAATCGCTTCCCCATAAGCTTGGTTCCACGTAAAGTGCCGAGTGCAGGAATCACAATTTAATGAACGCAGAAATTGTTTTGTGCATCAGCCATCAGTCTCTTTAATCATCTTGCACTACATTTGCGCTTTTTAATCAGGAACTGGGTTTAGGCAACTACACGTTAACTAATCAGAAAAAATTGAGTGGCTTACACTTAGGGTCTGATCGAAAAGTTATAAGAATTGTTCAAAGGAGTTAGTTGTTGTTGATTGTAAATTCCATTGTCTCTTGGTCCTAGGTGACTCTCAGAATGTTGGCACGATCCTAAAGATGATGAGGGTGGTTCCTGAGGCAGTCAATGAATGACTCTGGGGGCAACTGTCCCACACAAATTCTATGGATTGCAGTGAACAATGGAAATCTAAAACACAGTGTCAAAAGCAATTTAAATCGTCCTTAAAACATAACCAATATAAGATGAATTGCTTAAATAATGCAAATGAAATAAAACCTATTCACTGTGAATATGATGCTGACATGCACAGTGACCTTTAGTAACCTTGAGTCTTATTGGCACTTGGATCAGATAATCAACCGTAGAATAATGGAATAATATGCCAGCAGGTGCTCACTAAATAACTACAAATTATCTGGATTTATGAATTAAGGGGACAAGAAAATTATTAATTAAAAATTAATTATGGGAGGAGAAAAGGTTGTCTTGTTCTGGGACAACTGGAGTCGCCATGCTTGTACCTCAGCTTCATTCTACACTTCCTACTTAAAAGAAGTCTCTCTAGCAAAGAAGTCTCTACAGAAATGTGCAGACGTAGCTATTTAGAGTATGTGAGGCACTGAGGCGACCTTGTGGCTGTGTTACGGCGACGCGCCATAGAAATGGACATTGTTATTATTAGTATTATCAGCTTTATCTTTAAAAAACAACATAAAGCAAAGTAACACATCCAAAATAAAGACACACACACACAAATCATGCAACATGCTGGGGCCAATATCTGGTGAAAAAATTAAAACCGGAAAAATGAAAGTAACAAATATCTTTCTGCTAACTTGTCTTCTATGCCCAACTTCTTGAGAATTGTGTTGACTTCGGCCGCTGTTGGAGGACCCTGAAGCTTCTGACCATTAAGCATCTCGGTCTCCAGGTCTTCAATTGTCTACAGCCAGAACACAGACATCACAGAACTAGAAGTTCTGTACAAATGACAATATGCAGATCTATATAAAATAGTGCTGGTGGGTCATTATTACATAGGTGGAGACTGGAGACCTGGGCGGAGACTTGGGGGGACGGAAAGATTTTTGATCGACGAATGGCTGAGTGTCGCAGAAAAATGTCCATCTTTTGCCGGCCAAAATTTCTGATGACCGGCGAAATCTCGGAAAAAATTCTATTTTTGCCGTCAAAAAAGTTGATGACTTTTTTTTAGTCTTTTCGCTCAACGATTGGGGGGGACAAATGCATGAGCCGTCCCCCAACACCTCCGTTGGGGGGGACCGTCCCCCCCAGGTCTCCGCCCATGCATTATTAGGATGTTCATAACGCACGGCCTGCAGATCAGCTGATCTCTAGTGGGGTAGAAGGGTGGACCTAATTACCATAATTTATCTCGGCACTGCTATTGGGCAGCCAACAACATTCAATGTAAAGATTATCATCTTAACATAGCGTACTGAAACTATTAAACTCACCTAAAAAACTCTAATTTAAAAAATATCCAAAAGTCTAATGCCATACAGACAATTTTAATTTAGCCATTAAAATTTACAGGATTGCAAAATGTTATGCATGAAGTAAAACGAACAGTTTCTATTGTATTATAATATTCAACGTCCTTATGAATTTCGCATTTACTAACCTTTCCGCTGCTGGCAGCAAATGCCGCAGCAACCCTTTTGTTTCTTCCACTATAACAAGTTGTAACTAGATCAGCCACTCCACAGCTTTCAAGGAAAGTCTCAATTCGTGGGTCTGAAAATTCAATAGCAACGAAAACTATTTACATGATACTCTCAAGCCAGAGATCAAGTTCAAAGACTAGCCTCACATAAAAAAAGCAATGGTGGTGTATTTGGAAAGCGTTTTTTTAGAAGTAGTTAGTTCCTCTACATCAATGAAGTCATAAGAACTAAGTTGGTTATAAAATACCACTGTAGGCGTTTTTGTGGCTACATGAAACGCAGTCAGCATAGAATGGTAAGGGCAAGAAAATTCATCTTAATCGAATCTGCAATTTAATTTTTTAGTATCAGGTTTGTATCAAAACCTCATGTAGCTATTGCTTAAATAAAAAAGTATAATCAAAGAAAATTATTTTTTAAAATTTATTTCAATTAAAAAAGAAAACAATCTTTGAAGGGCAGCAATTGTATAACAATAAAAATATGTTCACAAGAGAGATGAACAGGAAAAGAGATACACTGAATAAATTCGAAATTTAGAAAAGAGCAAGTTACTTCAAGTGTAAAAATTACTTGAATGGCAAGAGTGCTCCAACCTATGCAGCTGGTCATCAAAGTGTCAAACTGCCTTCAATGATGCTTTTCCAGATAAATATCATGTTACTTACTTGGGAAAAATCTCTTTGCAAACTCGACCATCTCCATGAGACCAAGTCGAATGACTGCTGCCTTTGTGTTGTCACCATATTTCAAGCCATCCGTAAAACCGGCTCCCATAGCCACAATGTTCTGCAAACAAAGACACAGAACCCAACATCAACAAGAGTTTTGGCTATATTATCAGTATATCATTTTTTAAAAATCAGATTCAATTAAAAATCATCTATCTGAATCATTCCAATATCAATCAAAGACATAAATAACTATGTGTAGCACAATGTAATATGCTATAGCACGTAATATGCTATAGCATGTAATATGCTATAGCATGCATCTGCCCAGAGATAAAGAAAAAACCCAAAACCATAATTCCATCAATCATAGCGAAACACAAATACTACCATATAATTATGAAGAACACAAGCTCTATACCAGTAGTACTGTCAGCAAACACACCAGTTGTCAAGTGCCACATCGACCAAAGTGTTCATCACCAACAAAACAGAAACCAAATAACAGTGGCCATATGCCAACAAGAATGTAACAATTGTAACATCCTTCAATGTTCTCTTCAGAAATTGGTCAAAGTCATGAAACTTGGTAATTAACAGAGAGCAAAACTGGTAGAATCTGTTACCCTGAGAGATCGCAAGGCATAACTGATACAACATACCTTAAGAGCACCACAGAGTTCCACCGTTTCCTCATCTGGTACAACAGCTATGCGAAAGTAGGGTGTCTGGAAAAGTTTCTTCAAGATTTTGCCCACTGCTTCGTCTTTACATCCTATTACATAAAGACGCATGTGGCATGTTAGTGCTAATCATATTTATTTCTGTCTGCTAACTAAACAAGGTTAAAAACCAGGCAGGCAAGTCAATCATGCAAACAATAACCAACTGCAGGGTTTCAATTTCAAGATCAATTGACCAATTCTTTTCATCACATTACTTCACTCCACAGATTTATTTAATAAAAATTCATCGACATGATCAGAATATACCTACGTACAGCATGTATGAATCTTGGACGCATCAGGACAAGATATGATACTCTACCCATTAACCACTTCACTCAGTGACCCATAAAAATAACTCCCCATCAAAATCGCACAAGATCAAAATAGCCTCGTCAAAATCGCCAACGGCAAAGCAGTTTCACAATGACTCAAATGTTTCATGTTACAAGTAATGTGCCATCTAAATTTAAACATAATGTGAAAATGTATTCAACGAAACATAAACGAATGTAACTACTAGCATGCACTGTTATGGTTCAAATGTTTTCTATTAAATAATAACAAACGCTACTGCACGATAGGAATTATTTCCGATCATCCAAAATGAAAGTGATTGTCTATATCTTAAGCAGTTACGTGAATACGAAGATCATATTCTATTGCGCAAAAGTAACGAAGCATCATAGTTTCACAATAAGTTTCACTGACAGTTTACAGCTGGAAGTTCAGTCATGTATTGTATACTCAGTGTTGGAGGATTCCGGATACCTGAACCCCGAATTATGTAGAAACAGGTTTTCACTATTTCTCTTACTCTTTTCTCCATTCAGAAAATTGCTTGATCTTATCAATGGGTGCTGCCAATTATTGCCTTTCAACTGATTTTTAAATAAAGATCTTTGAAGTATAGGTTAGCGTATTTTACATCGCCTTTGCTTGATATAACATACTTTAGATAATCATTTGATCTTCAAGAGCGATTTCGGAGTGGCTATTTTTAAGGGGCTAGTTTGTTCGTTGGTGAATTTGACGTGGCTATATGGTGTTGGGTGATTTTTTTACAGGGATGCTTTAACAAGACATTAACATGCTTTAACTATTTTGATGGGATGCCACTTCACTCAGCCTACGATTGAATGCATGTTTAATTATTTATAATGACATCTTAGTTTCATGGTCCTAGCAACCTGGGCTACCTTCCACAGGCTCACTTAGTTAAGCAGATACATTCAACAGAATATTTTCCTTTAGTCCTTTCTTGACTGGTAGGAAGCTGATAATTAAAAATGTTGGACAATAGGTTTATACAGCTGGTAAAATGATTTTTTCTATGCATACAAATGTCTGTTAGACATGTTAGACACTGCTGTAGATCAGTATCTATAACAGGACACTACAAATTTGGTCCTTCAAAATTACAAATAGATTACACTTCAAGCCACACCAACCAATAGTAGCTTCACAGTAGTTTTCCTTAGCAACTTCTGGAGCAATGTTAGCACCCATGAGGACCGCACATTCGATTTTGATGTGCCTTCGAATAAGATTGGAGATGAGGTCAAGTTTACCCTCGCTCACATCAAGACCCTGCAAACAGATCAAAAAAATAGATCAATTGTAATCAATTGCAATTAGCAACTTCTGTTGTGCCTGTGTTTGATGCACAATGTGTTAACCAATGGCACGACTATCACTTAAGCATTAACACAGGTGATGATACAATGATACATTCTGTAACTGGAGTATATTGAGGGTCTGTTCGCAGGCTAAACAATTGTGGTCGGTAGAAAGAACAGGGAACGAAGGAAATAGGCAAGGAGAAACAATTAGAAAAGCAATGCGCACTGGTAACCTTTATAAGCGTTACTCCAATAGCTGTTGGTTTCACATGCCCGGCCAACTGTTTGCAAATTCCATTCATAAACTGATGGGGCAGGACAAACACGAGGACATCAGCATCTTTTGCAGACTCCTTCACGTCCGACATCGCAACCTATAACAACACTGTCGTCAGTTAAGAGTCATTTAAACAGATCAGATCAGAACCTAGTAGATTCAACTGTACATTTTACACACAATTGAGACAATAACAATAATACAGCTTGAAATGTCCCTAGTGTTACCAGGTTCCCAGAAAATCACATTTCCTGAAACTCCATTTCTAAAGACAGTAGTTGAAACATTGAAAGAAAACCAACACTAAATCACTTAAGCACCAGAGGCCTTTTGCAAGTGAAACACACACACACAATGCCTTTTTGCCACCATTGGTAACCTCATGGACAGTTGCATTTTTTCGATATTTCAGCATAGAACTAACTTTACCAAGGATATTTTAACGTGAGCCGTGTCCAACAAAAGCTGCTAAGAGCTTGATCTGTCAAAAGACCATATCAATATCTAAGGACACACTTGTGGATATATTTAGGTTGCAAAGGAAGCCAATATAAGGGACAAGGTAACCGATCGGTTGAGCGTTAGCCTTCTAATGTGGACAGTACAGGTTCAAATCCTTCACTCACAACTGCTCAGCATCTCATCAATTGATCCTTAGTCATTAGCATTAGAGGGTGGTGCTGCATAAATGTATAATAGTCTAAAAAGATTCGCTTCATTTAAATTTCAATTTGAATTTAGTCACAAAATTATACCTACCACATTGTCTGGTATGCGGTGACCAGGCAGATACTTTATGTTTTCATGGCGCGTGTTGAGGATTTCTGTCAGCTTCATTCCATCGACAATTTCTTCGTAAACATACATCGTGACTCGCTCCACAAACTCCGTGGGATGATCGCGGACATTGTTTCCAATGATCTTGGCAATCACCGATCCCCTATTTCAACAATAGTGACAGACACATACAAAAGAACATTTCATGCAAGACACATCAATGGGATGGACAATGGGATCAGATTGAAAGTTCTGGGAGATCTCTGTTCATTTCTTAGGCCCTCAGTCATACAGGTAAATAAGGTGTCATGTCTTTGGCCGACCATCTTCAGGTTTGTATTTCAGTAAAAAATTTCCTTCAACCTAAGGGACAAAAGCTTCTGAAAGATTTTTACAGACATAAGCAAGCAATTGAAAAAGACAAATGCCCCAAGTCCTGATGGCAAACAGTGCACTACATGCTCCCTGCAACAGGTGTTTTTGTCGATTCAAACAAATCAACAGACAAAAAACGGTTTTAATTAAATGTAAGAATTTCTCATTAAATGCTTCAGATCAACATGTTGGTAATTTATCAGTCCAGAACTCTTTATTATGCGTGAATTATATCACTTCAATTTTTATATTTTAAAAGCATTTTAATACCAGCGATAACTATTACCAATTTAACTTCTCTCTACAAGTATTATTTTTATCAATTCAACTTCTAGCTTCAACAAGAAACTATTTTAATCAACTAAACTTCTACTTTAAAAAAATTACGTTCATCAATCCAACTTCCATTTTGAATAAGAATTATTTTCATCAGCCTAACTTCTTCTTTTCAACAAAGAATAATTTCCATCAATACAACTTCTATTTAAGCAAGAATTACAATGGGTGAATAAGCTAGGATGCTAAAAGCAATAATTACCCGAAATGAAACTCAGAGCATGAAAAAGAAATTTCAGGCATATCTCAGTGGTTATTAGTTAAAGCTCATTAATCTGCACAGATGTGAAAATATTGACAACACCACACAGTTATAATTCTGAAATAAACGGTCGATAATGTGTGAAGTTTGAGTGGCTACAATAGGCACAATAATGATTTAAACGCCATAGCGACTATTGGACTAGGTAGTTTTCAGGGTGGTTAATATGCCCTGTTAAGCGTTAAGGAATGGAATCCGATAGGGTCTGAGTAGGCTATTTCCATTGGCAAACTTGACAGATTTGATGCTTTGAAATAAACGGTTTTCAGGGTGGTTAATATGCCCTGTTAAGCGTTAAGGGATGGATAGGGTCTGAGTATATTATTTCCAGTGGCAAACTTGACATATTTGATGCATTGAAATAAACGGTCAATAATGTGTGAAGTTTGAGTGGCTACAATAGGCACAATAATGATTTAAACGCCATACCGACTATTGGACTAGGTAGTTTTCAGGGTGGTTAATATGCCTTGTTAAGCGTTAAGGGATGGATAGGGTATGAGTGTGTGAATTTACCAAGTGAAATTACAAGGTCGCTGGTACATGAATTGTGTGCCTTATTGGGGAGGTCACCCCCGAATCGAATATGGTTGCTGAATGTGAATCTGAACGTGTCTGCCAACTTGACACACATATAATTCTGAAGGTTGTGTGAGAAAGAGACTGGTTTAGTTGAGCAGCATTTGGTTGTTACACGCCAAACACCATGGTTCGTTTTCATGGGATACAATTTGGCATCCGTTTTGCTTGGATACTCGGTTTTGACCTATGAACCCTCAGACTAGTGTCACAATTTTTGTACTTGCCCTTCTCGTTATGGCAGCATGAAAGGATCCGGTACGAATTAAGACAACCTGTAATCAGTTGCAAGACATGCGAAGAAAACTTTGTCTCTGCCTGACGCAAAGGCGAATCAGATTTACAAAGAACCTCAAATCTATGCAGAAAAAATCAGCATAAATTACCAGTTTCCAGAACCGACGATGCATACTTTTTTCCCAGACATTGTCTAATTGGTATTCTGCGGCGGTTTGTTGATCAACCTGTTCAGAAAGTAGAACAATAAACGTAAGATTTATCGCATCAACAGTCAACAAGTCTCCCAGGTCAGAGCCTTGGGCCAGAGCATTGACATTTAAATAAGTAAGTGGAATCGAGCTTCGATTATTATTGCGCTATAAAACATAGCGTGCTATTTAATGATCCGTGAATCGTGATAATAACCACGGCTCTGATAATAAAATTAATAATTATAATATTTTGCACCCCAAGCTTCGTGTTATATTATGTCATGCATATAGACTAGGCCCTAGTAAAGCATTGGATTTAGCTATTATAACTAATACTTTTACGCTAACTAAATCTTGAACATTATTGTTCAGGTTGATAACATTTATTTACGAGGTTCCATGACAGCAGGGCCGTTTTGAGGAATTTTTAGAACTGCACAATCCCTTCTTTCCTGTCCCATCTTCCATGGAAAATTACTTCCAATCGGAGGACAATAACCTTTTTGCTAGTTTTAACTGTACAGAAGTGCTTCTACAGCTGCACAAATTCATTTAGAGCTGCACATTTTGTGTACAACTGCTGAACTGCACGTTTAAAAAAAGCCTGCATTATTTTTTTTATTATATTCGTTTAATTGGCAACAAAACTGATAGACACACCGCTATCAGGTACACAAATTAGTTCAACAAATGAAACACAATTATAGGCCTATAGGCTACCTAAAATTGTTTATGTCCATAACAATTGAATCCATCTTATAGGATGAGTGTAGAAAATTACGTAAATAATTGCAAAAAGGAATGATTTGACGTTTTTATACTATAGGGTGATATGAGAATTAGATCATTATAGACATAATTAATGGGCATAGGTGGCTTCCTATACAAAACACGTGAGATGAAGTGTCTGTCGTCTTTGACTGGCAAAACAAAGTTGTGAGGGCGTGGTCTCAATTGGTAGGAACGATCGACAACGGGTGGGAAAAGCGATCGAAGAACGTGGAAACCGTTTCTGGAGACTGCTGCCAGAAGACGGGCATCGGCAAGATCTACCATTTCAGTAGCAGTAGGCGAGTCATCAGGCAGGTACCCGGAACGACGGACTCTTGCCAAAAGACGTTCAATTTTGGCCCGGTCATTGGCGGTAGCAAAGCCCCACCAGGAAGGAGCAGCATATAACAATTTGGAGACAGTAGTTGCTCTAGTGACTATTTGAAGAGCATCAGATGACAAACCATGGGCTCTTAACCATGGGCGGAGACCTAGGGGGGGACAGGGGGGACGGTCCCCCCAATAAAAGTGTTGGGGGGACGGCCCATGCATTTGTCCCCCCCCCCCCAATGTTTGAGCGTCAAGACTTTTTTGGCGGCGGAAATAGAAATATTCCGTCGAGATTTGGCCCAGATGACTAAAAAAAAAAAAGGTCATCAACTTTTTTGGCGGCGGAAATAGAAATAAAAAAATAAAAAAAGGTCATCAACTTTTTGGGCGGCGAAAACAGAATTTTTTTCGAGATTTCGCCGGTCGTCAGAAATTTTTCGGAAAATCTCGCGTCTTTCCGTCCCCCCCCCCCCCCCCCCCCAATTCTCGGCCCAGGTCTCCGCCTATGCTCTTAACGTCCGCAGGGCATGCAGTGACCCAGCACAGGAGGAAATTACGTCAATTACATGAGTGGTGACACGAAGATTAGAGTTAAGGGTAACTCCAAGTATGTTCATAGAGGTAACTCTTTTTAGTCCCACCATCAGCTCTGGAGCATCAGCACCATGACGAGAGGAGACGATAATTTCTTTTGACTTTTCCGTGTTCAGACAAAGGTTATTTTTAGCTGCCCAGATAGCTACGTGACTAAGCTCCTCCGCAACGGTTGACCTCATCTCCGACCCCACCAGCAAGTATGTGTCATCTGCATACTTTTTAAACTTGTTGGCCTGCATTACAGAGATGATCGCCTCACCCATGAACATTTACAGTTATGCAGCTTGTGGATATACATGATGATAGTGTTCATCAACCTTTATCGAGTTTAGGTGCATAGTAATTATGCATTAATTTATAATACTGTTCGTCAATTTGCGGCTGCTGTGATGTGGCGCCGCGTTGCGAATGTGTCGAGGACTTTGCGTACATTATTGTCATAAAATTAGCCCATGCTATCAGTGGCGTAGGCCATCAAGACTCAGATTCGCATTAAATACTGGTCATGAATATTTATGATTCGCTTAAGGGCAGCCAATGGGAGTAGAGAATTTCCTACTTGCGTTGTGTCATAAGGGGTTTTGGATCTAATCGTGACAGACCATTGACAAAATCCTAAAATCTTGATCATTGCATATACACTGTGCCCCATAAAAAACACACCAAAAACTTTGTCATTAAACGCATGTAAGTCTAATCTTAAATTATAAAACAGAAAGTTTGGCCTTCCAGATGTGTGTAATTTGACTCTTCGTTATGAAAAGGCTCGGAAATGAAACAGCGTCGATTTAACGAAATATTTGCAAATGATTCTTACCCAAATTATAAGGTCAACGCGACTATTTTCAGCTTTTAATTCAATTCAAAACAAGAATTATTAGCGTTTCAAGACAGATTTCATCAATAACCGCTTACCTAACGCTGTAGTAAAGAGTATACATCCCGCGTGACGTCATACCCGCCCAGTAATAATTTTTGTAGCGCCCCGCAGGGGCGGGTCACGTTTGGATTTTTGGGGAAGCGGGGTTGGGTGGAGGGTTGGCGAAAACCCGAAATTTAGCGGTCAACGATGGGTACCGCAGTGGAGTAGTGTTTAAAACACGAAATTTCACTTTAGAACTCGAGTTATTAGCGTTTTAACACAGTTTTCAAATCGTTCACTCTTTAGTAAAGAGTCGCGAGATTTAGTAAAGTCTACAGCCTGCGTGACGTCATACTCGCTCAGTAATAATTACCGTAGCGCCCCGCAGGGGCGGGTCACTTTTGGCTTTTTGGGGAACCGGGGTGGGCTGGAGGGTTGGCGAAAACCCGAAATTTAGCGGTGAACGATGGTTACCGCAGTGGAGTAGTGTTTACAACCCTAAATTTCCCGAGCGAAGCCGGGTACAAAAGCTAGTGTTAGATAAGAAAAAGTAATGTTGCATTTAAGAAGATGTTCGAAGTGATGTCCCTTCGCTTGAACGCAGGCTCTCAGCCTTGGCCGCCACTGTTCAATAGCTTTGTCAATGACACTCTGCTTCAACTGTGCCCACACAACGATGAGGCGCTCCTTCAACTCGTCGATGTCCCGTATTGCTGTCTGGTAGACGCGTTCCTGTATTAGACCCCAAATTCTGTAGTCAACGAGATTGAGGTCTGGTGAGTTTGCTGGCCAGAGTTCCGATCCAATGAAGCTTGGTGTTTCACGTCGCAGCAACGCAATGGTGTCCTTTGCGCGATGTGCTGGGGCGCTGTCCTGCTGGAGAATGAATAAGTCGCTTGACATCCTCCTAGTCGCCTAGTCTGCGTCACTGCCTCTAACAGCAACCACTTCTGTGAGTAAGTAAAATGTTAAATATTTTGTGGCAAAATTATTTGAGAAACAACGTACAAACTTTTATTACAATTTGCTTAGTTTTATAGAAGATTTTTGAAAAGTTTTTTGGTGTGTTTTTTTTATGGGGCACAGTGTATAACAAGTAAGAGGCAATTAAATGCCTCCAAATTAAAGACCAATAGGTCTAGGCCTATGATGTCTATTTGTTTCGTTCAGTCTCAGTCTGTCATTGCTTCAAGTATTCTCACATGTGACATAACCTATAGCCTATAGGCCTACTCATGCACTTTCTCTTAACTTAAACTAAACCATTAAAACTGCCTATAGCCCGAATCCATCTGCTCTCGCCAGTATGAGAGTTGTAGAAAAGTAACTGAGCGACCATGGCAGACGTTGATTTAGGTTACGTGGAGTTGGGGAGTGCAACGATGACTTTAATTTATATGTACGTAGGCCTAGTCCTAAGAAGAGTTCTGAAGGACTATATGGGGTCAACCCATCTACCCCAGCAATTCTCACCGTGGATCCCGCCGACCATAGGCCTACGTGTGCGACTGCGACAGACTACGGCGCCAGTTGACCTAAACATGCCTAAGCCAAGGGCGGATACAGAATTTTTCGAAGGGGGGGCCAAAATTTTCGGTCTTGTTGGTGGGACAGAGGAAAAATTTCGTGTTATTCGTCGCCGAAAAAACTGATGACTTTTTTTAGTCATTCGTCCAACTTTTCAGGAAAAAGATACCAAATCAGCCGCCAAAAAGTTGATGACCTTATTTTAGTCTTTTACAAAATTGAGAGGCGCTATATGAGTTATCAGGTAGGCCTGTCAGTTTCCGAGATGTATGTCGCATCGCCAGCATTTCTCTGGGTTCATGATTTATCCTATACCTATTAGGCCTATAATATTTGTTACTGGGTATCATGGATGCGACCACGGACGCCATGACGTCAACCAGTTTAGAATCAAGTGCAAAATAATATCAATTGTAGCATTACCCCGCATTTTGGCGCCGCTTCCTACGGCGTCCGAGGACACGTGTCCACTGCACCCACTAGGTCAGGATCCATGGAAAGCAGGGACAGGCAAAATACTCCGCCCGAGTCGGTAGATCAAAGGGCAATTATATGACCGCTAAAAGGAGAGCGCTGCTAAATACCCCGATCAGATCAACAAGTGCTGTAGAGTGTAGACACCCCATTTACACCTGGATAGGTGATAGGGCGGGCGGAACCAGGTGAAGGGACGGGGCGTTTGGAATGGTAGGACATTAACCAACGCCAAAGGGATTCAGAGAGTAAAATTATCAATTTCTGACGAAAGAGGGAGGGGAGACAGACAGACAGACAACAGACAGACAACAGACAGACAGACAGACAGACAGACAGACAGACAGACAGACAGACAGACAGACAAACAGACAGACAGACAGACAACGTACGGACGGACGGACGGACGGACGGACGGACGGACGGACGGACGGACGGACGGACGGACGGACGGACGGACGGACGGACGGACGGACGGACGGACGGACGGACGGACGGACGGACGGACGGACGGACGGACGGACGGACGAATACATATATTATCCATAGGGAGAAGAAACAGAGTAAGTGAGGCAATGCTCTTCGTTGCGATCCTGTTAACTACGTCATATCAATTTGATGCAGGTCTATGCAGAAAGAAATACACTTTATAAAGTCTGAAGTGCATGCATGGTGACAAAACTCAAAACTTTGTTGTGAAATATAGACTTATAATAAAACAATGCGAACCATTCATAGCAATTTTAACAAAACTACAGGTTTTTCTGTATGCACCAACTATAGTCAGCAGGTTGCTCGACATGTATGTTAAGAATGTGGTTCGTTTACACTTTGGTAGTCTTTGAAGTGCGTCGCGTTTGAACTGGCTAAATTGGCTAATAATAATTATCTGGACATTAAGGCAAGGATTTACAACTAAACGATTGCATTAGGGTCTTCCAATAGCTAACAATACAACGCACTTCCCATTTGCTAGGTCCATATTTACACGTAGAGATGCATTAAGAATATATATATATATATATATATGCCTACATGTATACATATATATACATTATATATGCCTATAGTACGCTGGTACGTTGGGTTCTATAGCTAATTATGGCGCTAAAATGTGCGCATTGTGTCCATTGTAAATTATGCGTCCAATAAATCGATTGAGGTCGACTGGTTCCCTGTTCGATCGATGCGTGTTGATTTCGACCAATGATTTCAGCGGCTTTGATCTTCAGAGATCCGAATGACGGGCCATGATCGGGTAACTTGTAAAAGCATTTCCACGAGCACGAGAGCGACACAGGCGACAAAGGATCGCGTCCTTTATCTGTTCAGCGGACCGAAGAAGTAAGCGTTGGCAACCGATTTGGCCGTGCTTCTTCGTCTGCGTGACAAAGTCCCTAATTCGCGCCATAAA
>OX457039.1:44257151-44479651 GCA_949752735.1 Lumbricus terrestris
ATTATACAGGGTGGGCCAGCATAAATGTCCCGACTTTGCACGCGTATAACTTCGCCAATTTTTAACATTTATTTATACTTTATGCATCAAATTAAAGGTATTTCACTCTAGTATTAACTCTAAAAAAGTCGAACTGATACTAGTCTCGGTTTTAATTATATGCCCGGAACAGCGCTAGCTACCATATTTTGCTGTCATTTGTGACGCAACCTGGCGCCGTTGACAGACGATGATCGCGTTTCGATCTTAATTTTACGAACTGGTAAGGGATTTAATTCGTTTGAAATGATTAACGAATATTCTAACAGAGGATGGAATAAACAATACCTTGTATTATCTGCTACGGAAAATTAATAAAACAGGACTTTCTACTTGCAAACCATGGGAATCGGAGCGGACGGCGCTCACATCCGCTAACATTGCTCGTGTGTCCGCGTACATTTGCAGTCAAGACAATGACCAGGGCAGGCCCTGCATGCAAATTCAGCGCAAAACAGGTCGTCTTGGAAGCACTGAATAGCGTATTGGAAAAGATTATAGACCTAAAGTTAAAGTAATTTGTCGACGAGAAGTCCCACGAACTCTCCAGCTCTTACGCAAAGAAACGACTGGCAGCGTGCAAGCGTCTGAAGCAGCGCATGGCAGTGCACGGCTGTTGGCAAAATTGAAAGGACGCGGTTTTGCGATTAGAATATACTCATGGTAGGGACCCTACAAACACTCAAAATGATCGTGTCTACGCGCGTTTTAGCAAAAAACGATAGAATTTTCCCGGGAAACGGCGTCATAATGCGCCAGTAATGACAAAAAACGGTAGCTAGCGCTGATCCAAGTATATAATTAAAACCGAGACTAGTATCAGTTCGACTTTTTTAGAGTTAATACTAGAGTGAAATACCTTTAATTTGATGCATCAAGTATAAATAAATGTTAAAAATTGGCGAAGTTATACGCCTGCAAAGTCGGGACATTTATGCTGGCCCACCCTGTATATACAGACGTCACGCAGTAAATTAATTATATTGCCTCACATTGTTCGAAGCATTCGTTGAAAGACACTCCCTCATCAACACCAAATGACAAAACCCATTAACTGTAGGCCTACTACACCGTGATTAAAAAAAAACTAAGCCAAACTGTTTTTCATATATCTCCAATGCCTGATAACATATCACGCCAACATTTTCCAAATAGTTAGAGAATTGGACCAAGAATATAATTCCAATATTTCATGTCATAAAGTTGAACGGATAAAAAGATATGAATATTTCAACTTCATATGCCGAAATTTCAGTTTGCAAGTAATTTTCAGTCAGATTCAATAAAATATTTATCTTATATCTCTAATGCCTGATGATTAATCATTCTAAAATTTTCCAGATATGTAGAGAATTGAACTAACAATATGACTCCAATAGTATGGTTTGATTATTTAATTAAATAAGATGCTCAAAATGTCCTCCTCCTGCTTGCACGCATGCAAGCCTGGAGGCGCTGGCGCCATTAGGCAACAGCATGCATCGTCGATTATCCTCTATAGTTCAGGCCATCCCACACATCCAACAAGCGTTGCTTCAGATCGTTTATATCATGGATTGTTGTCTGGTAGACTCGGTCTTGTATCAAGCTCCACACTTTATAGTCGACAGGATTTAAATTTGGGCTGTTCGGAGGCCATAATGTGAGAGAAACGAAGTCTGGCGTCTCTCTTGTCAGCATTTCGATGGTTTCTTTGGCTCTGTGGGCTGGCGCTGTTCTGTTGAAAAAGAAACAGCCTTCTGGGGCTAGATTTCTGATTACATGTAGAAGATGCTGTGACAGCAGAACGTCGCGATAATGGGCTCCATTAATTTTTACTCTAAGATCACTGAAGACCACAATTGGAAACTATCAAGCGTCGAAACTGCAAAGAACGCCATAACAGACTTGCTGAAAACTGAAATTTCGGGAGATGAAGTTGAAAAATTCATATATTTCAATCCATTCAAATTTATGACATGATATTTTAGAATCCTATTCTTGGTTCAATTTTCTAAATATTTGGAAAATTTTAGTATGATTAATCATCAGGCATTAGAGATATAAGATAAACAATATGACTTACATTTTATTGAATCTAGCAGAAAATTGCTTGTAAACTGAAATTTCGTCATATGAAGTTGAAAGATTCATATCTTTTTATCCGTTCAACTTTATCTCATGAAATTTTGAAATCATATTCTTGGTCCAATTCTCTAAATATTTGGATAATTTTAGCCTGCTATTTGATCAGGCATTAGAGATATATGAAAAACAAATTGGCTTAGTTTTTTTTGACTCACGGTGTATATTATGTGACGGTTCTAAAACTTATCTGTTGTTTCTCAACATGTCGGATTTGGTTTTTAAGGGCTAAGTAAGTAAGTAAGTAAGTAAGTAAGTAAGTAAGTAAGTATATAAGTATATAAGTAGCCTTTATTTGCATGTGACAAGCGCACAAGCATTACATGTCAAAAATGTTAAATGTTATTTTAAAAACCCATAAATAGCCTAAAATAGGCCATAGAAACAAAATTAGAAGCTGGCAGCCAACAACGGCGCCCGACCCACAACTCTGCTCTGCGATGTAGCAGCAGCGACGACAAACAAAGTCATCTGAAGGCGTACGACGATCGAAAATTAAGACAGTAACAAGCGACAAACTCCGATGAGCACATAAGAGTCCAGTCGACGGTTTCTCGTCCGATGTTTAGAGTCCGAATTTGAAGTCACTGAGGCCGAGAAGCATCGCGAGCGACAGGCGGAGCAGCTGCAACTCAACTAATGGCTAATGGCAGAGGTCTCTTAAAAATATAAACAAATATCAATAAAAGTGTGTCCTGTCACAAGTCCTTGCAGAGTCGAAGTTATAAGCTGAACAGGCCAAGTTTTTCCGCTCCTATATATTTTCCAGAGTTTAAAATAATATTTTTACAACCTTCTATGCTTTTAGACCGCCGTCGAGTCTTTAATAACTTAATAAGTGATGCACAGCCATGCACTGCGCATGCCTACGATTAGTATGTTGTAACCTGTAGGCCTAAACCTAAGCAATTTTTTTACCTACGAAAGGTAAACTCGCGTTATTACTTGCATGTTGCCGTCAGCCTAAACAGGCGTAGGCCTATATCATTCGTGCACTTTACTTATTGGCAAAAGTGGACTTAGGGGCATATAATTATGCTTGCTGCCTGTCGACCTGGGCCTAACTGGAGATCTTTGTGTTGCTATCTATGCTGTTTATTTCAATCAGCACGCTGATCCCAAATTAAATCGTTGGTCGGATTGGTCAGGTAATTAAGAATAGGCATCGCTCTTTCGCCCACTTGTTCCCTCTCCTCGTGTGTGGATATCATCGGCCCAATTACATCCAACTCCAGCAGATGGGACAATGACACTTGTAACGATAGAACTCTGATGGACGTCGTCTTTGATGTGAGTAGGCTTCGATCTATTACGCAAATGCTTTTACAACGCCATCAATACAAAAGATTATCGGCTGGTCAGTTGGACATCAAAGCACCGCTGGTCATCGGCCGCTGACCAGTGGGACCTTAATGACCAATTACGACATGATTTAATCGTATCTGCGGGATTATCCGTGACCTAATGGGGCAAAAATCAACGCCCTGCCTGCCAGCCCGAGCTTCGATTCTTTGTCCCATTCCGCAGAGTTGTTCTGTGGTCCTGCCCCGAAACAGAGCTACTGTAAAACTCATACAATGAATGACACAGTGAATGACACTCATCGAAGGTGCGAGTTCAATGCATGCAACATCATCTCCCTAAAGCCAGCCTACCAGAAATAAAACGGACTCTTCCGATCGTGTCATTCTTCCGGGACCTTTCTGCTATTGAAAGGTCGAGGCAGCTCTGCGTGGCCAGAAACGAACCGCCACCGTTCACAGTATATACCTGTAAGCCTATATAATTATATTATAATAATACATAATGTTTTACAGTTGAAATGCCGGTTCAGACCTCTCGTCGCAATAGATTGCAAACGATAATGATAATTCTAAGCTTTTATTTCATTTTCATCTACTGTGATCAAATCACTGATCAATCATCGCTAATGTGTACTACAGCAAGCTTTAGGCCCCATGCAGAGTGCTTTTACTAGCTTGTATAGCCTATACTTATAGGCCATAGAGGCTATACATGTATAACGATGAATGAATTCTCTACAGATTTAACCGCTGGTAATATTTATTATTTCTGTAGGTCTATCTATTAAAATATGTTAAATTTAATTTGCATTAAGGCTAATATAATTAATTCTAATAAGAAGAAAATATACTATTATAACTATAATATTCATAGTCTGTATAGTAGTCCTATATATAGGCTATAGGCCTAGTAGTGGTAATAGCCCATATATATATATATCAGCTACAGCAGTAGATAGGCCTATGTGGTAGTAATAAAAATAATTACTATACTTACTTACTATTCGCCTTCTCTGTCTGCTGGAACTTGAAGCTAAGTAAAAGTAGACATTCAACAATCTCCGACCTATTTAACTCCTGAAAGATCATACGCCGCACACAGAGGCCTAACTAACGACAGGTGCATTATAAATCACCAATAAACCAGCAATGTGAGGCAGATCTATATCTGTTATTTGTTGTTCCTCCTCCTCCTTTATATAGTTACTAGATGTGTTACCCGGCGTTGCCCGGGAAATATAGGGTTTTAAACACTACTCCACTGTGGTACCCATCGTAGACCGCTAGATTTCGGGTTTTCGCCAACCCTCCACCCCACCCCGCTTCCCCAAAAGGCCAAAGTTGACCCGCCGCTGCGCGGCGCTGCGCGGCGCTGCGGAAATTATTACTCGGCGGGTATGACGTCATGGGCTGTAGACTCTTTACTGAAGCGTTATTATTGATGAAATCTGTCTTAAAACGCTAATAACTTTTGTTTTAAACGGAATTAAAACCTGAAAATAGTTGCGATGACCTTATAATTTGGGTAAGAATCGATTGCAATAATTTTTTTAAACCGACGCTGTTTCATTTCCGAGCCTATTCTGCAGGGGAGAGTCAAAAGCGTACAAACAAATAAATAAACAGAAAATGTTTCTGCCTTATAATATAGATATAGGTCAATAGGTTATATTAGACTGTTTTATTAAGGTGCTTTGCAAATTCAAGTTCTGTTGCATCAAAGTGAATGTGTTCACTTACAAACAAGATCAGATATTTTCGGAGCTTCGATTATGGCCCAAAATGTAGTCCCTGAACGTCGTAGGCATAATGAGTTTCCATGCAGTACTATTTGCCATTGGTCCTTGTACTGAAGGTCTGAAGCTTTGAAAATGTCTCTAACCACAACATTAATTCGAGTAGCTAAATCGAAAAGCACAGGACTGCATGGACCAGAGTTTGACAGCGCAAATTCTGCGGCATATATTATCTAAAATTCAATAATAGCCTTTCGTCTCAAGCGGTTTAACATAGTTTACTTTGTACAGTGAATTCAAGTCGGATTAATTTACTCTCCCTAGCCTCCCTATAGGCCACTTATAAACGATTTGTGTTGGATAACAAAAATGTTCAATTCACATTATTGTCTTCATAATTAGGTATTTACTAGACTATATACAAAGTTGTCACGTCATCACCGACCATAACATGGTGGCACAAAAACTGTAATCACATGACCTATTGGCCCTATTGAGTCCAGTTAAAAGACATATAGTATAATACAACGTGTAATGTACAGAATACAATCATATAATCAATATTACTCTATGGAACTGCTTTTGCGTCCGTTTTGTATGGCTGAAATAAAGCTGAAGTTGAATTCAACTCAATTTTTGGTGACGTCATCTGAAGTGGTGTTCTCGACAGTGACGTATTTGAAAAGTGCGTTAGAGGGGAACCAATGAAGTAGCGACACGTACACGGTTCGCCTGTTACGATGGCGGGACAGAGCCCAGGATGGTGACCTCCGGTGACCGAGGGATGCTGGCGACCCGACATATTTCTGGAGTCACGTGACGAAACCAGCGTCTTAGACCCAGGACATGCGTTTGATGCGGTAACAGATGGATCTGATGAAGGGGTTTCATACGGACCGGCAGGTCGAAGGAGTGCCGCAGGTAGGCAGGGTAATACGTCCACTGGCCCCGCAGGAGGGCGCACAGAAGGCAGGGGGCTGTATGCGGATGCAGCGGCTCTCTGAAGACCCATACTGGCGTAGTAGTTGACACCCGGCGTAGAGGCATTCGGTGCCAAGGCCGCCGTCGGCGCGTAGGGATATTGCGAGAGTGATGCGGCCGCTGCGTTCATCAGATAAGCATAGACGGCTTGGTCGGCAATGCCAAAAGGCCAAGCCATTGCAATTCTTTGTCTCTTGTCTTTCATTCGTCGATTTTGGAACCAGATCTTAAACGAAAAATTGTAAACGTCGTCATCGGTCGAAACAGATTTTATAATTTAATAATTTTATAATTTAATAACGACCAAACAAATTACAAATCCCATTTATAGCCAACTCTACGATCGCACCAATGATATGAAACATGAATAATAATATGCCTACTATAATGGCGTCTACCCATGGTGGGGTTTGGAGAAAGATGTCTATCGAACTTCCCCGGGGGAGGCCCCGCGGGAGCAGAGCTGTTTTAAAGAAATTTTTAGAACTGCACAACCCCTTCTTCCCTTTCCCGTACTCCATGGTAAAATTACTTCCAATCGGAGGATAATTACCATTTTTTGCTAGTTTTAACTGTACAAAAGTGCTTCTACGACTACGCAAATCCATTTAGAACTGCACATTTTGTGTACAACTGCACGTTAAAAAAGCCCTGCCCGGGAAGGACGTTTAAGGTATACGATATGAACCTAAACTGCGGTTGTAGATTTCCGATGATTATAATAGGTCGACCATGGCAGAGTGGGGGGGGGGGGGGCGTTCGGCGTTCTGCCAATTTAGGTGGAGAGTTCGACTCCATGCACTGGAGATTTCGATTGAAATTTCTCTGGCCCGAATTAGATCCGATGCACTTTTGAGGATCTCTTAGACTGAGTGATTGCATGCAATTCAGTCTTTTGAGTCATTTATATCAAAACTTGACCATTAATCCCATTTCTCAATGCTTTAGTGTTAATAGCTTGAAGAGGACGTCATTCAATGGTATGTGCCCACCCCAAATCAAATGACCATGCATGGCGTAATGGGCTGTGGGAGTGGGTAACCGTAAGGGTTCACCCCCCCCCCCCCCCAATAAATAATGGGCCTATATACATTTTTAGAACTAAACTGTGTATTTTGCCAGCATAATCCAATGCAACTTCGCAAAGAAATTTGTGTGTAACTATAAAATTATTATATATACTCCCCTTCAAATGATGACATGGAAGGATTGTTTCTCGCAATTGCCCCTGAGTATTTGAGCGCATGTCACTGACTTCTATCCATCAGTTTTCTAGATCTGTCGATTCTGTTGGCCATGTTCAAGTGAACGATGGAGTATGGACATAGGCGTACGAGGCGGGGGTCCAGAGGGGCAAATGCCCCTCCAATTTTCGGGCAAATGTGATTTTCGGGCAAAGGAGGCATGGGCTGGCCAAAAAATGTAGAAATTTTTTCGGGCAAAACAGGATGTTTTCGGGCACAGGGGCAAAAAAATCATAAAATTTGGGCGGACGGCTAAAAAAAGGAAAAAAGGTCGTCAGATTTTTTGGACGAGAAAATCTTACGATTAAAAAAAGTCGTCAGATTTTTTGGACGAGAAAATCTTACGTTTTTTTGGGGCGGATGACTAAAAAAAAGGTCATCAGATTTTTTTGACGGGAAAATCTTAAGATTTTTTGGGGCGGATGACTAAAAAAAAAGGTCATCAGATTTTTTTGACGGGAAAATCTTAAGATTTTTTGGGGCGGATGACTAAAAAAGTCATCAAATTTTGTCGGGCCAAACAAAAATTTTTGCCCCCCCACTGCCGAAATGTCCCGTACGCCTATGAGTATGGATATATTACATCTGAATAGGGCGTATACTATAAAAGTCAAAAAGTCAGAGGCAATTAGGGTTTTTCATATTGTTGGGTTAATTTTCAATGGATATAATATTTATGATCGCGAAGAACACAATTTAGTTTTAAAAAAATTTGGAAGTGATGTTTATTTAGGGTGTTTGAGCCCGTAAGCCCCACCCCAAATATGTAAACCCCACCCGTAAATACGCAAACGATAAGCCCCACCCTTAAATACACCCTTAAACCCGCGAATAGAACAAACCTTGATCGTTGATTCCGGGAGGTTCAGTGAGGCCGCCAATTCGCAGCGTCTTGGACGAGAGACGTAATTCTCTTTGAGGAACTCTCGTTCAAGTCTCGCAAGCTGTTCTCGCGTGAACGCTGTTCGGTATCGACGCATCTGACTGTCGTCGGGTGGCGCTACAGCATAAACAGACGACGATCTTATTGAAGAAACAAAACTAATACGCAACTAAATAAAGAAAAACTATAAATGACATAATCAATATACATGCATTTTAATATGCGAATAATCGAATAAAAATAAGCAAAAGATTGCAAAGTAAACGCATAAACATTAAGCAAACAGATAAAGTGAAAAGAAGAAGAGGAAGAATGCGAAGAAGAATTCGAAAGAGAATGCAAGGAAGAAAAAGAAGAAGATGACGACGATGATGAAAAAGAAGAAGAAGAAGAAGAAGAAGAAGAAGAAGAAGAAGAAGAAGAAGAAGAAGAAGCAGAAAAAGAGAGGAGGAGTAAGAGGAAAAAGAAGAAAAGATGAGGAAGAAGACGTTGATGAAGATGATGAAGAAGAAGATGATGAAGAAGAAGAAGATGATGAAGAAGAAGATGATGATGAAGAAACAGAAGAAGAAGAAGTTGATGAAGAAGAAGAAGAAGTTGATGATGAATAAAAAGATGATGATGAAAAAAGATGAAGAAAAGAGGCGGAGTAGGAGGAAAAAGAAGAAAAGAAGATTACGAAGAAGACGCTGAAGAAGAAGCTGAAGCTGAAGAAGATGATGATGATGATGATGATGATGATGAAGAAGAAGAAGAAGAAGAAGAAGAAGAAGAAGAAGAAGAAGAAGATGTAGAAAAAGAGAAGAAGAAGAAAAAAAGGAGGAGGAAGGAAAAGAAAAGGAAGAGGAGGAGACATCTTGTATAGAAAAGACTTTGAGACATTACTCTTGTAATGAAAAGACGAATGCAAACTAACATATTGAAGATATTGAAAATACACAGAACACGGAAGAGAGAAAAGTGCGAATTATAAAAACGTAGAATGGAGAATAAGAAGAGCAACCATTTTAAGGCATGGACATGCACACGTAGGCTACGTGTGCAGGATCAGTAATTACTTATCATCCTTTCTATAAGGCAGCCGGCCATATGTATGTGTGCATGTACGTATGTGTGTGTGTGTGTGTGTGTGTGTGTGTGTGTGTGTGTGTGTGTGTGTGTGTGTGTGTGTAAGTGCAAATGTGTGCGTGTATATGTGCTTGCACGTGTGTGTGTGTGTGTGTGTGTGTAAGTGCAAATGTGTGCGTGTGTGTGTACTTGCGTGTGTGTGTGTGTGTGCGCGCGCGTTTGTGTGTGCTTTCGTGTGTGTGCGTGTGCGTGCGTGTGCGTGCGTGCAAGGGCGGATACAGGAATTTTCGAAGGGGGGGGCCAAAATTTTGAGTCATCGACCAAATTTTCCGGGAAAAAGATACCAACTTATCCGCCAAAAAGTTGATGACCTTTTTTTTTTTTTTTTTTTTTTTTTTTTTTAGTCATCGACCAATTTTCCGGGAAAAAGATACCAACTTATCCGCCAAAAAAGTCATCAACCGATTTTTCGGGAAAAGGAGATGCCATTTCCGAACGGGGGGGCCACGTCCCGTACGATTTTCTAATAGGGGGGGGGCCAGATGTCCTGTTTTTCTCTCCCACTACATGTTTTTGAAACCAAATGGGGGGGCCACGTTCCATGCAATTTTTAAATGGGGGGGGCCATGGCCGGATTGGCCCCCCCCTGGATCCGCCCCTGCGTGCGTGTGAGTGAGTGTTGTTCTATAATAGTTGTGCTCGTTCAGCAGCAGCAGCAGCAGTTCCTTCTGGCGCGTTTGTCTCCAATCTGTCGGCTAATGCGGAGCGTCGCCGCCAAGTGGCAGCTATTTATTTGTCTGTAATGAAGACGGTCGTAGACAATTCCCGCGTCTGCGTTCCGCCCGCTTCCTACCTAATGATGATAAATCCGAGCGGAGCGACAGCGGCGTCCCCTGGGCCGAGTGATGCCAATTAAGCGTTGTAACGCCTTCAAATGAACCATGTATAATTTAGCAGCCGACAAAACACTCATCCGCAACGTTTCACCTCTGACCCGTTATTCTTCTCAATTATCGCTCGTCACCTGAGTTCGGGTCCGTCCCCGTATACCGGCGGCGGCGGCGGCGGCGGCGGATAAGTTTAAGCGAGTTTTCATGGAGTATTCATTGGGCGTCTAATAGAAGTTCAAGAAGTCTATGTGTGGATAATATAGCCCACGCAGGTCCACGCAAATCACGCGAGGCGCGCTGCAGCCCGGTTGCCAGGGGTAACGCTTTTGACAGCGCTGCAGCATGCAGCGAGCGCTATGTGTATTATGTATGTGTGGCGCCTTTTGTAAGTATATTATGCACCCGCAAATGAGAACGTCTGAGGAATGGAAGGAAAGAAGAACGAACGGGTGGCATTGAAGGATGGATGGATGAGGGAACGGAAAGATTATAAATGGACAAAGAGATGGAAGAACGGATGAAGAAAATGAAAAAGGAAAAGGGGACAATATATACAATATTATACATGTGCAAATAAAATCGAATGAAATTAAAGCCTCGAAGAACACTTAAGACTGACTAATTTAAGGAGCGAAGCTTACGATTGTTCACAACTGTATAATGATTATGCATAGTCTGCATATAGACATGACTTATACGAGTCTCTAGGCGTATAGGCCTATATAACAGCCATTTACTTAAATCTTAGACTAGTGCAGAGGCGGCGCTATAGGGGGCCTAGGGGGCTAAGCCCCCCTATAAAAGGCTAAGCCCCCTAAATAGGCCATCTGGGGTTTTTGCATGCAAAACATTAATATTTCCACGATTTCGACCGGACGACTAAAAAACTTTTTAAAAGGCTCGTCAGAAAGTTTGGCGGGTGAAAATGAAAAATTTTCATGAGATTTCGTCCGGATTATTGAAAAAAGGTCGTCAGAAATTAAATTTTGGCGGCTGAAAATGGAAAATTTCCTCCGAGGCTTCAGCCCCCCCAAACTGAAATCCTGGCGCCTCCACTGCAAGGACCAGTGTGAGAATTATGGAAAAATAACTGGGGGTTGGACTATGATTCACTTGGAATCTGGGTGGGGAAAACAGACTTTACTAGATGGAGCTCTAAGAGAGACTGGGGTTTGAAACCAGTCAACCCCCGGGTAATTCTCACTCTGTCATGTCTTATATACTATGATTATATTTAGCACGGTCCGTACATATATATACGCAGTGTCTTCTGATGGCGCGCGTCACGTGGTATAGACCTACTCGGTGAAACGAGCAGTGAAGGATCGCATTCAGATCATCTCATCAAATCAGTTTTAAAATGCGGGACCATAATTGTGTAGGTCGCTATAGTCTATATTATAGAAAAATGTGCACATCTACCCTTGTTAGCAGACATTTGGTCATACGTGTAGGATGTAGGCCTATGTATAAGCTATATGTATGAGCAATAACTATATATATATATATATCTGTAGCGTTCATTCAAGAAGATATACTCAGAGGTGCTCCGAACTAGAGCGCGGACATTGAATCAGAATTTTCAAGCCGAAGCGCAAGTGAAGGACTTACTCAGGCGGCCTGCATGAGGTGGATTCGAACCCGAAACTTCGGCTCCAAGGCACCAGACACATACCATGCATGTATACACCACCGTGCACCATATATGTAGACAAACGGGGTAAAAGGACCATGCGTTCAAGCATGCACCTATATTTGGGATAATGGTGTAGGGCGGTAATCTGGGTGTGACGCGTGTATGCACGGCACAGATAACGGCGGGCTGTAACCATGGCGACGCGACAAGCGATAATAGCCAATCAGGAATCGATTGGAAACTGTGAAACCCGGGTAACGAATCGACGGCTATATAGGGATATCCTATATAGATATACAGTGGAAGGAGGGAGTGACGGACGGAGAGAGGGAGTTCCGCTTCCGTCTCCACGTATCCACTTGACCCTCTTCGAAGGATCGAACGACGACGACGAAGAGTCAATTTAGTGAATCTAGACAAGACAGGACGATAACGTCAGGGTTGTGACGTCCTGATACCATCTCCCAATTACCCGACGGAAGACTCTTTGGACGACTCTTCCCCACCACCACCCCCACCCCCATCCCCACCCCACCCACGGCCTTCCCGGATTCCAGGCGGCGGTGGCCCTGATGCAGTGATCGGAAGAGGGATCATTCTGGGACTACGATTCCAAATGTCGGTTCTTCAATTAGTCTTCCATTAGCGCTGCTGCTGCTGCTGGTGCTGCTGCTGGACGGATGGGAGAAGATTTGGCGCGAAATTATTGATGCTGGTCATGCGTGCAACTATATAAGAGGAGGTCGATCGATGTGTATTGCAACGGACTTCACCTTATCATTGCGCGCATCATCTTCTCAAGAACTACATATACCATCATACCTCCCTCTGTATGTGTGTCTGTGAGTCTGTGTGTCTCTTCATAGGCTGTTATCTCCTCTCCACTTTCCTCTTCGTCTTTCTTCTTCCCTATTTCTTATATACTTTGGCTACACCCTTGCTCTTCTTCTGCGACGTTCGTTATTCGGTAGACTTATAATATGAGTCACGTGATAATAATGCATTGATGAATCTGATCCAGAAAGGAAAACTGTCAACGCAACTGTTCTGACGATTGATTTGTCTAATACTTTAATTGGTAATTCCCTCCTGGTTGCATGATAGGGCGGAAGCTACATGTATACATTGTATACGCGATCAAAGAACTGTCGGTGAAAATAATTATCATATAGGAGTCGCATATCAATATATCATTGCTGCATGCATTCGCTGTCCATTAATTTCCAGGACTTTGCTATAAGTGATGTAAGCGATGAGTTGTAAACCGCATATATTTATACCTCGTGCACCTTTTACTTTCGAGTTTCGATCATGAAAGAGACAAAATATATAGAGCCACTGCTGCCATGTATAGGCGTGGAATATATACGGAAAGAGTGAAGAGGGCGGGAAACACGAGTCACCGATGATTGGAGGTTTGTAACGTTTTCTACAATGGTCGAAGCTATTAAATGAGACGATGACAACGAATTAAGGAGTGGCCAGTACACCATCTTCAAAGACACGCTTCAAGGCATAGAAAAGATATCACCATTAAGGGAGCTATATAGTCCGGTGAATGACGCCCAACACCCACAAAGGGTGTGAAAAGGCAAGCTGAACAGGAATCTATAGATCTATAGAGGAGGGTGTGTCCATGCATCGAGCCCAGCGCGCGGCGATTGACTGTTATATTGGGAGGAGGGAAATATAGGGCAGAGGGAATGGGATAATTGCCTCCTAAGAAGTTTTCTGAGGTGACGCAATATTAGGCGATTACAATCCTAATTTAGAGCATATTATATATCGGCCAAGCATATAATAAAAGCTTTTGTTTTGATCCGTGTATCGCCATTTGCAAACGGCTGATGCATGCACGCGGTAGGCCTATATACAGGGTGGCTCCAAAAAAAATGTACCACCGGGGAAAATGTGATATCTTCGCAGCCGATTGAGATTTTTCTGCGAAAATTTCGCAATTTGAAGGGGAATGAATATCCAACAATCCCTGAAAGTTTCAATTGAAAATTTTCATGTTTGCAAAAGTTACAGCTGTTCAAACTTAAAATTTCGTTTTTTCAATTATACGGAGAATCATGCTCCAATACATGCGATTTCATTAATATTTTTTGGCAAATTACAACACACAAATTGATGATGATGTCATACGACCTCACTATGAGCTGTAAAGAAGCTGTTTATGAAGCAATCTGCTGGTATTTGGTGATATTTTATAGATTAAGGGCTCAATTCGTGAACCCATTATACTGAACGTCACGGGCAAAGTTTCTGCGAAAGATAAAATGGGAACTCGGACTTTGCATGAACAGAGACTGGGACATCGCGTGATCATAGCAAAATACCCAGTGAAAAGTGGAGCCTGAGCACATTGAAGGCTATCTGCAAACATGTTTATGTAACGAAGATCAGATGTCGGAAGAGAGGCAGGAAGTGGTCGTTTGGTCTGATGAAAAAACACGATTTTCAAGAAATTCGCTTGGTAATCGAAAGGTCAAGTTTGCAAAACACATCGTGGTTTCGGCATCAGTTATGCTGGCGTGTGTTACGGCTGCAAGAAAAGACTGCATTTAATCCCATTCAGTAGGTTAGATGTCAAACTCATCTTTGAACTCTCAAACCCGGACTCATTGAAGACCAGGTATGCTCTAACATCTGGTTTTATTTTCCAGCAGGACAGTGCGCCTGCTTGCTCGCACGGCAAGGTTGATTATGATGGCGCTACTTTATTGCCATCAACTGAAGTAAATGCATTGGCAAAGATGACTTACAAACTCGCCAGACCTTAGCCCTCTAGCTTATCACGTCTGGTGAGCTATGCTGGAACGCTGCAAGACATTTAATCCCAAGTTGGAGAACATTGGCCAGCTGAAGCAAGTCTTGCTGCTAATGTGGGGTCAGTTGCCGCAGGACCCGACCAACAAGGCCATACTGAGCTTCACAAAAAGAATTTGAGCTTGTGTTAAGGCAGGTAGTGGACACTCTCATTATACCTTACAATAAACTGCAAAACGGAATGATGAGGTCGTAGTGAAAAGTGATATCATTTGACTTGGAAATCTACAAGTGACGTCAATTTTCCGCGGATATTTGAAAAAACGAAATTTTAAGTTTGAACAGCTGTAACTTTTGCAAACATGAAAATTTTCAAATGAAACTTTCAGGGATTGTTGGAAATTCATTCCCCTACAAATTGGGAAATTTTCGCAGAAAAAGTTCGATCGGCTGCGAAGATATTGCATTTTCCCCTGTGGTACATTTTTTTTGAGCCACCCTGTATATATAGCAAGCAGCAAATAATTGTAGCCTATATTCTTAGATTGATCTTGCCATTAACTCAAAGATCGTTTTCGTCGACAACGATTGAGCAATGTTGAGCAATATATTATAGACCCTAAATTTAAAGTTTAATTTAATCTCCTGTACATGGAACTATAGGCCTGTCCAGGGGTGAACCCAGAGGGAAAATCAGGCCATGGTCCTCCCATGGATTGAGAAATTTGCACAGGACATGTCCTCCAATCAGGTCCCAATATAAGCTTTCAATCAATGCAGCGGCCGGGAAAAGGTGACAGAGGGAAAAATTAGGATATATGATGCAATGTTCGACTTAGATTAAGCAATGGAGAGAGAGAGAGAGAAAAAGTAACGTATGACTATAAAGGTCATCAGATTTTTCGGCCATAGACCAACCAAATTTGTTCTGGATAAAGACCAGAGCTGCCACCGAGGTTTCAAAAATAAACCCATATATGTATAGATCTACCCTTCCGAAAAAAAACCCAGAAAAACACAGACTATTCAGAGGCTTGTAAGCGATTTTAGATCCCTTTGTTCAAATTATGTTAGTTTTTCGCTTGTTCGGATTAGGTTTAACAAAATGTTTGTCAAACGAGTCGAATAAAATGTAATTACAGCTTTAAACATAGGCTATCAATTGTTAATGTTGTCAGAGACTCAACATTCATATCGACAATAAGCTAAATCGATGCATTTGTGTGCGCATGCGCAGCGGGTCGAGCGTATACCAGAATTGTAAACACATAACACGCGTGGCTCAAGTTTACGAAGTTTTAAGTTGTCCAAAGTTTCCGGCCAAATTTTCTCAATATCCTAGTCCTCTATACGTCAACTTTCCAACGTTTTAATAACCTAGAACTCTGCACCAACTAGACCATGGACTTCCTATAGAGTATTGACCTGCCATATGTAAATGTTAGAGATGTCAATGCGGCTTATACAAGAAGAGGAGTGACCTGGCCTACATGTATATGTCAAAATGGTTTATTTCCGTATATAGCCTAGAGCTATTCTTCTTTGGCACCAGGTTATAATTGGTTGTGAATTGACAATAATATTAACATAAGATCCTTATTGAGGAGTTTAAAATTATAATTAGTGTAAAAATTATGTATCCCAGCCATTTTACATTGAATTTCACTGAATATTCATGCGTTGTAAGTACAAAATGGTCAACTCACCAAAATAAACCCAGATTTTGCCCAAAACCCTCAGAAATCCAGACGAAGACTAAAAACTCAGATCTATTGGAAACCCCAGCTGTGGCATGACTGTCTGACAATGTCAAGTTTATTTATACGGTACTAGCTGGGGCACCCGGCGTTGCCCGGGAAATTTAGGATTCGACCTGCTCTCGGCCACCACCCCACACTACACATCACCCTCCCCACCCCATCTCCAACCCACCTCTACCTCCCCCACACCCCCATCCCACCCACAACACCCCACCGCACTCCAACCTCCACCGGTACGCCACCCGTGAAATTTGGGTTTTTGGGAAAAAAATTCACCTCACCACACCTCCCCCACTCCACCATACCCACCACACACCGACCTCCACCGGTACACCACTCATGAAATTTGGGTTTTCGGAAAAATTTTCCCCATCTCCCCAACCCCATCCCCCTTCCCACCCACCCCACTACCCCACCACACAACACCGCACTCCAACCTCCACCGGTGCGCCACCCGTGAAATTTGAGTTTTTTGAAAAATTCCCTCTCCACCCACCCCTCCACCCCTTCCGCCTCCCCACTCCACCCTCCACACTCCGACCCCCACCGGTGAAATTTGGCTTTGGAGAAAAATTTCTCCCCCACAGCCCCTCCACACCCCCACCCCTGTCCCACCCACCCCATTGCGGGCCGAGGTGTGTGCTGGGTGGAGGCGAGGTGGGCCGTGTAAAAATGTGTCTACCTGAAACGTTTCAGGTGAAAAACTGTGAGACTATGGCACTGGAACGGAAATAAATTTATAGCGAAAATTAGGGTTTCCCCCACACTGTCCAACATGGTGGTGGAGATTTGCCAACCTCTCCACCGGGTGGTTCTGATGACCCTCTGTCTAGGTAGAAAGTTTCAGTTGCATGCGTTTTATGAAAAAAATTTGAGGGTTTCGCCCCCACCTTGGCCCTCATGGTGGTAGAGAATCGTCAACCCCTCTTTTGGGGTCTCTCATGCCGAGACCTACACAGTAGTGAAGGTTTGGAGTGAAAAGCTCAAAAACTGTAGAAGTGCATCCCGGTCAAACAGACAGACAGACACACAGACAGACAGAACCTTCTCTTTATTTATATAGATATCACTTATGTGAGCTGTGACTTAATAATATCGCTTTTTGTCACTTTTGCTATACGTCATATTTTTGGATCGTCAACAGTGCATGCACGGCGGCGCCAGAATTTCAGTTTTGGGGGGCTGAAGCCTCGCGGAGGAAAACGTTTTTAGTCATCCGGCCAAAATCTCATAGAAATTATTTTCCATTTTCACCCGCCAAAATTTCTGATGACTTTTTTGTCATCCGAGCGAAATCTCGTGTGTGTGTGTGTGTGTGCTTCATTTTTGGCGAGCTTATCGTGGGAATATTTCACTTTACATGTCAAAAACCCGGATTGACCTTTTTTTAGGGAGCTTGGCCTTTTATAGGGGGGGGGGCTTAGACCCCCTAACTTCCTAGCACCGCCACTGATCGTCAAAGAGCAGTGCATGGTTGTAGTACGGATTCACAAAAGGTATAATATAAAGTTTGTTCTGTTTGTAACTTCTTTGTGAAGTTTAACTGTTGTACGTAAATGCATGCGAATTATAAGCTACCTCAATTTAAGCCGGTAAAGTGGTTTAAAAATCTTTATTTCTGGCTAACATATTGCCAAAATCTATATTATAATTCCGAAATTCCATATGTTTGTTTGTTTGTTTGTTTGTTTGTACGCTTTTTGACTCTCCCCTGCAGAATAGGCTCGGAAATGAAACAGCGTCGGTTTATAAAAATTCTTGCAATCGATTCTTACCCAAATTATAAGGTCATCGCAACTATTTTCAGGTTTTAACTCACTTTAAGACAAGAATTATTAGCGTTTTAAGACAGATTTCATCAATAAATGATAACGCTAGCACTTTGGTGAAGAGTCTACTCCGCATGACGTCATACCCGCCCAGTAATAATTTTCGTAGCGCCCCGCAGGGACGGGTTACGTTTGGCTTTTTGGGGAAGCGAGGTGGGGTGGAGGGTTGGCGAAAACCCGAAATTTAGCAGTCAACGATGGGTACCAGAGTGGAGTAGTTGTTAAAACCCTAAATTTCACTTTAGAACTCGAGTTATTAGCGTTTTAAGACAGAAGCGTTTTAAAACAGATTTCATCGCTCACGCGTTGGTAAACAGTATCGAGCTTTAGTAAAGGAGTCTACAGCCCGAATGACGTCATACAAGCCCAGTAATAATTTCCGTAGCGCCGCTCAGGGGCGGTTTACGTGTTGCCTTTTGGGGAAGCGGGGTGGGGTAGAGGGTTGGCGAAAACCCGAAATTTAGCGGTCAACGTTGGGTACCACAGTGGAGTAGTGTTTGAAACCCTAAATTTCCCGGGCAACGCCGGGTTACACATCTAGTCCATATATATATATAAGGGCTTCATACCTATATGAACCTTGGAGGCTAAATAGCTGACAACTGCGTTATTATAAATTGTTATTATAAAAGTGGCATAGGGGGTCTATATATATGAAGTCAATGGAGTTAAGATTATCTAAAGCATAACTAATTCTGCTGGCTTACATTTTTGCGACGTTGAATAGCCACCGTTTCCATAGTGACCAGCGCGTTCTCCTCCCTCGTTTTGCTGATTGGCCATCGACAATCCCCGCTGTCCCTGCAATCCTGCAGTCGTTGACGGAGGCGCGACCTGCGATCCCCATGCGTCGGCGGGGCTGCTGGTCGTGCGGCGGCGCAGGACGCACGAATCGTCGTTCACAGATCCGTCGCTGAAGGGACTGACGGATTTGACCGGACTGGATAGGAGTCCAAGGGCTGCAGCTGCGGAGTCGGAAGAGAATGGCTTCCCGAAGATGGTGCCACTGCTGCTGCTGCTGCTGCTGCTGCTACTGTGGATGTCTGGGTACTGCGTGGGGGAGTCTCTTGTGTTGACAAAGACGCCGACGCCGCCATGATGCTGTTGCTGTTGGTTTAGGGTTGACTGGTTGAGTGGAGCGTGGTAGCGATGCGGATGACTGGATGAGGTGCGGATGAGGATTGGTCCATCCTCAAAAGGACGGTGGATGAAGGCGGCTGGAGGAGGAAGGTTAGGATTAACTAGGGCTTCGGAGGTTGCGTGCAATGGAGACCAGCATCTTCTCGGGTTCTGGTGATGCGGCTGCTGCTGCTGCTGCTGCTGCAGAAGTTCGTTGTCACTGATCGGATGCTCTGTGGAGATGTCGTCGAGTCCTGGACTCTGCTTTTCCACCTTGGTAAATGTGACACGTGGAGTCTCCATCTGTGTTCCTCTGTAAATTAAAAGCTTTAGACTATAAATATATATATATATATTATATATATATATTAGGACACAAGATGACGCAAAAGCAATAGACTGCAGACAAGCAGCTGCAGTGATTCACAACGAATCAACGATCGACGCTTTATCGCATGCGGCATTTGCATCTGCAGTATACCTAAAGACTGGATGAAACGATTAGATTTTGTATACATATGTATTCCTCGAGCGCTAAGTTTAGACCTATTCCTTCACCCTGAAAATTTACGTATAGTGCACCATGGATCAGTATTTGATCTAGACGTCTGGGGGACTCCTGCAGGAATGACATTCCCAGGAAAATCTTGTGCTGTTGTTGAAGGAATAATGACATCATGTCGCTTGTCTGCATTATTGTGATCATGATTATTGGCTTATATATAGACTTATACAACATTGTGCCTTGAACCACCTGCTGAAAACAATGCTCTTATAGCTAAAACTTATAAACATACAGCTGTTGATCACCATGCACTAAATGCAGGTTATAACTTACCTTAGAAAGTGTCACGACGTCGTTGATAATATACGAACCAACTCCGATATTAATTTCAGCCACTATTTTTCTTTGTCTATTCCACTTTCAGTCCATATATGCGACGAAGCTTCGTTTTTCAACAGCAGAAATCAAGCCTCTCATGAGTTGTCGTCGTAATTGCATCCACTTTAAAGCGCCCTCTCGCGGTGTGTAAGACCTCTTCTATTTAAAGTGTGAGTCAATTAGGAGCTCTTGGCTTTGCTAAATAGGACAATTCGGCCAAATTATGATGAGCAGCACGCCTCATCGCTTCCGGACCAATGGGAAACAAGCGCCAGTCGAGGATTTGCCAATGTAGCAGAGACATTTATGATACCAACGACCGCCCATCTACTGTGCACAGCTCACGGACTGCTTTGCGACGATGGTTGTGATTGGACAACGCAGCTGAAGCGACGGCTGTGATTCGTTGAGACGTCATTCTCAGAATCACCACAAACCTAAAAAATCGATAGGCCTACAGATTGAGAAACTAATGCCTCATTTAACGTCTAAGATCAAGTGGATGAAGTCCGACCCGGTTTATAGGCCTACATGACTTACATGCCTTTAGGCCTATAGCCGAAGACAAATTCCGTTAAATTCTCGGAGACACAAAATTGCACATCCGTATGGGCATTGGGCATCAGTGGCGAATGCTGAGCGAAATTTTTTAGCTTTGGCTTCAGCTGCAAAGAATCGCTTTTTTAGCATTATCACACTACGTAGAATAGGCCTAATTAAGCCTAATAGGCCCACTATACAGACATGCATATACACGCCCATGGCACACAGATAACAATAGCATAGGATGGTCCGTGCACATAAATGCGACAGTTGAAGCAATAGAGAGATTCGACTGCATCACGTGGTCTCGATGACTCTTTAATAGCGTGCGTGTACGAGTGTGTGTGTGCGTGCGGATGTGAGCGTGTGTGTGTGTGTGTGTGTGTGTGCATGGCGCGCGTTTGAGAGTCCTATATAAGTGGTTTATTGGAAGCCGTCATAAACACCTCTTCTTCACGCACTAAATCATACTGCAGAATGATCGCAGGAGTTCAATGGATGACGGCCGGACGGACGGACATGCATTTGCACTGAACCTTAAATAGCCTCATTAGAGCACATATCAGTCATATCACCAGGCCTCAGGATATTTCCAACGATGATCTAAATAACGAAACAATTAATCGTTTCAATACCGGAAGCTCGTGAATGCTCAGATCCGGCGATCGATATATTATGCATTCATTTAAATCTAAACCCTTAGACGAAGTGCAGCTTCAGTGCATGCAATTATTTATTCACCATGCCTTGCTGCCCTTGCATGCAGTAATCATAGACATAATATATATCATAAATAATAATCATTGGTCGTAAACCATCATAATTATCATTTATCGCTCACTTCGCTGAATGCATTATAATGATGAAGTTTCGTTGTCTATGCATGAATATAGACTCCAGAAATGCATGTAGTCTTCTTGTATAATTTGCAATGCATGGCACGACTGAACGACTTATGAACTTCGGGTCCTATATATATATACATATAGCCTTATAATGATGTCTTTTTCTAATTGATTTATTGGAATCCATGCATTTGACTCAATTATTAGACCCACCTGCATGCACTTTAATGCATATATATATATATACATTTAGCCTATTATACAGCCTTGTAATCTTGTAATATCCAATATTAAACTTCAAATGATGGATACCTGGATTGACTGCGGATTTGTGTGTTTTTCTCTGCAACATGCTGACCATTGTTTATTTTATTTATTTCTCGCATTTGATATAGCGCCCCATCAAGCTCTCCCTGCAGACTCAACTGCAGAGGCGCTTCCGACAACAGTGCGGACACTGCATGCATCGGAGTGTTTCACACCGAAGCGCATGAGCAATTGCGAGTGAATCAAGTCATTCACTCGCAATTAGGGTCCCTATATACGTGGCGGCTTGAGGCGGATTCGAACCTGGAACCGGAAGGCATCGAATTCACCACTGCGCCACCGCGCCCCATGCATGTGCATTGTGCATGGCCAATGGCCATGCATATATATTGTCCGTAATTTATACAGACACAGTGAGACACTCTTCAACTTTTGTATACATATGGTCAAAGTCATTATTATCAATAGCAGCGCTATTGGTCATATTCGATATATAACAAGTGTTATAAGCGAACGGAAATATCACGAATAGGCCTAATATATACAGGGTGCGGCCAAAAAAATACCCCATTACGAAAATTGCGATTTCTCGAAAACCGCTGAATATTTTCTTACAAATATTTTCATTCTTATTCGTAACATATTTTTACATATTATCTGAAAATTTTATGTCAGTATCTTTATATTTGTGATCATGACATCAGGCAGACGAAGGAACTGCATTTTTTCAATTTAACACGGCATTCACGAAATAGAAAATCATAATTTTGCATAAAGTAGCCTGCAGTGTGCCATAATAAGGTTTTCTTCACCGATTAAAAGATCTTCTACATCAATCCACCCATTAATACTCAAAACAACCGCGTCTGGGTGAAGAAGAAAAAAGCCGATATCCATCCAAGCCTCCCGTTTGGTCGAGAGAGCCAAGTTCTCTCCCAACATCATGGTTTCTGCAGGTGTCAGCTATGAGGGCAAAGTACGCTTGCATTTCATTGGCGAGAAGGCCAAAGTCAATGCTAAGTACTACGTGGAGAATCGTTTCCTAAGCTTGTCGATGACTGTCACTGTCTTGGGAAATCAGTTCACTTTTCAGCAAGATGGAGCGCCCGCTCACGGCGCCAAGCTGGCCCAAGATTGGTTAACAAGTCACTGTCCGGACTTCATCGACAAGGATTCATGGCCGCCAAATTCCCCAGATTATGAACCCACTCGACTATGCTGTATGTGGTGCAATGCTTGAGACTTACAACAAACTTCCCACAAAGCCAAAGAACATTTCTGAACTGAAAACTACGCTGCAAGTCATCTGGAATGACTTGCCACTTGACACCATTCAGAAGTCTGTTCTGGGCTTTCGATAACGTCTGCAAGCTTGCGTAAAAGCAAACGGTGGTCACTTCGAACATGCATTGCACAAAACTTAACAGCTTTGCCTATAATCTTGTCAATAACAATAAGTAACCTTGCGCTTTGTTGTATTTCTGTTTGCGTCGCTACTTTGTTAGGCTACTTATTGCTGTTATTGCTGTCACTAAATGTCTGTTGAAACGAAAATAACATTGTTTCACTTCAGGGTTGCACCATTTTGGTGTTCAAGAATCGAATTTCATTATATTTAGCCAAGTTGTAGATAAATATGTGTCAAATAGACTGGCGAAGTTTCATAACAAAATATTTAGCGGTTTTTGAGAAATCGCGATTTTCGTAATGGGGTATTTTTTTGGCCGCACCCTGTATATCTATAAGAAAGGACTTGGCTATGTTTGTATGTATATATATTTGTCCAGAATGCACGCTCACAGTTTTTGAGCTTTTCACTCCAAACCTTCACTACTGTGTAGGTCTCGGCATGATACACCAAGTCGCGGGGTTGGCGATTCTCTACCACCATGGGGGCCAGGGTGGGGAACGAAACCCCCAAATTTTTTCAAAAAAACTCAGCTATTGATTTGAATTTTTTCCTAGATAGAGGTCCATCAGAACCACCCGGATCAGTGCTTGACAAATCTCTACCACCATGGGGGCCAGGGTGGGGGCCGAAAACACTAATTTTCGCAAAATTTCTTCATTCCCTTGCCACCTATAAAAGCAGTGATTTTAACCGTTTTAGAGGTGTCTAAAGTGGGGTGGAGGTGGAGGGGTGGGATGGAGGTGAGGGGTGGAGGTGGTGGGGTGGGGTGGCGTAGGGGGTCGAGGGGTTGGGTTGGGGATGGGGTGGGGGTTGGGGTGTGGGTGGAGTGAGGGAGTGGGGTTGGGGTGGAGGGGGTGGGGTGGAGGGGGATGGAGTGGGAGGTGGGGGTGGGGTGGAGTGGGGGTGGTGGGGGTGTGAGGGGTTGGGTGTGGAGGTGGGATTGGGGGTGGAAATTTTCGTCAAACCCAAATTTCTCCGGTGACGTACTGGTATAGAGGTATGCATGTGTAATTTTGTGTATGTATATATGCACGTATGAAAGCATATATGTATGTATGTATGTATGTATGTATGTATGTATGTGTGTGTATGTATGTATGTATGTGTGTACGTATGTATATGTTGTATGTATATATATGTAGATCTATATATATGTGAAGGTATGTACGTATACGTGTAGGTTATGTATGCATTCTGCTCATATACATCCTTATATACGAGACCCCAACGACTGTTAACCCTTTGCTGTAATCCGTTTAACGAGCAAATCTAAAAAACACGCAAAGCTTTGCAGGTAGAAATTGCAGTTCAGAGATTGTGCTGAGCGCCACCTTCAATAACATGAAATAATTTGATAACCGGTTTAGGACCGTTTTAACTTATAAGCATATATTGATATACTGATATGTTCCGTTCAGCGAATGTTGTGCCTTATGTGACCTCTGACCCCTTTAATGACGCCCTGCTTGTATACAAGTGCATGACAAGAACCAATAGGCCTCTTATAGGCCTAGCCTATTCCGAAATGTGGGAAAGAACAAATGGAGAGCGAGATGTATACACAGGGGATGCGTGGAAACAAATGAAGACAGACAAGTGGGACAGATGGATGCGAATGAATTGCTATGCAATGATAGATTGCATGCAGCGGTATCCATAAGCCTTGCTTATTCTTGAGGCAGGTTCAAATGGCGCAACGTGAGTGTTCAACTAGACATTACACCATTTAATCTGCAGGAAAGACCGTAAGAATGGGCCTATACAATAATATTGTAGTAATTGTCCATTCACAGTCGGCAGCAAAATTGCTTAAGCGGCGACTTAGCAGTGTTGCATATAATGAGGATATATATAACATGTGTCTATAACCTGCATGGCTCCACCTCATACAAGCGCTAATTAGGACGCGCTTATGGCGTAAGGCCAGTACACGATATATTATTCGTAGACCAGTCTCGTCCAAGTCACGAGCAGTACGTATTCTCGCGAGATCAATCACAGCCGGAGCGTGCGTTAATTTCTGCGTTCTGCGGTCCTTATGGTCGACTGCATGGGTCCTTCGAACCGTCCTGAATAATAATGACCTGTTCCACTCCTCTGAGAAATACGATTTCTGTTCCCTTTATGAAGTAGTATTTTCCCATTATTAGCAACGGCAGCGAGTTGTTCTATAAAATATTCATAAGGGGCGCTTTGTTAACGCCTCCATTTTCGCTTACTGCTTGCAAGCTGCAGCGTAGTTGATGTGCCTGTTGAGGGCGGTGGTCAAATTGAAATAAAAGCGACCCTGATTGCTCTATTAGGCCGTACATTTCACAGAGCACGCGTTCTGATTGGTCTCGCGCGAATTCGTGCGGCGTTCGGGATTTCAACGAGACCATAATGTCGTCGTATTAAGAGGGTCAACGGGCGCAAGAAAAATGGTGGACCAGCTGCCGTTGCAATTAGAAGGTGGTTAAACTCGAGTCACATTAAGTCAAGCAGATGAGGGCTATAGGCTTTACGTAGCGATATGGGGCTAGACCAGGTTATCCGAGCTGAAGAGAGTTTTAAGCATTATCATGCCATGGCAGTGTAGGTCTATAAAGAAATCAGTCTGTTATGCTACAGAATAATTAAGCTTAGGCCTATAATATTATATACAATGTCCGTGTATAGGGCTGTATAGCATAGGCGGAGACCTGGGCGGAGACTTGGGGGGGGGGACGGAGAGATTTTTGATGGACGAATGGCTGAGTGTCGCAGAAAATTTCCATCTTTTGCCAGCATATTCTGACGACCGGCGAAATCTCGAAAAAAAATTCTATTTTCGCCGCCAAAAAAGTTGATGGCCCTTTTTTAGTCATCCGGCGACGAAATCTCCCAGAAATGTTCTATTTTCGCCGCAAAAACTTGATGACTTTTTTTAAAGTCTTGGCGCTCAACGATTGGGGGGGGAACAAATGCATGGGCCGTCCCCCAAACACATCCGTTGGGGGGACCGCCCCTCTGTCCCCCCTAGGTCTCCGCCCATGCTGTATAGGCTATATGCAGTGTTTAATCTAGACGTCTCTGGGGGGGAATGTTCCCCCCCCAGGATTGACATTTTCCCCCCCCCAGAAAAATTTGACGAAATGATATTGGTTTTTAGTTACTGCTTCCATCATTGTTTTACATGAAGTGTTATAATATACCGCGTGATATTATTTATTATTATATGATTATAATGACATTATTTTACTACTATAATATATGCTACTATCATGTTAAGATGGTATCCATTGAAAATGTCGCGAAGAAAATGTCGCGGACAAAATGTCGCGGATAAAAATGTCGCTGATATATAATGTCGCCTTACAAAATGTCGCGACATTTTCCCCGCGACATTTTGACCGTATGACCGTATAACACTAAACTATGAAGAACGAAATTCGAAGACAATTTAAAAACTTTGACCGTTTAATACTAAACTATTAAGAACGAAATACGAAGGCAATTTTAAAACTAGAATGTTCGTACTAGAAAAATAGAAGGTTCGTACTAGAATGTTCGTATAGAAAAATAGACATGCGGAATAGGCCTATATTGGACATCAAAAGATTTGGCGGTTTCTTACATTGCTGGCTCACTTGAGCATAGGCTGAACAAGATGCATGGGAAATTGTGGTACATCAAACGATTTAGATTTCGAGGTTTCAAGAATCGCTGAATTGTGCACAAACAAGACGCGAAATATGTTTGACATCAAAAGATTTCGATTTCGAGGTTTCACGCTTCGCTAATTTTGAGTTTAAAGACATTGCTGGCTGAATTGAGCAGACTGTAAACAAGATGAAAATTTGAACGGCGACATTGTGTGTGCGACATTATAATTCGCGACATTATGCATCAGCTACATTTTTATCCGCGACATTTTGTCCGCGACATTTTGACCGCGACATTTTCTTCGCGACATTTTCGATGGGAACCTGTTAAGATGACACCTTAAAATGCAGCCATTGCAATGTGGAAATTCAAAAAGTTTCTAATAAGTCACTGAAAAAGTACAGCTATTTTGTCAAGACATCACCTTAAAATGCTGCCATTGCAATGTGAACATTCAAAAATTTTCTAATGGGTCACTGAAAAAGTACAGCTATTTTGTTAAGTCGACACCGTAAAAATGCTGCCATTGCAATGTGAAAATCCAAAAATTTTCTAATGGGTCACTGAAAAAGTACAGCTATTTTGTTAAGTCGACACCTTAAAATGCTGCCATTGCAATGTGGAAATTCAAAAAGTTTCTGATGGGGAGGGGCGCATCCCCTCCCCATACCCCTCCCAGTCTCGGTGCTACACGCATCACGAGTGTCCTTTGGACGTTCAAATGTCTCCCCCCCCCCAGAAACCCCAATCCCCCCCCCCCAGAGGAAGGGGACTAGATTAAACACTGGGCTATATGCCTATATATGCATATTAGCAACCTGCAGATATCGTAAACCCAATGACTCTATTATACAGAGGATTGGTTTCTTATTCTTTAGCCGCCTTGTACAAGTTTTTGGGCGATAATAGGAGTTCCGGAAAATTTCAAATCTTATTTACAAAATAAAAGCATTCAATTAGTTACATCTATGAAAACAGATTGACGACTAATTAATTATGTTTGCAAAATAAACAAATACCTTTGGAGATTCAAAACATCATCCTTAGCGACAGAAACGAAATTTTAAGTGGAGCGCCATCTATTGCTCAGAGTAAAATCATGACCACAAAATGTTCCCAAGTAACCTATCCTGTAATATAGAATCCTTGTCGTTTTTTGCGCTTTTATTAGTCCTAAAATATAGACCTGAAAACTTAATCGATCCATCATCTTCGATAATGCAAGTAAATAAGAAAGTATAATTGCATATAATCTGCACAGACCACACTGTCACTCTGGTGTGGCGCCCCCCATCCCTGCAAAATATCTGCGGCAGCCATGTATATTAGAGTGGTCCAAAAAGACAAAATGTCGAAAATTAATTTGGGTCATATGTGTTCTTGTTCCATTCACTTCAAATAGTATTTGAACCAATTTTTGAGTCATTTTAAGAATATCTAGGGGTGACTCAATTTTGAACGATAATTTCGTATCTTCGAAAATTTCGTCATAATGTAGTATATTGGCATTTATGACCCAAAAGTGTTTTTAACAAAACCGAAAGCAGATAACTATTTAGTGTTATCTGTTTAGTAAGTTTCTAGGTAATAAGAATGCCATTAAAACAAGTCTCTAATGATATGTTCCTCTAGAGAGACTTTTATGGCTCCGGAATGGTTTGACAAATGCATTGTCTTTGATTCTCGAATCTTGCCACAGAAGAGTTGAATATCTGGATGAATGCAATAACCTTTTCTGCGCTGTAGGCCTAATTTATTTATTTAATCTGCCTGGCTTTGTCTTTCAATTTGATATAAAATGAATGCAACAGTAGGCTACTGCCAAAGTGTGGTGGCGTCGAGAAGAAAGCCTAAGCCTCATCTGCCAGCCAATTGCTGGCAATGATCGTATGTCGATGAGTCAAGAACTTCGGCTTGTCACATTATGATTCCAGTGAATTTCCAAAGTTTAACATTTTGCATTCAATTCCGTTTGATGCTATATTCTTTTCAGAACATTTGAGCTTCGTAACCAAGGTGGTCTTTGCATTAAATCACATTAACGCGGGTTCAAAGAGACCAGGTGTCTCTTGAAAGCGGTTGTGGCAGCATTCTGCACAACAACTTTGCAAATATTAAGTTCTGACTAGTTGAACAGTGTCAAATAGCCTAATTGTTTGGAGCTCTCTGTTGTCCAAGCAAGCTTCATGACCATATTCCATAGAAAAGAGAGGCAAACGGGCTGACATTAGATCTGTTAAAACTTTTTCATCCCAAATGCGGAGAGTCATTTGATTTTTGAGGATTTTGCTAGAAGTTGGTGAGCGGTGTTGCATGGTGTAGCCTACTGTCCCAGAAGCTGGAAACGAAATTGCACTTCTCCTCTCAAACACCTATCAAGAAGGATGACATGCGATAATTGCAGAAGCTCGTCGTAATCTTCACGTTGGTGTTAGTTTTTCACATAAATCGTTTGAATGAGTCTACATCTGGACCCCTGGTTGTTCCGAGGGTTGTGGGAGCAAAGAAACCACTGGATTTCATAGATGCGAGCACACAGCAGTGGCTCCTCATTGAGTGTCTGTTAGATAAGTGTACAACTGTACATGTGCAAGTCTTTTGAGGCCGTTTTATCAAATGCAAGCCCATATATAGGCTACTCTGCTTTCGATTCCAATCTTCCGACATTTGAAGACAGGCATTAACTTGCTGTTTTAAATTATCTAATAAACTTGAAAATTACAAGAAACTTTTATCTCCAGCTCCAGAAACACCTTCAGAATGGTCTGGACAAATTCTAGTTAACGTTTGCCATCGCAGTGCAAAAGCAGAGGTAATTAACTCGACTGAATCCAAATCCTGCTCAGCTGCAGCTCTTATGATAGCCTGCGTGTGGAAGTTCTAATGCCAGAAAAAATGTTCAAGTTTGAGTCACCTCCAAATATAATCGAATCCTTCTAATTTTTGGCATGTAAGCTACCTTGGTGTATAGGAACAAGGACAACTGTGACCCAATTTGATATTTGAAATTTTATTTTTTTACATGGTAAGTTGGACCACTCTAATGTATATAATAATGCATATGCCTATAATTTAGGTAAATACATGGCCTAACAATACATACACCCAAGACGGGGGAAGGAGAGAACACCGAACTCCGCAGACCGAGCAGAAGGAAAAATCCTACCCCCAGTCACCCATATAATTATGGTTTTCTAGTTTGATAACCGGCCATCACGGCCCATCAGCATACCTGTCTAAGACTCCTATATCATAGAAACAGCGAAGCCTACCTGCGATATATATATATATATATATATATATATATATATATATATATATATATATATATATGCTACTGCGCCTCCATTTTTGCTGGTCTCCCGCGGGTTCGGATTGAGAGGTTGGAGAGGGCCCACCGGGCTGCCGCGCGACTTATTGGGGGGGGGGGGGGGGTCACCAAGTCCGACCGTGTATCCCAATATAGCCTATGCGCGAGGTCTTGCACTGGCTTCCTTTCCCGCAGCGCGACACATTTAGGATTGCATCTTTGGTGTGGCGATGCTTATCAGGCTGGGCACCCTCTTATCTGTGTGAGCTTTGCCTCATATATATATATATATATATATATATATATATATATATATATATATATATATACTGCATAGGCAGCCGCGCATTGCGCTCTGCTCAGTCTGCTGTCCATGGTGACTTAATGGTTCCTTTCACTCGCTCTGCAAAAAATGCAGAGGCGTTCGTTCTCTGTGCATGGTTGGTCCAACAACCTGGAATGGACTTCCCTTGACTATGCGACACCTACCAAACTGTTCTCAATTTCACAACCTGTTGAGGACTGTTTTTTGTCGCTTGATCTTGGCCGGGAGCGCCTCTGAGTAGGTACCTTGAAGGGGCGCTATATAAATTACGATTGATTGCTATATATGTAATTTATATATATATATATTATATAGACCTATATTATGACACTTATCATAGTTGCTATCATAGGCGCAATCACGTCCTAAAAGTTGGGGGACCATAATGAATCACGTCCTAAAAGTTGGGGGGACCATAATAATAAGGCTAGGGGGCCACTCAAAAGTTGGGGGGACGCGTCCCGTGGGTCCCATAGGGTGGTTGCGCCAATGGTTGCTATGAAGGCCTCGTTAAATAAACGATGCTTACCGCGCACGAGAATGGAGACTTAGGCTAGAGTTTTAAGTTCACTATGTAGGCCCCTATGTGTGATAATATTTGTGCCATGGCACTGCTGCCATCTAGCGACTCGAGTTGCCACTTGCTGTTTGAATAAAGCACGTAGGTCTACTTAAAACAATGTCATGGCATCCAGGGGCTTCTATATCCCTCCTATACAACCGTGCTCAATCCTTTGTATTGTATAGTATACTATCTATACATTTTACACAGCGCTTCTCGTGCATGGAATGACTATTCAGAGGCGCTTTCAGCACGAAAAACACGGGGGGGGAAAATAAATGTTTCTAAAGAACTTGCCTTGCCTTGCCTTCAACCATCCTCGACACGAGGGTTGGTCGCATTTTGGACAGTTCTTCTCCATCCTCTCCTGTCTTCGGTTGCTCTCAACAATTGCTCTGTTGATAATCCCGTCCATTCACACATGTTGTCCCACCACCTCTTCCTAGGTCTTCCTCTTGATCTTGCTCCCGGAACCGTGCCTTGCATAATCTCCTTCTACAAGCAGTCTCCATGTTTCCTCATGATGTGCCCGAAGTATGACAACTTCCTTCCTTTAATTGACTCCAGTAGACTCCTTTCTACGTCAGCCGTCTCCAGAACCCATTCATTTGTTTTTTTCTCAGTCCATGATATAAAGAACTAGAGACTGATAAGGAAAAACCAGTAATTAGTTTAGTCCTTAGTGCGGGTGGAAAATCATTCCAAATGGATGGACCAGCTATTGCAAAATCCGATGTTGGGCAAGAGCAGTCCTAGTCCTGAGAACAAAAAGATCAAAACGATCTGCGGAACGCATTGAGCGAGATGAAGATGCAGATGAGTACTTTTGCATATATAGTTTGAGAGGTTTTTAGGAGCATTTCACAGCTGTGCTTTGGAGACCAGACAGAGGATCTTGTACTGATCAAATGCGTGAAGTGATAGGTAACCAGCATAATAAGCCTACTTCAAGCATAAATATGTAGAAATATATGCGCAAAGCGAGGGAGTGCATGGAGCTATACTTATGAGCCCAGCCGATGTAAATGGTTTCTTTTCCCGGGCTTAGCCCCTCCCAAGGAAGGCTTTAGCCCCTCCAAGAACGGAAGCCAAACTCCGCCCATGAGCAATGTGGTGAAGGAACCGAAAATGAACGGAATTCATGAGGCAGATCATTCCAAAGGCGTGGTTGGATATGGTTCGGTTGGAGAACGTGAGATGAGTTGTTTGATATGGTAGAGTAGGGTTAGTTGGCTGAATGGTGGATAGGGCGCTCTTATCTGTGTGAGCTTTACCTCCATCTTTCCACATGCCTAAGCAAGTGATTACACTCTGCTGTCCATGGTAACCTAATTATTTAATGCTTCCTTTCACTCGCTCTGCGACAATGCAGAGCCGTTCGTTCTCTGTGGTTGGCCCAACAACCTGGAATGACTATGCGACACCTCCCAAACTTTTCTCAATTTCACAAACTGTTGAAGATTTTTTTCGCTTAATCTTGGCCGGGAGCGCCTCTGATTTTGACCTTGCACCGGAACGAAAACGGTCGCTCTGGCTATTGCGGACTTGATTTGATATAGCGCCGGTGATTAAGCTGGTCTCCCTGACGTGGCTTTTGTGGGCGCTAACAAATTCTCGAAGATTTACATTACATTATATTACATTACATTACCTTAAAGGGGCGCTATATAAATTCTGATTGATATGTATATATATATATATATATATAAATAAATTCTGCTTGATTGTATACTCATTTAAGCCTACATTAACACTATTCACAAAAGAGAAGCTAAACTTTAGTGCCATTGCAGTGTAACGCCCGCCCCTATCGGCCTCCCCGGAGTCGCCACTTCCGGATCCTCGCTCGATATGGCCGCGTGCTGCTGTGGACGAGCTCTAGAGATAGAGGGAGGACAGGATGAGGTGACTTCCGGGTTCGAATCCCAACGATGAAAAGGCGGCCAGTTATTTCGACTGCCGGACTCCCTATATGAAATTGGCGGCCTACTAGCCAATCTATCACTTCTTCGCAATATACCAGGGTATGCGAAATCTTTGGGCCTAGCACCCAAAGTTTCTTCCAGGCCGATGGTCGAGTGGTATGGCGCGTCCGCAGTGGTAATAGCGGTGAGGTAACCAGGGTTCAAATCCACAGCAGGCTTGGGTACCGGCGATGCCTCTAGCCTTTCCAATCGTGATACAACTTCCGTCAGCGCTTCTCTGACATTATCTCTTACCGCCGAGATCTCTTCTCTTACATTTAATTGCACTGAGGAAATAGCATCGCTAACATTAAACTCCACCGTGGCAATCGCCTCTTGCGTGTCTCTGGCATTGGACTGCATAGCCGACTGTATAGAGGTCATAGCTTCCTGAGTAGACCTAGCATTGGTCTGCATCGACGAGTGCATAGAGGTTATCGCCTCCATGACTCCCTCCAATGATGAGGAAGGCCTAGACGGCTGGGCCGGGGTGCTAGCCCTTGAATTATCCATAGCGCTAAATAGATTACTCCTATCTTTATAGCTCACAGTCAATATCGCTAGCAGTGAACGAAGTAGTTATTCTTATTAACAAATCAAGCATTCAATCCACATCCGTCACATTCAAAGCCATCAATAATCAAAGTCAGTTGTCCAATTAATATTTCTTATTATTCACAATCAATTGAATCTTCAATTGACATCAATTATGTTCAAAGCAATCAAACATAAAAGTCAGTAAGTTCAATTATCAGCTCTTATCCTTTGTAAAGACATTCAATGAAAATCAAATGTAACAATTCAATGCAAACACCTATCAACCGGAGTAGGCCTAAATTAAATCCCGATTGACTCTCAAGTCCCACAGCCAATTTCAGTTCAGCCCAAAATCTCTAAATAACCGATCGTATTAATTCCCCAATAAAGCATACCTTATGTCCGAAGACAAGGGACAAAGCCGATCGTGTGCGAAGTACAGCGACGAAGACGATATCCAAGAGATGCGACGAAACACACAGAAAGGCGTCGAGTTTGAAACGCCCGAAAAGATCAGCTAAATCCGATGCTGATTTCTCGCAATGAACAACAATTTCGGCTATGTATCCAAGCCGTTTGAGAGAGACGCCCTTAGGCAAACATACGAACAACCGCTTCGCAACACAATTTCAGAACGCTGACGATTCGAAGCCCACGATAAATCACTCCGTGTGACAGGGCGAAGAGAGGCCTTGACTGATTAATCCAGGAGTAGATCCAATGCGAAAGCGAAGGCAAAACTCGCAACAACGCTGATATATTTCTCGCAACAAACTAACTCTTTTATTAAATCGACTCCATGTCGAGAGAGAATGAATCGCCGACAGAATCCGTGTATGCGCAACTAGTGCAAGCAGGCGCTTATCCTGGCCATGCTTCACCAACTTGATCGAGCCTAAAACTACCAACCGCCGCAATACATCCGACCGCCCTGAGATCCTGTGCGCAACTGACTATACATCCGACCGCCCTGAGATCCTATGCGCAACTGAGCCTCTCAGCGTCGCGCTGCTCTTTTATTACTGCCTGACAAGGAGAGCGTCCCCCTTTCTGCGCATGACCAGCAAGCGAGCCGCGCGCGCAAACCCAGCAGCAACGCAGCTGTTTCAAGGCGGCAAGAATTAGCTGCCACGTGCAGCTTCTGTGTATTCTCTCTTGTCTGCCTAGCAGTGGCTGTCTTTCTCCCTCTATCTCTCCTTCTGAAAAGCGACATCTGCCGTCAGTCACGTAGACCACTGATGCACCAGTTTAACCTTGCGAAAACACACATACACAGGCCCACACGCCTACAGTGTTTCCTTCTCAATCTGTCTCCCTGTCTGTGCTTGTCTGTCTGGCTGTATTCCTCGCTCACTCTGTTCATCAGACCACCTCGGGCGAACCGTGTGATAATTTGCCTAATCGTTGACAGCAGGCGGCGAGGTCTTTCAAGTCAGCGAGCGACGATTGCCAATCTCGTGGGAAAAATACACGAATTCAATGAAACAGCAGCGACTGCTGCCTACGTCAGCGGTCGCTGTGACCCGTGTCAAGCGCAAATCAACATTAAAATCTAGGTCACCGCGAAGCACCGAAATTAAACAAATATATCAGATCCATGAAACCGATAAAAAAAAATGTAATAATAATATAATAATACTAACGACCAGAAACCCGTAGCGTAGTTATACAATCGCTACACTATTCTCGGCCCTCCCTGATTTCAGGATCCCTTTAATTGGACAAATGGATCCTGAAATGTTAGTAAGGCCATACTCCAATTTTTACATCAATGATTCAAATGCAAGAATTAAAAATATATGCAACGAACAGTCCTCAACGTAAGCATCAGAAAGTTCACATTTTAGCGTTAAATGTCAGTTCAAGCGAAAGAAACATTTATTATTATTATAATTATATAGCTCCATCGCTAATAGTTCAGTAAAGCTCAAAAGCAATTCTATATATAGGTCTCCTTGAGTTTAGTTAAGCACAAAGTCCTCCACGGCAAGCATTGACTTAAGAACCCACGGGACAGCCACAAAAACCACTAGACCTTCGTTACCTTTACAACAGGTCATCTGATTAATAGGCCACCCATGGCCTTTACCATCGAGACTTCTTTAGGCATTTCACTGTAGGCAAACGTCTACATTTAAAGACTCATCTAAGCAGTTAAACCTAAGTCTCTAATCCCATTAACAACGGTGCTATCATAGCAAATTACCTGAGACTACACACACAGCTTAAGTCTCCAAAGGCCAATGCTCATTATAACTATCCGTAGGCTCCCCATCAAAGCTTACCGTAAGAGACCAAGCCTAACTTCAGCTTAATAAGCCGCTCCCTTCCCAACATCTTTCAGTAGGCCTACTTAATTATTAAAAAATGCAACCGATTATGCACAGAATTAAAATAGGCCATTTAAACATAGGCTAACGTAACATATTATTGCAATTAACGTTACAAAACAGTCACATTGTATAATCGTAAAAATCCTAGGCCTAAAAGGATTATCAGGATTTTAATATGAGATCTTAGTCTAAAGCGCAAATCAACAGTTAGGCCACTTTAGTCTACTATAAATCCTTATTCATCATTGCATAGCATCAAGGCCTATTATCTTTCCTTCATTCTATCAGTGATGCAGCGGAGACTAACGGGACCACCCACGCGCCTGGGAAACAACGATTACTAATTAATCGCCGCTCTTTGATGCGTCTACTCCTGTGTCTCTATTCCCCCCCACGCAGTGCATCTACAGCGTGCGTCTGGCTGTGAGAATTAGGCAATTGAACATCATCTCTATACATGTGGGCCCACGTGCATCGTACGACAGAGGTCGCGTTGTCTCTGCACAAAATTAGGCCCAATTAGCGCTCTAACGCATGCATTACTTAATCGACATAAAAAAAACTCTAGGCCTACTGCAGATCAAATCATGATTATGTAGTCCCATAATAATTTTAACGACGTTACTTATAACTGCGCAGCTGAACATTATCCTTCCGTCGGTCCATCCACGACGGTCAATCGTTCACCGCCTGTGATGTGTCACACAGACCACCGCGTCGCTCTCCTCCCTCCGGCCGTACACGGCGCGAGAGAAGAGCGTGGGAAATAGGTGCCTAAAAATCACCCATGTAGGTCAACACTAAAGTTCCACCGACTTTGCACAGAGCAGTCGTTAGCGCTTTCAAAATTAGGTCAATCATTAATCCAAATATAAATCTACACAGGATTAATAATAATATTAAATCCAATGCTACAAAATCATTTAGGCCAACCTCATTTCTCGCACAGACAGAACTTCTAATTATTTTATGCCTAGTCCTAATTAATATCACTAGGCCTCGCAGTTTAACCATATAATTCCATTGCAGGCGGGAATCAGGCAAAACCGCAAAACTAATGCAAAAATTACACGGCATAACTAAATTATTCCTCCGCGTTGGGCTATCAAAACATGTAGGCCTACATTTTAATCGAGACCAACTATATATATAATCCCGTTGCGATCTGATATTATTCGTAAAGCAACAGCATAATTAAATATTATTGTCGCCCATGTCTTAACATTATTGAAACTCTTAGGCCTACAATTTTAACGCAGGTCATAATATCACATAATCACATCATCATGGCTAATTCCACTGCAAGCCTAAGTTCAAGGTCACATAATCGTCATCAATGGCCTTAACTAAAATATGCAGCTTTAGTCAATCTATCTTCATGTCAAATTAATATTTATATAGCGCAATGCAAGAGCAATGACAGTCCATGTTTTCTGTCTACAGCAGAGGCAATAATAAAATCGTCCATCTCTGAAATACAATGCAATGCAGTACACATATGAATGCACAACGTACGATGCAAGAATACAGTTATTTACACAGTAACACACATGTAAAGCCTTCCACATGTAAATCAAAAATGTATTCATCAAAATCAAAATAAAACAGTGTTACAGGTGCTTCCTGCATTCAAAATGGCCGCAAATTAAGCGGTCATTCAGCAAAGTTACCCAGCCGACGTCAAGTTTTCAGGCGGACGAAGTCCGGTCGGTTCTCCCAGCATCCTCCAGATCCGGTCCTCAGGGGGTCCATTGCGAAGCGGACAGCTCCTCAAAAGGTGCGAACTGTCGTCACAGTAGAAACAGCGTCGTTCCTCTCTTGGTGAGTTCCGACCACTGTCTCGCCTCCTCGACGATGATGGCGACCTCCGCGACCGACGCTCCTGGTTCTGCCCGTTCCGCTGGTCCCTGCTCGGCGCTGGAGCGGACCGAACAGCGAACACACGACCAACGCTGGGGTTGTCGTGGTTATCGCCCACAGGTTGTCCAAGGTTGTCGCTAGGTGGAGCCTGCTGCTGTTGTCGAAGAGGGCAGAGGCGCGCTATGTGGTCCGTCGCAGAACACTCGAAGCATCGGCGCGCGGAAGGTCCTGCTTCCGTTTCTGTTTCCACATATGGCCGAAGTCTGCACGCCGAGCTCAAATGACCGAGCCGATGACACAGGAAACATCGCGGAGTTCCCCGTCCATAACTTCCATTGTTATTCGACCATTCATTTCTTGTTGACCCGTTCTGACCTCTCCACGGCCCGCGATTGTTGTCTCTGTATTGTGGCGCCGACACTGGTTGTCGCTCCTTCTTCTCCAATTGCTCCACTTGTCTCCTCATTTGCTCCATCCGCCGTTCCAGATCCTTTACTTTCGACTCTTCTTCCTGTTCTTTAATTGCGTTGACACGGCCGTGTCGTCGGTCTTGTTGTTCATGGCCACCGTCTTCTGCTTTCTGGTAGCCGTCCAATCGCATCGCTACCTTGTAGGCTTCGTCGAGGGATCTCGGTTCTCGCTCTCGGATTTTCAGAGCAAGCGTTCTATCTCTCAGGGCATCCAAGAATGCCCGAACAGCAATGGCTTCGCTGTGAGCTGTCGAGGAACCCGGATAGGCGCGCGTGGAGAGACGTCGGATGTCGTCCACCAGGACGCCCATATCCTCGTCGGCTTTCTGCTTTCGAGTGCTCAGTTGTGTTTGGTACAGGGCTTGTTGCTCAGCATTTCCATAACGTTCTCGCAGTCGCTGAACCAAAGCTGTCCAAGTGTCCAAGTTATCTGCGTTCGACTCGCTCAACAAATGAGTCGCCGGTTCAACCAATGAGACTACTAATTGGTTCAATCTTTCTTCGTCCGTCCAACCGTTATTCCTTGCGCAAACGGAGAACCGGCGTAAAAATGTCTCAACGTCCGTCTTTCCGCTGAACGACCCGAGTTTCAGGAATTGTTTTGGCTTAGGAGGAGAAGTCGATCTCTGTTTAACCTCGCCCTCTTTAGCTGTTGCAGACGCGGTCGGTTCAGTTTCTTTGACGGTTCCCTTTGAACTGATCGACGGTAGCTCCCAGTCGCCGGTCGTTTGCGTTGCGACGGTGGTCGTCGGGACAATTTTGACAGGACCGACCGAAACGTTGGTAGGCGCCAGTGCTTTCGTTTCACCAACCGCAGACGTCGCTTTATTATCGGCCGTCGTTTCATTTCTCTCCAGAGGTGTCGACTTTATTACCGCCTGACATCGCGGTAGTTCGGCATCACGGCTAAATCCGAAGCTTTGCGCGCCGAGGCACGAACTCATCCTCGCCGATTCCACGACCGTTGGCCACCGAGGAAATACGGCGTCGCTTGGTCGAAACGAGTCGAGACAGCGAAGCGGGTCAACCCAAACCCGGTTGTCGCTGCTACCGTAGAGAGCGCTCGGAGTGTAGGTCGGAGCATACCTCCACGGCATGTTTGAATGGTCGGGTCGAGCGTATGGTTGCATCCAGTCGACCGTTGCCATCGCCGCTGGTCCAGGAGGAAGGTCGGGTCGAGCGTAGTCTCGACCACCCATGGTCGAAGTTGCACGACCGTCGAGGACGCAGTCAGGCATTGACTGATAGGTCGGCATTACCGACGCTGGTTGTGTAAAGTCGACCCGACTCGGTGCCATTTCCACTCTTTGTTGATCGACATGTGCGAGCGACGCTTGCATTCTCCATTGTGGATCCGGTCGAGGATACTCGACGAGAGGAAGGGACGAAGAGGCCAAAGGGACTGGGTTGACCTTATCACCCCCCTCCCATGACAATTTATTAGCGATCGGTTTATTCACTTCAAAATTTCTAAACTCCGGTTGCCGTGCTGCATGCATTCTGTTATCAATTATTTTAACAGTTTTAGGTCTAGATTCCATTATCTTGCTGATTTCAATGTCTACACTACCATCATCAGACATTATATCCACAATATCAGCAAATTCCCTTTCCTTCCTTCTTTCAAAAGAAATTGCCATTTCGCCTGTTCTAGCATAGTCAGTTTCCTCTTCTAACCTATCATCGCCAAAATCTCTAGAACTAATTTGACCCCACTGGCTGGGACCAATTGTAACGCCCGCCCCTATCGGCCTCCCCGGAGTCGCCACTTCCGGATCCTCGCTCGATATGGCCGCGTGCTGCTGTGGACGAGCTCTAGAGATAGAGGGAGGACAGGATGAGGTGACTTCCGGGTTCGAATCCCAACGATGAAAAGGCGGCCAGTTATTTCGACTGCCGGACTCCCTATATGAAATTGGCGGCCTACTAGCCAATCTATCACTTCTTCGCAATATACCAGGGTATGCGAAATCTTTGGGCCTAGCACCCAAAGTTTCTTCCAGGCCGATGGTCGAGTGGTATGGCGCGTCCGCAGTGGTAATAGCGGTGAGGTAACCAGGGTTCAAATCCACAGCAGGCTTGGGTACCGGCGATGCCTCTAGCCTTTCCAATCGTGATACAACTTCCGTCAGCGCTTCTCTGACATTATCTCTTACCGCCGAGATCTCTTCTCTTACATTTAATTGCACTGAGGAAATAGCATCGCTAACATTAAACTCCACCGTGGCAATCGCCTCTTGCGTGTCTCTGGCATTGGACTGCATAGCCGACTGTATAGAGGTCATAGCTTCCTGAGTAGACCTAGCATTGGTCTGCATCGACGAGTGCATAGAGGTTATCGCCTCCATGACTCCCTCCAATGATGAGGAAGGCCTAGACGGCTGGGCCGGGGTGCTAGCCCTTGAATTATCCATAGCGCTAAATAGATTACTCCTATCTTTATAGCTCACAGTCAATATCGCTAGCAGTGAACGAAGTAGTTATTCTTATTAACAAATCAAGCATTCAATCCACATCCGTCACATTCAAAGCCATCAATAATCAAAGTCAGTTGTCCAATTAATATTTCTTATTATTCACAATCAATTGAATCTTCAATTGACATCAATTATGTTCAAAGCAATCAAACATAAAAGTCAGTAAGTTCAATTATCAGCTCTTATCCTTTGTAAAGACATTCAATGAAAATCAAATGTAACAATTCAATGCAAACACCTATCAACCGGAGTAGGCCTAAATTAAATCCCGATTGACTCTCAAGTCCCACAGCCAATTTCAGTTCAGCCCAAAATCTCTAAATAACCGATCGTATTAATTCCCCAATAAAGCATACCTTATGTCCGAAGACAAGGGACAAAGCCGATCGTGTGCGAAGTACAGCGACGAAGACGATATCCAAGAGATGCGACGAAACACACAGAAAGGCGTCGAGTTTGAAACGCCCGAAAAGATCAGCTAAATCCGATGCTGATTTCTCGCAATGAACAACAATTTCGGCTATGTATCCAAGCCGTTTGAGAGAGACGCCCTTAGGCAAACATACGAACAACCGCTTCGCAACACAATTTCAGAACGCTGACGATTCGAAGCCCACGATAAATCACTCCGTGTGACAGGGCGAAGAGAGGCCTTGACTGATTAATCCAGGAGTAGATCCAATGCGAAAGCGAAGGCAAAACTCGCAACAACGCTGATATATTTCTCGCAACAAACTAACTCTTTTATTAAATCGACTCCATGTCGAGAGAGAATGAATCGCCGACAGAATCCGTGTATGCGCAACTAGTGCAAGCAGGCGCTTATCCTGGCCATGCTTCACCAACTTGATCGAGCCTAAAACTACCAACCGCCGCAATACATCCGACCGCCCTGAGATCCTGTGCGCAACTGACTATACATCCGACCGCCCTGAGATCCTATGCGCAACTGAGCCTCTCAGCGTCGCGCTGCTCTTTTATTACTGCCTGACAAGGAGAGCGTCCCCCTTTCTGCGCATGACCAGCAAGCGAGCCGCGCGCGCAAACCCAGCAGCAACGCAGCTGTTTCAAGGCGGCAAGAATTAGCTGCCACGTGCAGCTTCTGTGTATTCTCTCTTGTCTGCCTAGCAGTGGCTGTCTTTCTCCCTCTATCTCTCCTTCTGAAAAGCGACATCTGCCGTCAGTCACGTAGACCACTGATGCACCAGTTTAACCTTGCGAAAACACACATACACAGGCCCACACGCCTACAGTGTTTCCTTCTCAATCTGTCTCCCTGTCTGTGCTTGTCTGTCTGGCTGTATTCCTCGCTCACTCTGTTCATCAGACCACCTCGGGCGAACCGTGTGATAATTTGCCTAATCGTTGACAGCAGGCGGCGAGGTCTTTCAAGTCAGCGAGCGACGATTGCCAATCTCGTGGGAAAAATACACGAATTCAATGAAACAGCAGCGACTGCTGCCTACGTCAGCGGTCGCTGTGACCCGTGTCAAGCGCAAATCAACATTAAAATCTAGGTCACCGCGAAGCACCGAAATTAAACAAATATATCAGATCCATGAAACCGATAAAAAAAAATGTAATAATAATATAATAATACTAACGACCAGAAACCCGTAGCGTAGTTATACAATCGCTACAGCAGCACAATAATGGTGCTATAGTTTGTAGAATGTATAGTAGAGTGTAGACCTATTAAGCGAGTTGACTCGGTAATGGTGGCGTTCGCGCCTTGTCGGTGAGCATGGGCCTGGAATCACATCTGCAGCCGAGGCGAGCGGTATTGCGTAACAAACTGCAGCGAGCGTACGAACAGCATTACATATCGAGTTTGTACGCAAATCAACGTTGACCAGTGAACTGGCAAATCGCATCGGGCATAGGAAACGCTCAACTTTTATATCTAAAATAGAGGTGACGCCGATTGCAGAATTGAACTGAATATAGAGCAGTAAAATTGATTTGGGTCCCGTAAGCGCATTGGATAACACACTGGCATGTAGAGCGAGAGGTACCGAGATCGAGCCAGTAGGGCGGACGTGCTTTATAGGCTTTAGCGCCGTGTATTATTATTATTACATAAATTTATTACGCGCGCAAGGTCACACCAAAGTGTGAATCTGAGGCGCAGGATGTCTATTCTGTTAGTAAGCCAATTTAATGTTTAATGTTAATTAAGATTGTTGCATAACTTGTACATGTACAGCGCAGGCGTTTCCTTAAAATTATTATTAACTCGAAACGTATCAGATCTGTGATATCTAAATCTTACTCCACTCATGGCAGAGATCACGTATTTTTAGTAAACGAGTGTCGAAGTATGTAAGAGTGTGTGTGGCTGACGTTGTGGGTGGCAGCAACGAATGCGGAGGTTTTGTTGTCTTTCGATGTGGTCTAATGTAAAATATCGATGCATTTCCATCATTGTTCGGCGGGTTTCCCTCGAAGTAAGGCTCTCTTAATCGACTGTATTATTATATTTCGACCGATGACACTCGTATGAACAAATTTTCGACGATTTTGCGAAGAAAGGACGACAGAGTACCGTACGGTCACGTGATGCCGCCATAGTTGGTCACGTGACGAGTATCGTACTCCATCGTCCCCATTTACTGCGAATTTTCGCTGATGAAATTCTTCGTAATAGATTTCTTTATCGAACTGGTGGGATTTATTTGATATGTCGATGTTGGATTTATAATCTGATTTTCGGGAGTGGTATTGCAATATGTTTAGTTGGCTATTTATAGGCGGGGCGGTGTACGTGTATGAGCTAGACGTCACGTCACTCGCATGCTGCGTGCGAGTGGAACAGGCGTAGTAAAGTCAACACAGTCCTATGGAGCCTAGTTTGAATTCGCTGATTAATCCTATGCTTTAGGCATTGATGCTTTAGTATTGTTGTACGGGAGGTTTCAGCTAAGGGTTTACTAGGTTCTGTTTCACAAACTCAGACCAAGATGATGCCAAACCGTAGTTAATGAGATTTTGTTGATGATATTTTTGTTGTGACTTCAATAACCTATATAGAAGTTGTGCGATAGCTTGCGAAAAGTACTATATTATAAATGTCTATGTTCAGCCATACACATAATTGTACATGTTTAAGTATGTTTCAAAATTTGTGTATTTACTACATAGGTATGTTTCAACAGCATGGATATAAGTTTCTTCACCATTTATTGCCCCAGTTGTTGGGTGGGTGCATAGTGAATCCCCAAACCCCAATACCAAAGCTGAATTGCCACCAAATCTGAAAATTTCCTTTCTAATTGAAATAATTTTCACAATTATAACTTGGAATATTCCCCCATTGTGTTATTTATGAGTTAACAGGCTTTATTATATTATTTCGCAAGATCTCGAATGTGCAAAATAAAAATTGTTTTCGAAATTGGACTTTGCTCTTTCTTCATTTTGTGATTTTGTTTGTAAGGATTTTGGACAAACCTGTTAGAAATTATAACAGACATTGCAAAGTTATATGAATGAGTACAGTGATTCTTATACAAAATGTAGGCATTTGACTGTGGAGACTGGTTATTGTGGTAACTCATTGGTTATTGACTTTGCTTTCATGTGTTCTATAACATACCACTAAGACTTTTCTTCTTGCTTGAGGCCAACATGCCAAATATTGAGAGATGTAAGAGATAAAAGTTGTGGGGTCTTGAGCAGGATGTCAAGTTATGTTAACTGCTTATCATTGTGATTTCGGCATGTCTCTGTTGCTGCCTACTGCTGAATCATTTTTCCAACAAAACAAATGCTGCATTTAATCAACAAATACCTTGACTTTGGTGTTGTATGCAGATCATGTACATTTATGTGTTCTTTAAATTCATTCAGCTACAAACTTCAGACTTGTGTCATTTTCACATCCACCATAGCCTGATTTCTTAACTGATCTGCTCAGTTTTGATTTGTGCTCTACATATTTTTATGCTGTGTCAGCATGTGGTGACCAGTTGATTGATGCCTTGCGAGTTGTGATAATTATGGAAGTAATTAAATTAGATTAAATTGGGTGGCTAGAAATACCAACAATATTTCATTTGGTTTGGTCCGTGACTTGACGAGTTGGCGGGTACCAACCAAACACCTGCTTAATAGACTGCAATTTCAACTGCATTTGACAGCTAGACTATAAGTTGTAACCATAGAAAGTATAATCACGTTACACGTCTTCCTTGTCATGTGCTCTGCTGGTTCCTGGTGCATTATCATACATACCACAAGTTTGCCCTGCTGATGTACAAGTCCATCCAAGAAATGGCATGGCAGTGGCATACCTCAGAGCACACTGCATTTACATATCATTTATCTAGGTCAGGATGCTCCTTGCGATCTAAGGTGCGTGGCGATCTGAAAGTGCGAAAATAAAAAAACTACTTTGGGGGGAGAGAGCATTCTCTGTTCCTGGGCCTAGGTGTTAAACTATTAGCATCTGCGTATGTGTTTGATTTAACAGCCTTGTATGGAGTGTTTTCTTTTTCAGATTATGTGAAAGGAGTTTGTGATAATTTTGACATAACCTTGAATTTTGTGACCGTATTTTGACGAAAAGTGTGAATTTTGTAGCATTCAAAGAAGCAGATTGGAGGTATGACTGACTAATGATACTCGAAACTTTCTGTGAGAGAATGGTATCTCATGGTTGACTATCACACGTGATAACGAGTGTTTCTTCACACGACAGTTGATACAGTACAGCATAGGACTTAACGGGATATGCAGTTGAGATGTCGAGATGGGCCCAGCTGTAACATCTGAAGCTGTCAGCTGTGAAAGGGAGAAGCGTCTGAGAACAACGGCTTCGCTTTCCCCTCACAACACCCATTCAGACCATCTGCCGACTGGCATGAACCCTGACGGATCGGGTGAGTTAACTGGATGCCAGAGCATCACCTCGGTTTCCTCTTGCCAGATAGTCGAGCCTACAGCCGGCGTATCTGCATGTTCCTCTGGTCCGCAGTTCGGTCAGTCGGTGGAAGACAACAGGTCGTCATTGCCGGGGGAGTCATTAAACCTGTGCAATGTGAACATTGTCAATCTGAAGGACATAAACAGTCGACACAAGGTGAGCATCTTCATAAAGAACAATGCCAGTAGAATGCTGCCAAATGGTGGAACAGGTCACTCCATGGGATCAAATGAGAAAATTACACATCAGGTTGCTGCCACTGCCTCCTGTGATGGAACAGTGCCTTGTGGAACTGTGGGATCACCGCACTTGGTGCAGGCGAGACTCCCGAATGCATCACAGGCTGATAATGGCTTATCAGCCGCAAGCAGGGTTCATCACATGATCATCATACCTAAAGCATCGGTTACTGAAGAAACTGAGAAATCTCAGGGCTTACACGAATCCAAACCAGTTGACTCTTCTGTTGCTTGTAGTTCAACAACGGCTGAAGTCAAAAAAGAAAAGACTGGTCACGGTGACACCCTGAAGGCTATGAACAGGGTTGTTTCTCGTCAGAGGAAATTAAATGCTGATGCCTCTCGGCTTCTAAGACGCTTGCGTAGGCTGCAGTGCCGTGAGGTTAATTCAGCCGTAAAGGAGAAGTTAGGGCAGGTGGTGACTTCTCTTGGACAGGTGCTTGGCGACAGGTCAGCTATGGCGGCCATCCCGAAAAGCACGAACAAGGACCCACTCGGAAGCCGCGAATTGACAGCGCTGTCAACAGCTGAGCTTGTGAGCTATGTGCAAAAGATGCAGTCGTCGCAACAGCATAGTTTCTATTCACGATCAGCAGCCGCTCACAGCAGCCATTCTGCTGATTTGACTGAAAGTCCATCCAAACTTAATGACACAATGCGTTTGCACCTTCGTGATGCGTCGGGTCGGCTTACGTCCAACATGAAGCATCTAAAGTCAGCGTTGGATTCAGATGCTACAGAAAGTAGTTCCGGTGGAGAAAGCAGCGATGAGTCGCCTCCAGTGCCAACAGAATTTCCGAATGCTGCTTCGGCATCTGCAGCGTGAGTTTAATAAATTATTGCCGTTAGAAGTGAGTGAATTTCTTGCTTGCTGTTTCTGATGGTTTCTTGGACATCATGTAAGTAGTTTCATTTGGAGTCTATGGGGTTCTTTTGCATAGTTTTTTCAAGCAATCCTTGTGCAGCTGTGCAACAGTTTCACAGTTATCAATGTACATTGTATGCTCAAGCCTTTTATTTAACAGCTCTTTTATTGAGAATGGCAAACTAAGTTTCAAGTGCTAACATGGAGACTTTAAAAGGAAGAATTTTGCAAGGAACAGTAGTAATGCAAAAGGTAAGAAGATGCTAGGGATATTTATTTTATCTTCTTTTATAATCTTGAGTTTTTAAGGAAGCTGGCTTTCTTGGTTGCTTAGACTACAGTTTAAGTCCCATCAAAGTGTTATTTTGTAGCAATACATTCGAATGGTATAAGAAAATATTTTTGGAAGGTATTGTGACATGCAGCATTATTTTATAACCATCCAGATTTAAGCCACACTAGAAACATACCAGTGTCTTTGTTGTGAATGTGAAGCATATAATTAATTACGAAAGCAGTAATGAATGGCCTTCCGTGCAAACATTGATTTAGCAGTTTGCTGCATTTTTCTCAAATGAATTCAGTATTTGAGAAAATACGCAGCTCAACTAATAAAACTAATTATAGAACTGGAGATTTGCTTAGATAATGAGCAGTAAAACTAATAAAATCAATGTAAAGCAGAGGTACAGATTTACTGTACCAAAATGTTGGTGTGGAAATCATAGCTTGTGATTCAGAAGATGTGTTTTACAGTTCCCTGAGCTTTAGTTGTTTTCTGCAAGATCTTTTTGCATATGTTTAAATCAAAAGTTCATAGGTTTGTTTTGAATTTGTTGTATTGCATTGTATCGTATCTATTCATTTATATAGCACCTCTCAGGACTACAAATTGAGGGTCATTTACTAGTTAGCACTTTTCAGAGACTATTTTTCTCCGCATTTCTGTCTGTTTTTTTTCTCGCTCTCTCTTGCTCTGCTCCCAACTGCAGCTTGTTTCTGATCTACAAGTTGATTTGGTTTTAGTCCAGATCTTGTTGTGTTCCATATAGGAGAAGTGACTTACTTAGCACTGCTTGTTACGTTTGTAGACATCATAAATTGGAGTGGGAGTGGACAAAGGGCAGGGCAAACGTCGTCTCAAGATGGACTTGGCTGCATGCACAGATCTCAGATCTGGAATACAGAATTCGGCAACAGAATGACGTGTACAAGCAGCTGCGTCAGTCCAAGGGGTCCATACTGTTACATGACCCTGCTTGTCAGACTGGAAGTTTTGAAGTGACGGGTGAACTTAATGGTCGGATTAAGATCACTCGGTCTTGTCTTGGCGGAGACTCCAATTCGGAAAGTCGGAAGAATTCGATGGTTGTGGATACATCATGTAGTACAAACGTTGTTGACAGTGGACTGACAGATAAGACGAGCAGTGACAGTACGAATTCAAGAAACAGGGTGTGTATAAATTCGTTGTCGGTCAGAACTGCGCCGCTTGGCATGGCAGAGCCAATGCCAGAGGCTGGAGTTCAGAACTTGGAAAGAGGCGGCATTATTAATTCAGGGGAAAAATCAAAGGATGTGCGGGTATCATCATCTTTTGTGGCAGCTTCGTCGTCATCGCTGGCTTCATCTGCAGCAGCACCATCTATTCTATCCTCCACGTCTGCAACTGCATCATCATCTTTGCCGGTGCCATCGACGTCATCTACGCACTTGGCAGTATCAATTCCGTCAACAGCAGTGCCACTTTCTTCAGCGTCAGTGGTTCCATCGCTGTTGTATGATCCTTCTTGTCGTGCGGCACGATGCATGGAGGTACGCAGCTGGCGCCGACGGACATTGCTTAAAACAACGAGTTTGCATGAACTGAGTCGCAAAGCGTCGCAACTATCGACGATTAGTTGTGCCTGCTATCCTCCTGTCACTCCGTGTGCGCTGTGCGGTGGACGTTATAATAAAGTGAAGCAGGCTGGGCCACAGGTGTCAGCCCGTGACCGGACCGCATTGCTCGAGCCATCTTACCATCCTGTCTTATCATTTCCACGAGGTAAGATGTATTCAAATAATCAAATTTCATTTCTCAGCTCTAGTACGGTTGGCTGGTATTGTCAGTTTGCACTTGTTTCAATATGGTGAACTATGGCTCGACTTTGAAATGTTGCTGTATTGTGTTGTAGACCTGTTAAATGTAATCCGCATTACGTCAGGAGAAGCTTATAGATACATGTGTGAGGCGATCTGTCAAAACCAGGCTTATGTCGCAGGATAGCATTTTGAGATAATGGTCGATTTGAGTGAGCTGGGGTCATAGGTCGATTTTGATTCTTTACATTTTCGTATAGTGCACTGTATTATCTAATTATCTATCTAATTATTCGCCAAGTAAATTGATTTTATTTGTGAATGTTGCATATTTCCAAAGTGTCAAAATCAAACTTTATAGTGCATTTTCAAAGTATTGCCGTCAGTCATAATAACCTTTCACCCCTATTGAACTTGTTATCCTCTGAAAGCTGGGACTGTGGGCTAACAAATGGCGGTCACATAAATTATTCTAATTATTTTCAGGCCATGATAATAAGCAGAATATAGATATTCTGCTTATATAGAGGCAGCCACATGGATAGTAAACAAACAAAACTAGGGTGATCACCTTTACCTGGCGTTTCCCGAAACTACAATATCCCAGTTTTGGACACTAAAATATTCACAACTCGGTCAATATTTGATCAGAATGGGACTTGTTTTAAAGGGAAGCTTCTACTGTTTAACATCCTCTGAAAGCTGAGACTGTGGGCTTGGTCTGAAAATGTCATTTTCGATTTACGACTTTAGCCTGGTTTGCGAGATCGCTTCACATTTATTAGACTAGAACTAATAAAAAAGGTGCCATTTTTCAGTGGTACTGTAGATTTGATTGTACAAATTAACTTTTGGTTTGATAAACTTGACTTTTCTTTCATCTTGATTACATGACTAAGTGAAATTAGTCAAACTTGAATTGTATAATTTGGGACATAATAAAACATCTTGAAGTTTTGAACTTTTCCTTTTCCCTTCCTTCACTTTTTTTCTCTGCACTCTGTTTCAGTCTCTTCCTGTCTGCATTGCCTTCTTGTCATGTTTTTTCTTTGCCTCTTTTGCTTACCGCTTCTTTCTGTTTCTATTAATGTTTTAAATATTGTCATTGCTTCTCATTGATCTTGTTCCTTATAATTACTGTGTGCATTTGAGTAAACAAGTTATATAATTTGAAAGTACTACTTCCTGCATCTATATTTTCACCTTTCATCTGCTATGTAGCCTCGCAGCATAAGTTGTGTTAATGCTGGTGTTGTTTGTGCGTTTGTTAACCGTATAAACGTGTATGTCTTGTGTGCTGTATCACCCTGCACATTGTTTAGTGAGGGAGCTGTTGAGAGTTGACAAATAACTTGTGTTGTCTTTAACTGCTGTGTATTTGGGAGGTTTTCTGCACTTTTGATGGTAATGTGGAGAATGCTGCAGGCTCTAATATCTTAACATTCATGAATCTTCTATCCTGACCCAATTCGGAGAGTGCGTGACTTCACACTGCGCATGTACTAATCATTTGTTGATATTGGGTTAAACACATATTGTTTCTGCACCAGTTTTGGTATATTAATCTGCTACACTTCAGTTTGTGATTGATGATGAATAGGTCTAAGTTTGCGTTGTATTACCTTTGTATGCAATTTTACTCTAGATAGTGCTATGCTGTGTTAATTTCCTCAGTGTTGCTAAAATTGAATGTTGTATAAACTAACCATCCATGCAGTGCCAAGAAGAGGATATTCAGATAAATAATTAATTATTTATGAGAAACATAGTTTTACTTGTATGATAACAAGAATGATGATTGTAAATGAAGACATTGGTGGATTAGACTCTGAACTGTGACTCGGTTTCTTGTGGCGTTCACAGGTGGGTTGATGTTAGGTGCGGTAATTGTATGGTTTCTGATGAGTGGAATTGCAGTTCCAGTGTTTTTTTTAATGTGCTTCTGAGCACGATGGCTTTAGGAAAAGATTCACAGTTAATTGACTGTGCTTGTATTATTTTTTCCTTCTAAACAGTTGCAGTTTAATATGCTCTAGCCTAGCATTGTATTTTCAGTACAGTGGCAATGCTTATTTTACGTGTAACAAGCACCGAGATATAGAGTTGAACAGCTCTTGTTGGGAATTGTTTCAGATGTTTCGTTGCCTCTTCAGATGACAGAATGTCTGTGGAAAGGGCCCAACAGATCGGAATCTGATGGCAGGCATCGTCTTCAGTTAGTATTTTGGTCCCAATTGCTACCTGACTTAATATGTAATTATTTATTTCTCCATTTCTATAGCACCCTTCAAAATCTCTACTCAGAGGCGCTCCCGACTACAGAACGGACACTGCATCGGAGTTTCACGCCGAAGTCCCCAAGCAATTGTGAGTGAACGACTTGCTCAAGGTCCCTTCACAGCGGCTTGAGGTGGTTTCGAACCTGCAACCCTCCGGCTGCAAAGCAACGAACATACCCACTACACTACTGTTCCCCACGACTAAGACTGTCTTTAGCATCTTTCAATTCATCTATATTTTCAGTGTCAATGATCCATTAATTATTATATAGTTGTTACATTTTCTTTGTTTGTGCAAGCATACTATTGACCAGAAGATTCTAGTGCTTTTGGTATTTGCGAGAATGAGAACTTTGTAAAAACAATCTCTGATTAAACTGCGGGAGTTGCTAAATAATATAATTGTGAGTACAAGTCATTAATTTATTGGTGTTTGAGTAGGAAGACATATTTGTTTGCTTCCTAATGCAGTAGTTTAATTTGTTCTGTAGTATCTGTACACATATATGGAGAGTAAAGGATATCCACGGATCTAGAGCCCTTTTGCTAGCTGGGTTCATTAAACAGTTTGCCCTTTTGGATTAGAGATTACTTTACACTTTCTATACGGTCACTGTACTGCCTTCTATATACTTGCAGTATTTTTGGCATTCTAAACAATATGATGATTCTAATGCTATCATTTCTTGCAAGTTTTTTCCCATGGAGTTCTTTGTTGGTTCTTGAGATTATGACCAATTTACTTCTTCTATGTATTGTTTCCCTATATATTGGTGAATTTGTGTGCTGGTCATGACTCTTTCAACTTGAAAAGTGAATATTAGATTAGGATTACTTTCGTCATGGATGTATGTTAGGTTGCTGTGAATGATCTGATGACCTTAAGTTTTTTGCTGTAGAGATGAACATGCTACCAAATCCTATCGGCAAGTCACCATCAGTGAGTAAAATTTTAATTGGGGAGAATCTAAATTGTGAAGGAAATTCATCTTATTTTGTTTATATACCTCATGGTACACTTGTCCTGTGTTAATATGGTGAACTGCTTGGTCACACAAACATGTTAACTTATGCATTTTCTTTCATGTCTTGTTAGAAATGCATCTCAGAATCATCATCATCAGCAGTTTCTGGTGCCATCTGTATGTCTGTGATGTGTGTAAACGGTCTCCAGTATTTTCATTCTTAATTTGTCGAGTCTAACACTTTGCTGTGCGGTTAGCAGCTAGTTGATTTAATTGCGTAGTGCATTGCAGGCAAATGATCTTCATTCTGTGTGGTTTGTTTCAAATTGAAAATGGTTTTCGTGTTTTCTTCGTCTACTTTCAATTATTTCTCTTTGTATAATAGTTGCAGTCTTCTTTGTTTCTCTGCTCTATATATACCGGTAGTGCATTATGTTGGATCTGTTCAGCTGGCCTTCTTACAACTGTCCAAAAAAAGAATACTTTTTAAGGTGAACTGTTTGCATCCTGAAAGACTCGTATTTAATTATTTATAATATCTCCTAAATTTGTCTATAAATAGGCTTGTTTTGTGCAGTTGGGAGAACGTTTTGGTTATTCATGCAGCTATGAAAATTGTTTTAACAAGATGTGTTTGAGTCAAGCTCAGTATTGATTAGGTGGTGGCATGTACCAGTAATGACAGCAGATGATAGTGCAGTCCAATATTATAAACTTGATGATTCATCAAAACATTGACTCCTTAGGAAATGACAGGTGCTTAGGTTGCTGCTGATATGTCTGTCTGAACTATCTATAAAAGATATGACCTTTTCACTAGGACCAATATAACTCCATTCACGTGTTTTATGGTTTGCTGTATTGCTGATTTGAATGGTGGCCACGTTAAGTGTTTAGGGACAGATCATCGATTTGCTTTTTCCTAATTTATAGAACATAATTATTATGTCATCACATGTGTTAAACTGTGCCACTTTGCACCTTTATCCGATCTGACTTCTTACTGCAGAAAGATACACATGGTAATTATTCCAACAGACACCCATTTCTCATTATTTTTAACACAAATTTAATGTGCAGGTAACTGCAGTACTTCGTTAATTAGGCATTGGAATTTTAAATCCAAGTGTATTGGAAGCATTTTGCTTGCTGCAGAGTGCTTATATATATATATATATATATGCTTTAATACTAGTAGCATAATTCTTGTTTCTTATTATGATGTTCTGTTAGCAATTATAATTTTATGACTTTTGTTAAATAGAAAATAAGATCAACAGCCGGTCGCATTCAAGTGATTTACAACATAAAGATGAAACCACTGACCGGACATGTGCCAAAGGTATTCGACTCATTGGGCGCCCCTTACAGTCAACGTCGCTCCGTGGTCGAAGGGCAAACCTGCATACGATGGGTATATACTGCAACTGTTTTGACTCTTAAAGCCATGCTTGCCAATTGCTGTATTTCCATTTAAGATATCATGTAAGATGAGTAATAATAATTTATTTTGCACCTCTGCTAACAGTGGTCTTACGATAAGATGTCCTTAGAGATGATCCAGACACTGGTACAGACTTATAAATATGTAAAATTAAGTTGCAGCTCTTTGAGATAATACGACATGTGAACTTGGGCTGACTAAATTTGAATGCAAACACTGCGACTGGAATTAATGTAATTGATCATCAAACAATATTTGGACAGGAAATAAAACGTTTGTTAGCCTTTGTACTGGTTTATAATAATTATTAACACTAGTTAATTAATGGCTGTGATTTGAATTTGTGTGATGACTTAACTCTGATAAGGACTTGTCGTTGGCGGATTTAGTTATACATATCTTGTACACTTCTTTCTCAAGGCTCCTGTTTGTTTCAACATTAGCTTTTAATTCAAGTACTCTAAAATACCATTTGTTGCAGCATCTCATATTATGTTCAATGATTATGACCATCGTTACATTACCATATATGAAAGTTTTAATAATAGTCTGCCTTTATTCTGTATAATATCTATGGTTTAGTGCTAGAGTGGCATATTTTCTGTCATAATTAATCTAGCTTATTCTAGCCATATATTGACAGTTGCTGGTTTTTTATTTATGAGAATTTACCTCTTTGATATTTGATTGTGTTAGAAACAATGAGGAAGAAGAAACATCTGTCACTTGCTCGTAAGCACCTGTCGAAGACTGGCTTAAGGGCGTCATCACTCAAAGGCAGCAGGGCCCAACTGATGAGACGTGGTACCTATAGTGGCTTGAAGGATGGTGGCTTAAAACGCATGAGCGGTCGCAGCGCCTTCGACATCAACAACGTTGTTATTCCATCTCATGTGACATCAGCAGCACGCGTTGACATTCTCCAGTACAAAGAAATTATCACACCCAAGTATGACTGCTTTTTGATTATTTTTTACTAAATCATTCAAACAAGAGTATGAGTAAATCTAGATTGGCCCTTTCCATTATTCTCCGCTCTTATTGGCATATTTAGAGCCCATCTTTGAAGTGTTGTTGCATTCTGTTGAGTGTTGGTGCTTATCTCTGCTGATCGTTAGCACATTTCTATAATAATACCTAGTAATATTATTGTTTCTAGTTGTGTATATATCCAATATATGCTTCGAATCTATGCTGCTGCTCTTAATATTTCAGCGCTGAATGAGCAGTTACAGAACTGGCAGATCATTTGACCTAATTGTAGTAGCTAAAAATTATAAGTTAATAGTTATATAGAATAAAGTATATATATATATATTCTGAATTAGGAGACTTCTGGCTCTGAAACATCGTTCATTCTTTCATTCATTCATTCATTATAGAGATTTATATAGCACCCTTCAAGGTTATTACTCAGGAGCGCTCTCGACCCAACCTCGGCTGAATAGCACTGTTTTAAGACTGCGATAAAATGCATCTGAGCAAACCCTATGAATAAGTCGTATAGATAGTGGGAGTCCATTTTATGTCATGAGGCCAGTAACAGAGAAAGCACGGTGCTGTCTAAGAGCAGTTTGTGCTCAGGGAACGAGAAGTTTACCCTGAGTTTAGGAACGTAGAGCACGACACCCCGATGACAGCTTTTGCAAATATACAGGACAGAATCTAAGAGGCACTGCCGCACCATAACAGATACCCAGTATGTAATTCGCTGTCTGATAGGAAGCAAATGCAGGACATATAATCGGTGACCTGATCAAATTTTGGGATACGGCATATATGTTGTAAACGAAAGGTGACTAATTTAACTGCCTTATGATACAGTGCAAAAGACTGATGCACATTGCATTTTTGCAACTAGTTACAGTCGTTGTGTCTTTATATAAGACCTTTATGTTGGAGTTCACACTTCATCAAACATGCTTTTGTCATCTGCTCATTTCAACCTTTGACTCGGAAATAATTTTGCCGATAGTTGACCAATTCAGCGTGTACTTTTCATGCTAGTCATCTCATTATAATTCCGGTGCAGTGTTTTAACACATTAGTTTATTAATATGGTTTTGTGGAATGTTAGGGTACACAATATAAGCGATCTGAAAACCTTGTGCTCCAACTTTGCTTCAACAGGTGGAGGGAGAATCGCAAGTATCTGAAGTTGACAAAAGGCAATGGCAGTTGCACAGTTGGTGTGCCTCTTGCAACGTCTGCTGCTGCTGCAAAACGACCAAGGTTGTCAACAAGCGAAGGTGATGTTAGCAAAAAAGTACACTGGAGCAGCGAGAAAGTTGAACCCTCAGCTAGAAAGTACTCCTCATCCACAGAAATATGTGGAGATGAAACTGATGCAGAAGAAGAGGTGAATACTTTTCAATAAGAGTACTTTGTGTCTGAGATTGTGTTGTACTGCTGAACAACAGGATAAATCGTTGTCATAAATAATCATCTTGAGATCACTTGGGCAGAACATAATAATTGGACATTGTTGTGCTGATGTCTGTCTGACAAGTCTTACAGGTGTGAATTTAGTAACTGCATGTATGGGTCGTGAACGGTACCTTGCTCGTGCTAAATCACAGACTGGAAATATGCTTTTACCTGTGGTCTCTAGTCTGGTTACTGTTGTAAAAGTTTGTCACCTTTTTTGCATAGTAGGACATTCGTGCATGTCTTGTATACATAGAAATTTTCTTTAATGCCGAGATGGTAGTAAATGATATGGGAAATCCTATGCCCTCCGGCATTAAAGGGTTAAGGTGTTTTTTATTTTGTCAGGCTAGAAATACAGCTTGTGAAAACTTTGTTTGTAAAAGGATAGCTTGGACAATTTCTGGGAGGGGGAGATGTTTGGGAAAAGTAATATTTTGAAAATTACTTGTCAAGGTGTGATAGGAAACGGTTGTCTGTAGAACTGTTATCCTAACTGAATTTTGATTCCAGATTGAAGCTACGTCGGATGAAGCATTTGCTGCTCGCCACCTCCGCTACGAAATCTACGAAAAGAAACAATGCCTGCCAACAACTGCAGGCCAACAACGTCGCAGTCGGTCGAACCGCAGTGAAAGCGATTCATTCACCGCTCTAAATCCTCAGTCACCCGATGTGACTAATCTTCTCGACGCCTCTGCCAGTCTGACATCATCCACTCTTTCTGGCGTTCCCTCGACCTCTTGTCTCGGATATAGTGATGCTGAAGAATCAGGTCATCACTACGGTGATAGTCCTCTAATAAGGCAGCACAGCGAAACCAGACTTGTGGGCAACTGTGCTACTGCAACATGGATTCTGTCTGCTTCACACAGCTGTGAGCAGATGACAGAACCTGCCGAAAGCCGACCTGTACCGGCGTGGCCTCCCAGGACCTTTCCACTGGGTGAGCTTGAAAGTGAACAGCTTATTGCTGAAGACTCTTTGAACAGTGTCGACCAAACAGGCAAAAAGGTCAAACGGTCCGCATCACCAGCAGTCAGCACCAGTTCGGATAGTTCACTGCCTGGTGATGAAGATCCTAATGACCCAGAATGGACCGTTACGTCTCGAAACAAAGACAAACCCGGAATACTTATAAAGTTTGCGAAAGTTTAGTGTGCTACTGCAAATCGTCGTGCTTCTTGTTTTGAAGTGGCATACCCGATTATTTTCAGATCACACATCGTTTAATTTGCAGCACATGTAGAATAAGGTGGATTATAATTTAACTGTTTTAATAAAATTTATTCCAGGATTGGCTATTCAATTTCTGTTCTGATACACATGTGGTTTTATGTAAAGAAATTGTATCATTTTGGATAGTTTTCTTGAAGGCATGTTTAGCCAATTTTTTGATGCATTGAACAAACTCACAAGAAGTAGGAATTGATATGATGAACATAATATTGATGGACTTCACTGCCACAAGACATCATTAAGCATCTGTTCAGTTCGAATCAGAATTATGTAGCAATAAAAACTGACAGGATTGGGTAATAAAACTGAAAATGTTTAGAAGAAATAACACAAATATTAAATGTTGTAGTATAATGTGCAAAAAAGTTACTTTATACAGGTTGCTTCATAATAATTGGCATGTTTACCAATAATTGGACCTAGGTCTTCAACTTCTAATGCTCTTTTATAAAAATCATAATCATTGTACATTGGTTTACAGTTAAAACTTGCTGCACTTGGTTTCCAACAGAAACTTACTAGCATAAAGTTAAAAATAATGTCAAGTTGTTACATTTTTTACATGGTTACGTAGACAATTTCTTTACTACAAATAACAGCTGGAGTTTGTCTCTTTCTGTCCCTTGTGCAATAAGCAGATCTATACTGGTTTTAAATTCAGCAATTGGCTATTCCCATCAACAGAGAACAGAATTGTTAATATGGTTAATAACCTTTACATCTTAGGAATGGATAGAAAGTACAGACAGCAGTTAAAAGTTTTAGTACAATGCTCCTCAGAAATGCTGCACCAAGTCTGCCTAGAACAATATTTCTTCTCTCAAGTATTGTCATAGAAGCTGTGAACATAAAGACTACAGAAAAACAAGTTGGAAGTAGCGTCAATTGAATAGAAGAAGTCCGTTGCCTATTTTGACTTCTTTTTTGATGTCTTGCCTGACGAAGCCGAAGATCCAGCGTACTTGCTTTCCATTTGCTTGATAAAGTCGTCTGCCTGTTCCTGCCTAGACTTCTGGTTTCGAAGGATCATGGCTTGGAGGCTGTCTTCACCTGCTTTGCCGTTCATATCCTGCATTACTTTCTTCGCTTCCCTCGCCTCCTTTTCTGCCTACAAAGACACCAGCTACCAGTAAGCACCCATAAAGCCAGATAAATCCAGATGTGATTTGTATCAGTAGGTATAAGGTGCACAATTGTCCAAAGAACACATTTTTCGGGACAGGCGCTGTCGACGAGGAAAACAGCCTTTGACAAAAAAACCTACAGAATTTACTATAAGGATCACCATATTGAGATTAGAGGCAATAATGTATAATGGATGGTGCATGCAAGCCAACTTGCAGGCTAGATATTAAATTTTTCCTGATGCCAACACCTTTGGAAATAACATCATGTGGGGCACTCGTATCTTTGGGCAACCTTTCTGATCCGATGTAGTGATCCAAAATAAGGGAATTTCCAGATAACCTAATCTAATAAAGCATTTGTAAAGCGCTTCTCACAGCAGAGCTATTCAGAAGCGCTCTCAGCATCATATAGAGGGGTGACATGATTAAGGCGAATTGCGTACTCTCAGCAAAACGTGTGCACAAAAAATAAATACCTAATTACGACGTCTTTTTTCTTCTTTTCCTTTGGGCTTGAATTAGCCCCGTGCTGGGGAGGGTCAGCCACTCGGATCCTTTGTCTCCATATGGTTATTTCCATATATGGTCGGATCCATTGATAAGTTTGGAGCATGTGTTTTTATCGGACGTCAACCACAGTTGTCCACATTAACCTATTTATAACTCTATTATCCTATAGTTGTCCGATGGCATTTGACTACATTAAAATTATATTCTACAGTAAACCATAACAGTTAACAAATTTTAGCTAGCAAATAATGTTTAACAAAAATAAATAGCAGCCTATGGTAAAATAGATGACTTTAGTTGAATAGCTTTTGTAACAGGGGGGTTAAGAAGCTTATTTGTACGTACGCACGGGGATCAACAAAATGTTTGGGAAGGGGAGGGGCGATAAACACGGCTTTTTTGCGCTCACGATATATGGATGGTCCCTGCAATGGTTCTCTGCACTTAGCTTATATTAGTTTGCAATTACAAGAAGTTGCATTACTGCACTGTAGGAAGATTCATTTCTGCCCTGTACAACATGTCACTGGTTAACATTAGATGGCGGCATAAGACTGCATTCAGATGTATGATATCTACGATAACTACCATGCATAATTACTATATTGTATCATATTGTACGTACTATTGCAATAAAATATTCATCAGTAAAACCATTCATGAAACAAGCAATGCATCGGAATTGAAATGATGGCTGTCACACCCCAAATACTTCAAGAACTTCGTGGGGCGTGGTGGCATCGCTGCCTAGTAGCCGGATGGTTCCAGGTTCGAATCCACCTCAAGCCGCCGCATAGGAAACTTGAGCAATTCCTTCACTTGCAATTGCTCGGGCACTTTGGCGTGAAACTCCGATGCAGTGTCTGCGCTGTAGTCGGGAACGCCTCTGCGTAGTGAGCTTAAAGGGCTGCTATAAAAATGGAGAAATAACTAACTAACGTAACCCTACCTTCCGCTTTCGAGTTGCTTGTTTCTCACGGGGTTCATTGATGAAAGCTTCAAGTGCTGGTAGCTCTCCCGATTCAATCAGACGGCTGATGATTGACCTGAAGCGAGGTTCATCTTCTGTGGTTGAACACATGACGCTGTCCAGTATCTTTCCCATGTCTCCTTTGTACTTGGTGTAGGCTAATTTGATGTCCTCCAGTTCATCTTCAGAACCTAAAAGAAATCTTGCAGTTAAAACTACGCATATGTCACCATTCCACTATATTAAGACCTTCATAGCATCAGGATTTTTTTTAGTAGCACCACCAGTCAAAATGAAAAGAAGTCAAAGTTAAGGACTAGAGAGGTTCACTTCATGATGCACTATATATTTCTATTCATTTATATTATAATTAATGAATTTATATAGTGCATTTTCAAGAAAATGTGCTTCCTTGATGAAATAGAATCGTCTTCAAATCTCTGGTTAAATAAAGGCAGAGAAAGGGCAAGAAAGGTCACATAGCAGGTTGCATGAAAATTTGTTCCACGTTGGTTGCATGTAAATCTGTTTAAAAACCATGCAGTCATTCTGCATCGAAGTCCAAATTTAGAAATGAATCCACGAGCTGCAAGCATTTCACATTACGTCAGTTGTCCACTGCTACAGAAACTATGAACTCTGGATCTGCATCTCATTTCAACTGTGGATGGATTAACCATATAGGAAACTTTCTACACCTATGTACATACACCAGTGGTGTAGCCAGGAATTTATGACTTGTACAATTAAGACATAATAGATATAATTCTAGTTCTATATTACATGACCTGGTTAAGAATCAAGGCCAACATTATCATCAACTTGTAACTATTGCATTACAGTTAATGCAACCTTTGTATTTCTCCTCAAACTGGCTGATGTCATTATGATCAAGTTTGGGAAAGAGAAGTCTCCAGTAGTCCTCCCAGTTTCTGTCTGTATCCGCAGCAAAGTCATCATCATCCACCATTCCTACAAACCAATAAAACAGTTTCAGGTCTTTTGTGTCAGGGATTCAAACCTAACGGCCGATAAATACCTAGATTTCTTACTTTAGAACATAGGGGAACACTTAACAACTAACATAAACCATGAACCATCTTAATTTTGCTGCACTAATAATAAGTCAGTCCATAGGCTGAAGAGTCTGTGATTTATCTGCCTTTGAACAACTATTTAAGATCTATTTGTGACTGCAAATGTGCATCCTTATCCTCTTCCCGACTGGCTTTTAAGGCTTACAAAAGTCAACAGTCATCCAGGTATTGCTACTTTGGTATTTAAACTAATTAACATGAGTGCTCCAAAGTTTCTTGAAGGGGCACTAAATAAGTCCATAGAATGAATGAAGGAATGATGCTCCTTTGTTGACATGCATCACAAAAGGTAGCAATCATGAAACAGGCCGAGTGTTTTATTCGCTGCCCAGTTACAAATATAACGCTGCTACAAAGTTCAGTTTCAACCCATAAAAATTTATAGTGCAGCAATATGTTTTTTGTAGGGTGTGTGCAATGCCATAAACAATTCCCATTATACTAAATTATAAAGTGTAAAATGAAATAAATAAAAATAGGACCATATTTCTCACCACTTTCATCATAACATGCTCTCTTTTCTTCATCAGACAGAATGCTGTAGACTTTCCCAAGTGCTTGAAATTTTTTTGTTGCTTGTGCTTTGTTCTTTTCAACACGATCAGGATGTACAGTCAGTGAAAGTTTGTAGTAGGCCTTCTTCACTAAAAAAACATTCGTTAAAGGAAGCATTAACCTTTACCGGTTCATTTTTAAATTTTAAGCCCGTTTCCAGCGGATATACTCGGGGCAAATGGGTAAAGGATTAATGCCTGTATAATGCACAAAGCTTAAGTAGCTAGGCAAGCAATTTTGCCAGGTCAATTTAAAAGTCTTTTAAGCTAAAAACCAGTCTTTGGCATTGTTGTAAAGTTTCTTTAGCAGATTTTATTTGAGATACCCTTCAACTGTAAATCAGTTTTCCACATGACAGAGCAATGTTTATGATCTTCATCACTGGATTTCTACCTAAGCGAGTTGACCATAAATTCAAATGGCTTATGAAATTGCCAGGCTGCAAATTAGACTGATTACTGTAGTAGATAGCGGCACTGTACTGTCAACATATTATTACCGGTAGGTATCTGTGGTTAAATGACATTCCATACGTTTCCTTGAGGAGGTGCTAAATAAATTTATGATTACAATGACAATTCACTTAATTGCACAAACTTCTTTTTCTGTTTTCTTTATAGTAGGTCCATCAGGTCAATATAACTAGATGTATTATTGTGGTGTAATTATTAGAAATTGCAAGTGAGATAAATCACATTCCTCAGAGCCTGAGGAATGTGATGGTGGGTGATCGATATTGTCGGTGGGAAATCGAAACGATCGGAATTCAGGACGAAGATCATTCCAGAGGTGTGATGCTGCGTAGTATATGGCTCGGTTTGAGAACATGAGATGAGAATAGTGACCCAGGGTCAAGAAAGAGCGAAACAGGCGGATGATCGGGTATAGAGCGGGTTGACTGGGTGGCGATGAGTTCACAAAGATCTAAGTTGGGAGCATTGAGGGAGCTGTAGGTTAGTGATAGGACTTTGAAGTGGATTCGCTCCATGATTTTTAACCAATGAAGTGATTTGAGGATAGGCGATCATGTGATAATGCCTGGGCATTCTGCGTCGTGGCGGCTAAGGCTAATGAATTTTTGATGAGTGTGAGATGCTTAAGTTGTGTGGATTCAAGTTTGATGAAAAGGGAGTTTGCAGCAGTCTAGTTTTGAGTGAACAATGGATGTAGCAGCAGTCAGCAGGAGGAGGCAGTTTTTAAGTCAAGCACCGGACTTTACTGTATTCTTGCTGTTAATTCTGTGCAAGGCACAATCCGTCACATTGATGCATTTGAAAGGAAAGCAAATTTTGCTTCGAGTAAAAGAGGACGTTCAACGTGAAATGGAAAACGGATTTGTTCAAACTTCAGACAGCCAGACAATCAATGCATCTGCATGCGACTGAGTTGTGAAAACAATGCCAGGCAGCACATTTGTCATAGGCTCAATGTTAAACTAGACTAAAAAAGTATGTAGCCTATCATAGCTCAATATACATGTAGGTCCTAACTTTTGAATAATGTAGCATATGTCTTGGCGACTGTGATGAGAAAATGAGCCTATATTGCAGCCATCATTAACGACAAGGTTGCGCACCTCTGCTGTTCAGGGAAGAGGGGTAACTGTCGATGTTATACTCCTGTCAACTGAAAACAACCCTCATTTGTGAATGAGGGTTGTTTTCAGTTGACAGGAGTATCCTGTTGACAGTTGACAGGAGTATCCTATCCCCATTTTTTTCTTCCCCTTACTTCCTCTGCCACTTCAATACTAAACACAATTCACCCTATTTGTCCGACTGCTTGCCTACTTGATCCCTTTTGATTCTGACCTTACCTGGAACCGATTTTTACCCCAAACGACATCGATTTAAAGTAAAGCTCCATTTAACGTCTCCTATTATATAAATCAACTTTACTTTAGAGTATTCCACTATTCCTCTGTAACAGTAGGCTTATAGTCAATTCCATTTTAGTTCATTATTATCAAACTAGTGGAATACCTGACGGCCGAAAAGAGCTTGAGCTGCCCGGAAAAGCTGCTCGCGACCAGAAACGAGGATCGTCTCTTGGCACCTTCAGCGTAGATGAATAAAATACGCTAAAATGAAGCTTTACCCGATTTTGTTTTGAATAAGCACCTGTGAATATTAACGCGACTACGTTGTAGGCGCTGTAGAAATCTCGTGACGACGTATAGTCGGCTAGAATTAAAAGTTTCTCCATTGGTACCTTCGAAAAATTCTAACAAGCATATAATTTTCAGTATTTGTTTATCTATGTATTTACATTGTACAAAGTGAAGGATACAGAAAATTTCGAACGTTTACCATGTTTTTCGGGCAATTTGTTGGTGATCGTTACCCTGTTGTTGATGTCCCGTGGTAATGGCGCGCCGCTATACTATGGCTGCCGTTCGTTTGGATTTAGCAGCACTTATTTCGACGGAAACTATGTAGATGTGGGCTTCGTGAGGTTTAGTTTGGGGATGTTTCCATTGGACATGGTCATATATTTAAAAATTTTGTTTTTTGATGCTGCAATTATATTGGGGGAACGGCTGGGTTGAACATATGAAACCACCCCAATGGGTGCATTTACTGTTGTTGAGATCTTTCATTTTTAAATTGGTCAAATTATTGGTAACAAGACTTGCTATATACCTTTTGGTAAGTAACAGTCATATTTTGGCTGACAAGTTTTCAGATGTTGGATTCCAAGAGGAAGTTGTGGAGATGTTTTTGAGATTTGCTTTTCTTGGTACCTGAATATCTCAGGACCTAAACGAATAGCAATGCATAATTTGTAAGAACGACATGGCAGAGAATATGGTTGTCTTGTCGTGAGGACGGGATGCACTGAAAGCGAACTGATATTGAAGCCACTCTGATTTGCTAAACTATGTGTAACTGCAGTCTGCATCCAGATATAGATATATCATGCAGACATAAATATGCATATGAAGCTAGATAAGCTGATTAGAGATCTAAGGGTTGCATCCACTAAGCTTACACATAGGAAGCCGCAAACATGGCCGGAGTATGACTTTTTGGTTTTCTGCTGACATTTGCATGCTTTCTTTGTGGTCATGGCAGTAAGGATATGGGAAAGTTGCTTCTGAATTTAATTGATAACAGTATTTATAAGCCTTCATACGTATTGGTGGGCTATTGAAATACAAGGATTCATGGATTTTGCATCTTATTTATGTGCAGCTGATGCAGTTTACAAGATTTGACTTGCGATTTTGCATCTTCTTACATAGTAACTGGTTTAACTGAAGAATATCTGCCACCATTTGCTCAGTCATGTTGTTGTTGGTAGATATCTTATAATGTCGCCGACTCATTGTGTGATGAGAGCACAGCCTTCGATGCTGTCGGCCATAGTATCCTTCTTCGATGCTCTCTCTCTCTCTCTTCAAATGGTCTTTCAGGCACTTTCTTGGTTGGCTCGGTTCGTTCCTCCAGGACCGTTCCTTCTCTGTGATCTATGGGTCCACTAAGTGTCCATGTCCTTGCATTGTGCCGGGCCATGGAGACCTTGAGGCCTGGAGGTCTTCCAAATGACTGCAGCTCAATCCATTGAAGACTTAGTTTATCTTCGTTTAATTTAGGAAAAGAGACAAATTCTAGGTGATAAGCTGTGCCCAGTTACACGTCAAAGCATATTAACAATCAGCAACGACAAAAATATTGTGAACATAACAATGTCTGTCATTAATTGGCGGCAAAGAAAACCTTCGGAATGAAATTTCTATCATCTTTAAATGGTAGAACAAAAGGATGCGGTCTAGGGCGTAAGTTATATGTGGTTTTTGCCTGAAGTGGGAAAAGGCTCCTCAGGACGTGATTGACATTTAGCATTACATTACGAAGCAGCCCAGCATTAGCTCCAGCAGCTAACTTCTGTATGTTCGGGAACATCGTGGGAAGGTATCCAAGTCGTTGCATCCGGTTCAACATTCGTTCTATTTTAGGTCTGTCATCGCTCATGGTGAATCCCCATCAGGCTGGGGCAGCATAGAGGATCCTCGCGACAGAAGTGGCTCGAGCTACTTTGTGCAGATCGTCAGAGGGCAGTCCATATGCTCGAAGCATTCTCAGTGCATAGACTGATCTAGAACCCTCAGCAGTTCAGAAACATGTTCTGTAGCTCAAAGATTGTCTTAGATGGTAACGCCCAGGATTTGCATTGATGTGACCCTGTCAACGTTGCTGATCCGATGAGGTGGTGACTTAATTTTCCATCTACTTATCACATTTCTCGTGTTTGGCACTTGCCAGCAGCTAGCAAAAATTGACATGAAATCTCTTGCCCTGGATTCCCTCGGTTTGCCTTTTCATCCTCTGACAACTTGGTGTAGCCCTGGACCAAGAACTCACCTTCACTCAGCACATCCATGGTCTGTTCAGCCTTATCGGGTTCTGCACACAGCGGCACGCCTCATTGGCCGCATCCCTAAGTTCAGCCATGTGTCTGGGTACGTGCGGGAGGTCCTTCATTGGCTTCCTTTCCCCTCGGCAGATGAGATACCCAATCTCTGCATTAGTATGGCATTGTATCAAGGGTTTAACTCCCACATACCAGTGGAAAATTTGCTGTTCTGCTTTGAATGTCCAATGCCAATACTCCCTTTGTTAATCTGTTTAGGTTTCATATCCATTGCTTGCAGACATCCATTGGGCAACACCAAGCTTGCTTAGTTGCTGGCCCTGTCACCTGGAATGTTCTTCTCTAGCCTTAAAATTGTCTTATTTGGCTGAAATTTACCGTGAGTGCTTCTGAGTAGCTAGACTTGAGGGTTGCTGTATAAGTACTCCTGATAAATCAACACAAAGTGAGGTGGAATACAAAAATGGATCTGTGCAATGTTATGTCTTTGTTCTAGACTTTGCAATTAGGTGCGGCAGCTGGGCTCTGGTATTGTTTGATGCTAAGACCAGGAACATGCACAAGATCATGGTAAGGCTGCACAGGTTTGGACAGGTTTGAGAGACAAGTCAACATTCCACCAAGAATTTTGGACAACAGGAACCATTCCTGGATTATATTGCCAGATTTACACAAATGTTGGACCACTTCAGACATGCATAAACACTGGAAGATTATCAGTTTCATTCTGAGATATGAGTTGATGAACTTTGTCCTGACCTGCTCATATCTTTGGATGCCTGTACCCTGTATTTCAACTTATACAAAAAGATGTCAGATATATGTGGCCAATGACCAGTCTCATCTCTCCCTCTTAGATCTTTGACGTCTCTTCTGCTTTTGATATGGTGCACCACTAGATATATTTCAGCTATTACAGTTATCCTTTTACCTGTCTGGTATTCCCCTTCTTTGGTTTAAATCTTACCTTACTAGCCGCTCGCAGATAGTTGTCCTTGAAGACTCAGGGCCGAATGAGTTGAGGTCAAGTTTGGAATTCCCTGAGCTCAGTACTGCTTTGCATCCCAACCTCCACAGTCTTTACTGCTGATATAGATTACCTTGAAGGTAAACCATTACAGATCTCTTCTGAGGATTGTCAAGACACTTCAGTCCAGAAGTGTGATTTTATCATATTTCGAGAAACTTGCAAAAGGGTCAAGGTCAAGGATGAAGTGCTCAACTGTTGAATATCGATGTCAAACTTTTAAATGGTTGTCATTGATCTGTTCAAATAGATCATCAAAAGAGATGAATAACAACACCAAGAACACCATTGTAGCTCTCATATAAGCTGAGATACAGGCTTTTATGTACCTGTATAAGGTCGAGCTCGTCGGGTCGAAATTCGCTGACCCGTATCTCGAAATATAATTGACCCAAAAAGATTTTCTCTCAGCTTTTTGAATGTTTTATTTGGCACAACAGGTGGGCCAAATTTTAAGTTAATCTGAGTCTCTGCAATCATAATAAATGCCACAATTAGCAACTGTTCAGAATTTCAGGAACCCCCCTCACATTTGGCCGTATAACTCTTCGTACATGCACGACATTACTGTATCCTTCACATAGTCATATTCTACATAGTCTTCCGGTTCTAACGATATATAATTTTTGCTTGTTAGAATTTTTCTAAGGTTCAACCTATTTCTAGCAGACTAGTATACGATTATTGGATCTTATACTATGTGAATTTACCTTCAGCTTTCGAAGCCGTAGTCGGGATGTCAAGAACCTCGTACAAGTTATCTGTTCCAAACACAGATTTCACTTCTTTTAACAAGCCAGGCATTGTTGCGTCTGTAGGTGTACTGTCATAAGATGTTATAAAACGAAATGCGGTGATATAATAATGATCTACACCATAATCCGCGCGAGACTTTAAAGTAAACAGCAAAACAACAATTATAGTCGACGGCACTGATCGCTTCGTTCTTATAAGATTAAGATTAAGCAGCTCTATTCCGTCACAGACGAATTATTCTTTAAAAGATTTTAAAGCAAAGTTCTTAGAAGTTCTTCTATGGAATTTGGACCGCTTCTGCCCAGTCGTTTCGTTCTTATAATGCCAAAAACGCATACCAAATTTAGTAAATTGTAGTCTGTTTGGCCTAAATGTACAGTAGTGCAAGCAGGGACGGATACATAAATTTTCGAAAGGGGGCCAAAATTTTGGACCTTGAGTCTGGAAAAATCTCGTTGATCTTTGGCCGAAAAAGCTTCTTTCTTTAGTCATTTGATCAAAATGTCTTGAAAATATACCGAATTTTCCTCCAGAAATAGCTGATGACCTTTTTCTTTCTTTTTAGTCATTTGGTCAAAATGTCTTGAAAATATACCGAATTTCCCTACTGGAATAGCTTACTTTTTTAGGCATTTCATCAACGAAATCTCTTCTTCAGCATGTGCCATTTTCCCAAGCCAATGCTAAATCATTATAGTTCCTACTTTTCCCACTGCATTGGTCGAAAGCTTGTTGGAACCTGATGGGGGCCCACGTATTTGCACATTTCTGATGGGTGGGGGCTATGGCCGGATTGGCCCCTTGGATCTGCCTCTGATGTACAGTAAGAGCCTAAGCATCAGTTCTCTCATGTATATCCATTGACTTGAAACAGTTCTCATGAATAAGTTGTTCTGCATTTTAGCTTTTGGTTAGTGCAATGTTTGCATTTAGGATTAAAAGTGCCCGAAGTTTTTATTTGCACATAATTACGTTTACAGTACCTAACCTTTCCTAAATTTCAAAATACTGCATGCTCTTGGTTTTGCCACAGGAATAAATTTATTCACACACTCCAGTTAACACATAGTATTTTGATTTCTTTATTCTAAGTCACAAGTAATCTCTTAATTACTCCACGATATCTTGCAAGTATTAAAGATATTTAATCTTTTCAAATCATGATCACTCAAAACTCAACTTAGTGATAGAACAGCATCATCATTAAAACTGACCTGTAGCAAACTGTCAACATTAAGCCACAATAAGGAGTCAATAGCACAACACATTACAAAAATAGCACATTTTCCCTTTTGCCAACAACAACCAGAGGCTGTGGGAGGAGCAGAAGTGCCACCAGCATCAAGGTGAAGCTCAAGCATGAAAAAAAGAAGATAATCAATGTGCATGAAGATAAGAATTGTGTTCTTTATTATGTTACTGATCAGTCAAATGACAATGCTCAAAAAGTTCAAGGTTACAACCTTCACACGTTCTAATGCATCAAAGCATGATCCACGTCTTAGAGTTTGAGGATGGAACATGATCAAGAATCTGAGCATAATGTTACGGTACATAACACATAACTTCTGTAGCATCCCTTAAAACATGTCACTGATCTGCAGTTTCTGTTATGAACACCCTTCAACTCATAATGGAACGTCTCATAAATTGTATGACAAAACTTGAGACAGCAGCAGCAGCAGCTGTCCAAAACTAAAATGAGCAAAATGCATAACACTGACCAGATAAATAAAAATTAAGACTTTGAGAGGTGTCAAAAAACCTGTCAAAAGTGATTCCTTGCACCTTGCAATAGAATTTCACTCATGAACTACAACTTCGTCACAAGTACTTTTGCAAAATAAAGAAGACTCTCACAGAATTAAAGTCTATCAGACAGTAGACTTTGATTGTAAACATCCAAAAGGTATATCTACGAACACAGAACTGACTGCTGGTACCATTGAAAGCACCTCATCGCACAGTATATCCCCGAGGCAACTGCCGCAGAGTTGTGAAGAATTTTCCTACGAGTATCATCCTTTCGAACCAGAACAACAGGCGAAGTTGATGACAAACTCTCAAAGGGAATCTGTTCAAGCTTCCTAGCGTTAGTCTCAACTTGATACTTGCAGCATGGGTCAAACTGCCAGGAAATGGCATAAATGGTTGCACACAGCAGACTACCTAAACTAAGTGAGACACATCCTATGTTATTCTTTGGGAACAGATGTCCCAACAGAAAGCAGCCGGCAGCAGTTAAAACGGTCGTTTTATGCAGACAGTTTCCAACTCTGATCCAGCGGGACGTCTCATCTCCCAGTTGGTAAGGCTCAATCACAATCATGGCTGCCTCAGTGTCCAGAGCCTGCTCGAGCACGTTGTATGCCATTTCATTGGAGTCATAAACATCCGCAATGACGATGCAGTCATCATCCATCGAAAATGAAAATGATTCACTGAAACAAAACAAATTTACAGTAATATATAAACAGCCATCATTTGTCACAGAATTCCCATGAACTGTAACAAAGCGAATGATACAACATGCTTTATGTGGAAATTTCAAAACCTATCCCTATTCTAATTTATTACAGCAATTTTATATCATGCAGGGTTCGTGGCTGCCTACTCAGGAGAGCTCCTACCCCAACCCATTCCAATAGAACCGTTTTAAGAAGAAAAAAATGAGACAGAGAGGCCAATAGGAATCTGACATTGAATAGTAGTAGGAGCCCATTCCAGGTCAGTCATTCATGAAGGTGATATGCTGCCTTAAATATAGCAGTCCACGAGTGGGGGACAGAATGTTCAGCTTTGTGCATCACTGCAACTCACTTCTAGGTGGTGATCAGGATAATGGATAAAACTGATATGATAAAAAGTCAAGGTATCAAAATTGATGATCTAAATAAACTTGACATCGCCTGTTCAACATAAATCGTTTAAGCACTGAAAGTTGCTAAACTCACATTCAACTCAGCAAATTTGTCTAGGTTGGCTCAACCTTCCATCCTTATGAAGTAGGTACAAGAGGAGCATCCTTATGAATACTCAATCAAATGGAGTGCCTCTGAGAGGATTTTAGAGACCCAATATATAACTGCTGTATTATCTCAGTAGACTTAACAAATGAATGTTTTCATTGACACTGTACAAGTGAGTCAACGTTCTTCTGATCTGATCCCATTCATCACATGTAGATCTTCTGACTGTTAATTTTATTGTCATCATGTGCTGCCTCAAGACTGAAAACAGGATTACCAAATATTAAATATTGATTTTAGATCTTCTCAAACAGTTCTGCTGAACTATTGTGAGTGAAGGTTTTACCTAAGGTCTCTACACAGCAACTGTTTCAGTGGAGGATTAAATCCGTACTAGCCTAGCGCCTGAACCAATCGGCAAGTGTGGTCTACACATTTTCATATCTGCAAACTTGAATTCCACCTCTAACAGTCCAACATGTAACATGCAGACCACCAAACTACTGTGCACACGTAACATCTTTGATACCATCACTTGTTTCCATGATTAAGAAAATAAATATTACTACAACTAATAATAATAATACACATCACTATATTGGTGCAATAGGTTGTAAAACTTTGAACCCAATTTCCCCTTTCTACACATTTCTAAGTGTGGCCTAGTCAGTAGTCATTGCCATAAGACCTCATCGCAATGAAAAACACCTTCAACTTGAGTCTATGGAGATCCTGCAGTACTGGATGTTCTCAGACTGCCTGCCCCAAAAACCCCCATCAGACTGGGCTTATATTGTTTGGTATGCCCATTAGCTTTCTAATATTGATCTATTCTCTCTATCCTTGAATTATCCATGCATCAATTTTTCAACATCAGTTCAAGATTTGGGAGTCATCCTAGACCAGGAACTTACATTTACGCAACACATTAATCTATTCTGATGCAACTGCTGTAGTAGCGTCTTCTCATATATATATATATATATATATATATATATATATATATATATATATATATATATATATATATGGTAAACACGCACACTAGATACCCGTACTCCAAGCAATATGGCTGCCAACGAATGCTATAAAGTTAGAGCGCAGCGACCTATCCTATCGACGCATCGCAACATGCAAAGCGCTCAACAGAATGACTGCACTAACCCTAAAACTAACCCTAACCGACCCTCACGGCGCCTAACCTGAGCCCTAACCGACCCTCACGCGATAAATAGTCGCTGCGCTGTAGTTATATAATAGTCGCTGCGCTCTAATTTATGGCATTCGTTGGCAGCCATATTGTTTGGAGTACGGGTATCTAGTGTGCGTATTTACCATATATATATATATATATATATATATATATATATATATGGTCATTGTGACTAACCGCTCGGTAGGAAGTAAACAGTATGGCGGTCACAGATACACGCAAAATAGAGCGGCCTCAACTCCGGCGATCGATAGCCCAATGTTTCCGCTTAATAGTCAATGGTGCAATAAGACAGCAGGCAAAAATAAGTAAGTAAGTAAAAGTCCAGCTTTTCAATTGCATCAGCTATTTTATGAATCCAACTTCTGTTTCAATAATGATTATTTTTCATCAATCCAACTCCAATTTAATCGGAAACATTTTAATCAATCCAGCTCCTATTTAATTAACAAGATCCTTATCCATCCAGCTCTAATTTAATCAAGAACATTTTCATCAATCCTGCTCCAATCTAAGCTATAATATTCTTATTAACCCAGCTTCTATTTCAAATATAAGAATACCATCATCCAGCTTCCATTACTTAAGCGTTTTTTCATCAATCCGACTTCTATTTCAGATCTAGAAATACCTTTATCACTTACTTACTTACTTCACACAACATCACTGTCTGAAGCGGGACCCCAATGTTTCGCGCGGAAACATTGGGCTATCGATCGCCGGAGTTGAGGCCGCTCTATTTTGCGTGTATCTGTGACCGCCATACTGTTTACTTCCTACCGAGCGGTTAGTCACAATGACCATATATATATATATATATATATATATATATATATACATATAACCTATACAAATATTGGAAAATAAACCACAGCTTAAAAGCACAAACTGTTCCACGATGTCTCAAGAACCTAGGCTACAACTATTTCGGAAAAGCGTACACACCATAAAGCAGATAAGCTGCATGAAGACGAAACAGATATTTAAAAAGTAATGCAAGAACTAGGAGACTCTCAAGGGCCTTACGATATGAGAGTCGACCGAGGCGATAGGCTAATAAGGTCAGTAGATGGGGTCACCGCAGGGTTGTTTTAAGCCAATATATAAATAACCGTTTCCTCGAATTTGGCAAGCAACTCTCTGCAAGTTGACTTGTTCCAATGCCAGAGGGTGTTCCAGCACTTTATTAGCTTTGACAGCTCTAACTACGTATCGTTGATTCCGTAAAGCTTCATCAAAATCAAGCAAAGCTATTATGTAACTCGTGTTATCATGCCAGTGCATGCAGCGTGCATACTACTGAGCTGACTCTTCTGATAGTGGACGCTAAATGAAGCAATGTTAGAAATGCATAAAAAATTTCGCATAACAATATATATTTAGACTTATTAAATACAGTATTAAAACAGAAACATGTCAACTCCACTACCTTCCCTCGTCCTCCATTTTCGACTATTAGTATCTTCAGTGTTGCCACTGAGGTCTCACAAATAAACCCAGATTTCCTTCTGAAAACAAATCCAGAAAAACCCAGACAATTTTATATAAGACTTTTTACCCGTATATATACACATAAATCTTCAACTTAAGTTGGATTTTCGCTTGTTCGGGTGAGGTTAACAAAATGTTCGTCAAATGAGTCGAATCAAATGCAGTTACAACTTTGAAAAATTTCAATTGTCAAAGTTGTCAGAGACTCGAGGCATTCATAACGATAAGCTGAATCGAAACGGCATGTGCGCATGCGCAGCTGGACGGTCGAGCCTACACGAATTGTAAACACAATACGATCAGTGGGATAATATAAGTTTACGAAGTCTAAAAGTTGTCCAAAGTTTTCGGCCAAATTTTCTTAATACATCAGCAATCCAACGTTTTATAGGAATAACAGTTATATACTGTCAACCCACCTAGAACATTAATATTCTGAAATGACTAGACCATTTCCTATAGACTTGACCTAAATACATGTCAGAGATGTCGATCGATACGGCTTTACAAGGAGCTCTGTGACCTGACCTATACTGAGATGTCAAAACGGCCTATTCCTGCGCATTATTGTTATATTCGTTTAATGGTAACAAAAACTGATAGCCTAGGCCTAGACACACCGCTACCAGGTACAAAAAGCAGTTGATCAAATACAATATAATACCTATAGAATGTCTTTAGCCTTGTCTGTTGGGATTGCCTTAGGATGAGAGCACAAGATGACAGAAATTACAAAAAGAATGTGTCTATGTTTATATATATATATATATATATATATATATATATATATATATATATATATATATATAAACTGAATGAGATTAGACAATTTATCATAATTAATGAACATAGGGTGCCTTTCTATACAAACCCCGAGAGATGTAATATCTGTCATCTTGCCATGTTTGGCAATACAAAGTTGTGAGGTCGTGTAGGGACGATCAGCAACCGGTGGGAAAAGCGGTCGAAGAACATGGAAGACGTTTCTGAAAACGGCAGCTGGGCTATGAATTTATTATTAGTGAATTGACAACGTGAGATGTTTCAAATTAAAATTAGAGTTACAAAAATTATGTAGCACAAGGCGTTTACATTGAATTTCACAGAATATTCATGTGTTGTAAATGTAATGGTCACCTAACTAAAATAAACCCAGATTTCCCCCGAAAACCCAGACGAAGGCCAAAAACCCAGCTCTAGTTGAAAAACCCAGCTGTGGCATCACTGGGTATCCCAGCGTCGCCACTCTAAAAAATGAAAACCCAAGTTGAAAGGGCAAAAAAACAAGAAAACCCAAGTTTATGTTTCTCGATAAATTTTGGAAATACTGAAGGTAATAGGTATTATGATTTGTGGTGACAAAATATGATTTTTCGCGTCAGATTATATGATTCAGTTAATAAAATAATCACTCTTCCTGATTGTTGTTTAAAAATTGTAACAACAAATGCCAGAAATGTATTTAAAAGCAGTAAGAAAAAACCCAAGCAGAGACCCGTTCTTTCCGAAAAATCCCATTTCCCAAGTTCGGATGAAAACCCCAGATCCTGGGAAAAACCAAGTAGTGGCAGCGCTGATATCTTCTGCGGTCGCTACTGGTCGCTACGTGCCGATTGGAAGACGCTGGTTCCATTGCGCGTCTTCCGATAAATATCTGGCTGCGCTAATGTAATGTAATGTAAATCTTCGAGAATTTCTCAGCGCCCACAAAAGCCACGTCAGGGAGACCAGCTTATTCACCGGCGCTAGTGAAAAAAAGTTAGTGAAAAAAAAAGTGAAAAAAGTGAAAAAAAAAGCTAGTGAAAAGAGCTAATAAAATAAATAAAGCGAATAGAATTCAATCATCATCGTCATGATCTATCGACTCAGTAGTCAGCACTCTACAAATCTCCAAACAGTGGTTCAATAACTACAGTTAGTAATTGCAGTTACTCTCACATAAAGGGCCTATATACTATAGTGTTGAACCGTGAATCGCGCGATAAACAATTACGTACGGTAACTCTGCGCATGAGATTTATTTATAATTTGAGATAAAACAACTGCAGCAGAGCCTTTTGAGTTACCCTTTTTAATTGTTTCATAATAAGCTTTAGACCTACCACCACAGTATATATACTGTGTTACCACTGTCTTATTTGTATGCCATGCCAATTTTAATATCTCTGGATCAATAAAATGCAGAATATGACAGCGCTATAGCAACTGATATTAATATTAGCACCTCGTACCGCTGATCGTTGAAACCCGGCCAAGAGCAGACAATCCTGCCTTAGACTTCAGAAAATAAAAGTGTTTATTAGTTGGCTTTGTAAGGTGGGAGTCACGCGAAAGTTAAAGTGAACTCGTATCAAATCTCAACAATTGTATGCATAATAATTGAAGAGACATTTTAAATCGTTCGGCGATATTCAAACACTATGGCGACCGAGGACAAGAAAGACGTGGAACACCCTCACCCTGCGGAATCTGCGGAACCCCAACCCGTGATGGGCAATGGAGAAGACCCAGAACTCAGAGGCGTTAAAAAATTCATAAAAAGTGGCGAAGTTCGGGATTTGATTACAGAAAGGTGGGCAAGTTAACCAGTGAATAAAGTGTGGAAAAATAAGTGCCTGGACGCCCCTTACCTTTCCAAAAGAAGTGCCCGGACGCCCCTTACCTTTCCAGTCTGTGCTCGCCAATAAGTGGCTGGTCGGCATTCAGATTTTAAAACAAGTGCATGGACGCCGTCCATGACCGTCCAGGCACACTTTAAGTCCTGCAGTTAACTCAGATGTACAAATGATCTAACTTAGGCCTACGCGAAATTCCTCTATAGACTACAGTAACTCATCACCCAACGGAAACTGCTTTTCTCTCTCTTCTCTCTGAAGTCTATTTACTGGGAGTTCCTCAAGGCTCTGTCCTGGGTCCTCTGCTCTTTATTCTATATACGGCCGACATCCCTTCTCTTTTTCCCACTCTCTGGAACAAAATACATGGGAAAATATAATCAAATTATTTTACATGTCTGAATTTATATAATACTTATGTAAGTGATATTGCAGTTCAATTCTTATCTGTCTCTATGGTCCTACACTTATCTCTGCACATGCCATACTGAGCTGCTGCATGTGAATAAAGCTCTTTGATTTTGAAAAGTTTTGTTGTTGAAGATTTAAGCCTCAGGTAGTGAAGGAAATAATGGCCAACGTCATGAAAGAAAATCTGAAGGATAAGGTTTATGCTGCTGAGGAAGCTGTTTTATGGACCCAACAAATTGCTGACCAAATTAAAGAGAAAGTCAAAGGTATTTGATTCTTATTATCGAATTTCATTAATGCAATTTTGATTACAATAACTGGTTTGACCATGTAATTTACAAAGAAACTGTTGTGTATACTGATGATTTTTACTGACAGGAATCTCTCAATCTCCCAGTATTTAATAGATATATTTCTAAATACAGTCTTAGTGTGCTAATGAATTTCAGGAACAGTTCACACCAAAACATTATTGTTTAGTTACTCTTTTGTGAACTGTGTAGAATTTTCCAGAGTATATTTTCCCAATAAGCAAGCGCTATGCTTCATACGCTTAGTCAAGATTTGACAAAGCCTGTTTTGAACCTACTTTGTAGCACTTGCTTTTCAGGTCAATTCTCTAGCACATCCATGGATCTGTACTTGTCTATATAGGTGTGATTGATTTTGAGTGGTTCTAGCAGTGGCGTAGGCAAGGGGGGGTTTCGGGGGTTAAAACCCCCCCATTGGCTCCGGAAAAAAGTTTTTTTAAGGTTATTTTTCCGTTTAAGTAAGAAAAAATAGCAAAAAACAAGGTTTCCGGCCATAAAACCCCCCCCATGAAAAATTCCTGGCTACGCCCCTGGGTTCTAGGATATTAACCTGCCTCTGGACAATGGCCCCTCCCGGACAGTGACCTAACCCTCAGACAATCCCACATTGTTTCCACCTATCTCTGATGTCCCTGCACAAAGAAATACCCCAAAGAGGTGTGGATGTTAGCCTATGTGGGTGTTTTTGCATGTTTAGTGACACTAAAAATGGCATCAAAACCTAGTTTTCGTGCTGTAAAGCAAAATATTCTCTGGGGACCTAACTGTGTATTATTGAAGACCAATGCAGACTGGGCTATTGTTGGATGACTCTGAGCTGCAAATGAAAATGAAATGAAAACAGATGACGTTATAGCCACTACAGTTTCCGCAAGTGCGAATGTGCAAAGTAGCACGGGTCAGCCAGTTCATTGGACTGTAGTGTGGGCGGAATTTCCAAAAATCAATCGTTGGGAACTATTTTGGTTGCCAGACAAAGAAACCATGTGAAGATTTGAAATATACACCATGGTTCAATAAAAAGTAAGCCAAACTGTTTTTCATATATCTCTAATCCTGATAATTAATCTTACTAAAAAATTTCCCGATATTTAGAGAATGGAACCAAGAATATGATTCCAACATATCATGTTATAAATTTGAACATCTGGATAGAAAGATATAAATCTTTCAACTTCAACAGTTACTGCCGAAATTTAAGTTAACGAGCAATTTTCTTTTGGATTTTGTGACAAAGTACTTCAAAATGAAAACAGTCTTTAATATTTTTGTGAAGAAACTCTAAGTAGTAATGGTTGATTATTTAAATAAAAAGATGTTATAGGCGACAGAAGTTAAGTCTGGACTGTTGGGAGGTCATAATGTAGGAGAAATGAAGCCTGGTGTCACTCTTGTTAGTATTTAGATGGTTTCCTGGCTCTGTGGGCTGGCACTGTTCTGTTGAAAAAGAAAATAGCCTCCTGGGGCCATAGGTTTCTGATATTACAGGTAGAAGATGTTGTGACAGCAGAATGTTGCGATAAAAGACTCCGTTAATGTTTACTCCAGGATCACTGAAGACCAAAATGGGAACGACCAAGCATCAAAACCAACAAACACCATAACAGACTTGCTGAAAACCTATATTTCGACAGATGAAGTTGAAAGATTCATATCTTTCTATATGCTCACACTTATGACATGATATGTTGGAATCATATTCTTGGTTCAATTCTCTAAGTATCGGGAAAATTTTAGAATGATTAATCATCAGGTATTGGAGATAATTATATGAAACACAGTTTGACTTACTTTTATTGAACCACAGTGTAGACCAGACTGTGTGGTCTGCAGCAGCAGGCGGAAAAAACCAGCATCACAAGTGCAACAGTGCAACTATACTGTTGCATGCAATTGGTTGCTTTGAACGATGTCATACAGACTGATACAGTTCAGAATTATGACTCATAGATGACGTCCAATGTGACATTCATTAAATGGTCGATTCTCAGGATTAGAAAACAAAAGCACAGTTTTGATGAATTTTTGGGAAAACTGCTTTTACGCAAAATATTCATTATACAGCCACAGTGTGCAAAATATTTTCAGCCTTCAATGAGTTAGATTTAATTACTAAATATATTGTTGCAGCTCAAACTGTGACATGCCTAGCGAAAAAAAAATAATAATTAGAGATGCTCAGTCATACTAGTATCGGTAGATTGTCTAATTGAAGCTTAGGCCTAAGCTTATTTTTGCAGTGCACTTATCTTGCAGTGTATAATTCAAAGGTCTCATTTTAAAATGCACTGTCAGAAATTTCTTGCATTCTTTGTACTAATCCAGACCTGTTTGACTCTGTGGTAGGTATAGATTAATTGGCATGTGATAACTGTTCAAATATTAATTATTTCCCTTATAGCACTGTGCTATTTGTAGGTTAGTTAATTTGAAGTTTTGAACTGTTACTATTTTACTTCTGTATGTTTCTACAGGGAAGAGTTTTGAGCGTTACAAGATATTTGTTAAAATTCATCTTGTTGAATTCAAAGGTCAGGGCTTAAAGTAGGTGTTTTTTAATTGTGTTAATTATATCTAAAGTTTGTTAAGTTCATTTGTGCATAGGATAATGATGTTTTGCCATGTAGATGTCTAGCTATTGGATTACTTATCATAACTTATGGTGATCTTGGTGTCAATTGCATTGAAGTGGTTTCAGAACATCATCATGGTCTTTACAATTAGTCAGGAATCAATCTATGTGTAGTCTTCCAATCCATTGTAAGTAGAATGAGTGGCTATTATATATCCATTGACAGTCCAGCAGGCTGATTCCAGTCTCGTCCCACCTGCCTGTTCCAAGGAGCCCAAGGCATGTTTTACACCATGGAAATCTTGGTCCCATGACCTACACCCACCATCTGCAGGGTATTGACTTTTAGTCGCATTAACATGCAGGCATGTTAACAGCTGTGAAGCAAAACGTAAACAGTCGTGCACTTTCTTATCTGTGAATGACCTAAAAGTGAAAGTGGTGGAAAAGCATTCCAAATATACACTGTATATGTATAAGTGAGTGAGTGAGTGAGTGAGTGAGTGAGTGCATGAGGGTTTGCATGTGTGCTAAACCCTTGCTTGCGCAGATTAAAAATGTTTATCTTATATTTTTTCTAGGATGAATTTCAAGGCTATCTGGGATAAAGCAACTGACTACTTTGCTCATGAAAACTATTTCAGTGTGAGCGACATTTACATTGATTGAATTCTCTAGCCCAGTGGTTCCCAACCTTTTTTGACCTGAGGGCCACTTTTTCTAAGTTGGAGGGCACGAGGGCCACTGTTTCTTAGTTGAAGGACATTACGGGGCCACAAGGTTAAAACTGTATTAACCAAAAGCATATAAAATTGTTATAATTGATTCAAAATATAATGTGGGATGTTATTTAGTGACATTAAAATAAAATAATTTGTAATAGAAAATAATAATGTGTTCTATCCTGTCCAAATTGTTAATTTTTCATATATTTTTGATAATTCTTTGAGAGATGAGATCTATTTTCTGAGACCTGGCGAGCCATTTTCTGAGGCCTGGCGGGCCACTTTTGGCCCGCGGGCCACGGGTTGGGAACCGCTGCTCTAGCCGATATGTTGCTCAATTTCAGCTTCTGCATTGATACTTTTATGTGGAATAGCTTACTTTTATGGTTGACTTTTAGTGTTGTTTAAATAAGTTTTTGAAATGAGCCTGTGGTTATTCAGCGGCCATCCTAGATTTTATAACCTGGTTTTAGTCAACTTTCCTAAATTCTATTTTTAAAATTAGCAATCAATTGAACAATTTTCTGTTGCTATTAGGATGTCAAGTCCATTAGTTTTCTGTTAGTGTATGGCTAGTTTTGTACGGTGCGGTGGTGTAGTGGTGGTGTCGCTGCCTTGGAACCGTTCGAACCCACCTCAAGCCGCCGTGAAGGGGGCCTCGAGGCTCGAGCAAGTCCTTCACTCGCAAAATTGCTTCAGCGTGAAACTTCGATGCAGTGTCTGCACTGTAGTTGGGAGTGCCTCTGAGTAGTGAGTTTGAAGGGGCGCTATAGAAGTTGAAAAAATAAATAAATAAATGGTGGCAGAAGTTGTTTTATTAAATTATCAGATACCAGGAGAGATAAACCTATGTAAATAAAGTTGGCCTAAATGCAACATATGCCAACTTTTAAATTTATGATTGCTCTTTTACAGCAGAAGAATTTACTGAAAACCCAAATAATGTCAACAATTTATAATTATAATAATTTATATATTTTTATAAAGGCAGTCTGAATTAATAGTACATTGATTAGCTTTTGTTTCAGCCAACGATTGCGTGTACAGCTACCTGCTGCGGGGTTTTCGCATACTGATGAGCAAACTGGAGGAACGTTGATGATACCGTCATTAATTCATAAATAAGTCTGTAGACAATGCATTCCAGTTAACTCAAATATATATTTAAGTGGTTAAGTTCCTGAAGTAACTTCTTTATGTAAACATTAGTTTGATGTGGTGATGCCTAGCAAATGTATGATGACATTATGCGGAGTTCTAATCGTACTTTTACCTCTTGAGTAGTGCACAGCGTTAGTTGAAGTCTGTGTGTATTTTGTTCCAGTCGTTACAGTGTTCAGAGGGATTTTATAATTTGATTATCTGCATGGTGTTTATGGAAATCTGTTAATATGTTTCTTTTTGACCTGCTGATAACCGGGTGGTGTACGGGTATGTTCGGCGCACTGGAGCCGGAAGACTGCGGGTTCGAATCCTCAAGCCACCGCATAGGTACCCTGAGCAAGTTCTTTACTGGCAATACTTGCTCATGCACTTCGGTGTGACACACCGATTAAGAATCTGCGCTATAGTCAGGAGCGCCTCTGAGTTGAAACCTTGAAGGGACGCTATAACAAATGCTCATACACACAATATATGCATGTATGTATGATTGTATACATACATGCTTGCATACATTTGTTTACGTAAGTATGTATGCATACATGCATGATGCATGCAATGTAATACACATACATAAAAAAGATAGGACTTAGCAAAGAACAAAAACACCTAAGAAAGAACATAGCTAAGAACGAAAATGTGAATGAACGGCTAGGAAAAAACACAACTAAGAACGAAAACGAAAAAGAAAGAACATAACTACGAATGAAAACTGCAAGACAGGACATGACTAAGATTAGTCTAAGAACGAATTTTAAAAAGGCAGCATAACTAGTAACGAAAATGACTAAGGACTAAATCGACTAAGAACGCTAACGGCTAAGTAAAAATATAATTGAGAACGAAAACGACAATAATAGGATGCTATTCGGATGCTATTCAAGTGACAATTAATAGGCCTACTTATTCCCTTTCTAGCCTTTCTCTCCTGTATACAGTGTCATAGACGGCGTTCATGCACTTATTTTAAAATCTGAACGCCGTCCAGCCACTTATTGGCCAGCAATGACTGGAAAGGTAAGGGGCGTCCAGGCACTTCCTTTGGAAAGATAAGGGACGTCCAGGCACTTATTTTCTCCACACATTAAGCACTGCCTGTATAGTTCATAGCATGTCGATTATGTAGTTGTATATACTATACTATGTTTATTGAATTGCATATTCAATTTTTCGTGATTGTACAGTGTAGGGCCTACACGCTGCAATTATTCTGTTCTTTACCATATCTCCCGCAATGCGTTTGCAGGCGGTTCAATAAAGTACATATTTACTTACTTAGACCTACTCCACCTCTCGCTATCTCCCCACAGGTCTTTCACTCAAAACTGAAAACATTGCTCTTTCACAAATCCTATCCTGATTCCTCCTCTTCTCATCACATCCCTCGTCATTTCAATTCTAAACATTACCCACCTTAGCCGTCCATCTATCTGCCTGCCTGACTCTCCGGACTTGACTCGCTGCCTATCGATTTTGTTTTGATTGAGCGCCTGTGAATAAGCTGGTTCCCGCGACTTGGCTTTTGTGGGCGCTGTAGAAGTTTCGAGATTACGATAACGATTACTTTGATATTAGGATGAATTTCAACGTCAAACTGAAAACCTGTGAGATGAAACCATAGGCAGACAATATGTTCTTAAATTTAGACTAGTTACTTTATTATAGGGAAACGAGTCAATAACGCAATAAGATTGTTTTGTTTGTGCCCTTTACAACGAAACATATACAAATTATAGCGCTAAATAAGCAGCTGGAACTCTAGTGCTTGAGCCTTTGCATCCGTTGTGTAGCCATATTAAATATTCGGCGTCAAATGTGTATTATTGTGACAATAATTTTTTTGTTAAATAACGCTCATTTGGTCATATAGTTTTGCGCTTTTATTAATGCAGACAATGGATGGCGATCTTGTGGTCGAGCCCGATGCCAGCAATGGTGTTTCCTGCGAGCATAATAAGCAATATATCGAAGAACTGATTAATGAAAGGCAGAACTTAAACCCCTCCTTCGTTCATGCAGCGAAACTCCTCGATCTCGGTTAGTACGACCCCAAAAGACATAATCTAATTTAAAGAATGAATTCAGATTTATGTCGAATTTAGCATTATACCAAATTCCAATGTTTTTATGCCGCCGTAACGCAGACAGCGTAATTTTTAGATTAGCGTTTTAAACTAATGGGTTTTCTCGCACCTCAATCAAGTGAGTTTAATTTCTGGGTATTCGAAATGTGAAGCTGCAGCGCAAATAATTTTTGAGCATTTTTAGGTTGTCATTTTCTCAATTTTTGCCGAAAATCAATTGTTAGCACTTTACTTGGTGATCTTCAACGGGGATCAACCCGAATCCCTGAAAACGCTGAAAATACACAAAAACCTGATTTCCCAGAAGCAATTTTATTGAAAAAGCGCCGAACTCGCAAAAGCTATTTTGAGTTAAATTAAATACATGACACAACATCTCTGTTAGTGTTGTTGATAGCACTGGTCAGTGTTTGAAAAGCGTTAATTTGTGTGTCCCACTTAGAAAATTGATTTCGGGGATCCTGCTGAAATTCCTTTTGGGGATACGAGCTGCACCCTCTTGAACTGTCAGCTTGCTTCCAAGTAGTCCTAGAAGGGATAAATATTCTGCGGCAGAAGAGGGGTCAACCCAAAACAAGATTTCCCCCCCAAAAACCTCTGAAAGCACGCAAAAGTATGATTTCCTGAAAAGTTCTATAGAATGCCGCCCAACGCCAAAACTATTAGAGTGTAAATTATTTATACATGACCCTGATGGCTTCGATAGTGTTGTTGATAACGCTGTTAGTATCTAAAATCATTAAATTGAGTGTGTTGCATTAATTTAGAATTTTTTTATTTCAGGGATCTGGCTAAAATTTATTTCGGGATTCATGTTTTTGGGAATGGTCCGCACCCGTAAAATATTCCAGTGCATTTTTGGACACAATTCTGTGGTAGAAGACCTTTGCGCAACCATTGTGTATTTTTTAAAATGGCTTTGATTATTAACAATTCCTTACTTTCCATCAATTGGTTAGATGCCACACGAGTTGGTTATTGTCAGGCCTCTCAGGGTTAAGGTTAGTGTCATAAGAAGCATGCTAAAAACGTTCCGCTGCAGAAGTAATTTTTCATGTGCTGCATGGCGACATTTATCTTAGGGAGCTTTGTATGACAGTGCTATCCGTTTCAGGTCGTAGATTCATTCGCTATGCCATGCAAGGTGACATGATTGTCAGGGCTATAGCTCAAACTTCCACAGTGCTGCATACTCGTTGACAGCCCTAAATATCAGGCTGATGTATTGCAGTTTAATTTACTGACTTTGGCTCGTTGTGTGTAAAAAATGTTCAGTGATTTCTCTATTCATATTTCAACAGAAATTAGCCAAGCCCAGATTGGACAAGAGAAAGCAAAATTACTGGAACTTCATAATGACAAACCAACCAAGGTTGTTCTTAAGGTCAAGGTTCCTGCCAACGAATTCCCAAAAGTGAGTCTGGTGGTTTCCTTAGGATTATACAAAGCTCTTATACAAGTTGTGTTTCTCACTATGGCGTTCATTGATTGTTTAAAGTACTTTATAAGGACAATTTAAAAAATTTATATCATTAACTATTATATAAATTACTTTTAATTGTGCTGAATTAAACAAAGTGACGGTGGACATAGAGACTAGGGGATACTGAATACTAGTTCATGACTTGATCCCCATTGTTATATTGTATACAAGCATTTAAAAACTTGCATAGTATGGCCATTTTTGCAAGCGAAAAATTGTGCTGAAGGTCATTAAGAGAAGAGGGTTGTGTAAAACCATAATCTGAATTTGTATGGAGCAGTATCATCTTTCCGTCGACTGCCTAATCGGTAGACTCATTACAGCCGAGTTGGTAAGGAGGTGCGGTGGAGCAGAAGTCTCTAGCCACATTTCTGCCCTAGTAGCGAGGATCTGAACTTCTGATTTCTTGATTTGCAATCCAGCAAGCTGCATGTTACTCTTTCATCTATCCCCGTTACTACACTTTCCACTATCCCCGTTTGTTTGAACGTAAGATAAAATAAGAGGTGCAACTTTGAGATGTAAATTCTGTAAACACTGTTGAACCATTGTTCTGCTTCAGTTCAACTTCATTGGGAAGATCATAGGACCAAAGGGCAACTCATTGCGAAGAATTCAGGATGAGACCGGCTGTCGAATGGCTGTGTTTGGCCGTGGATCAATGAGAGATAAAGAGAAGGTCGTTAGAAGTGAATACTTTCCTACTTTCTCATTTTAGAATGCATCGTCATCAGTTAGTAGTGCTCTAACTAATCTTACATTGCATTTACAAATCTTCCTCTTTGACCTTCTTTATTAGGTAGAATTTCTAAATCTGGTTTGCTAGGCAAGTTGTCTTTGGTTAGAAACTGCTTTATTAAAGGTTATGCTTACTTACATACTTACTGTCTTGAGTATGTTATCTGATGATTCTAACTTATATGTGTAAAACGTGATTTGTTATAATCTATTTTGGTTGTGTATGCCCCCTAAGGTGACAAAACACACGAAGTTCGTTGCAAAGCAAACCAAACCAAATTTGTTTGTATTCTATAACTATGTTTATAGCACTATATAAACAACTTGATAGCATGATGTTTGCAGTATTGACTCTTTAACTGATTGTTAATTGATAAAAACATAATTTTATTCACCCCAATTGAGCACTCGACTTTGGAACTCCAGTCGATTAAGCTAATTTCTGATCTTCTGTTAGTTTAAATTATTGTTTATTGGTTTGAACAAATAAATTTTTTAATCTATTTGAATGACTGCTAATAGATCCAGGGAGGTAATGTTCTTTTTTCTCCAACTGCTGCTAGGAGGAAGAATGTCGAGTGCAGGGTGGCAAGTACTCGCATCTAAATGAGGAACTTCATGTCCATGTGGAATCGTTTGGACATCCAGTTGATGTATACAGGAAACTATCCTTTGCACTTCACGAGCTAAGGCGGCATCTTGTACCAGTAGGTGCAACTTTTGTATGTTTCAGCATTGTGTGTGTGTGTGTGTGTGCGTGAAGATATGTCTCACTTTCAGATCGTGCTCAAACACAATTTTAGTTAAGCTGAGAAATTACAAGTTAGAATATTGCTAGACAAATGTATTTTGCCAGTATTTTCATGTATAAATAAATGTTATTTAATAATCAGCATAAAGTCTTTTAAGTAAGCTGTAGACACTTGAGGTGCAATTCATGAAGAGTCTGTCTATTCAATGTCATGACTTAAGCTAAACAATGTAAAAAAGCCAGGACATTCTTTTTCAACGGATGTGCATTTCATTTTGCAATCACATTAGATCTCTGCAGTCGCCTGGTGTGATGTTGCATTATCATTCAGTAGCATTTTCGTGATCTGCAACTTTCAATTTTTCCAGTGCATTTAAGTAATTGTGCTGTTTCTTTGGTTTTGTTGAGGATTACAACGATGATGTTACACAGCAGCAGGTGCATGAGCTGGCAATTCTCAATGGCGCCCCTCCTCCAGGTGCCAATAGAGGGCGAGGCAGGGGAGGAATGCCTATGTCAAGGGGCGCAGGGCCTGTAGTTCCACCTTACGGGGCACGTGGAGGCGGTGCATCCTTTGGCATTGGCGCCTCAAGGTATGTGTTGTCCATGTTCCAGTTTATGGAGGACTTCAAATTAATATTGTTGTTGCTTGTGATATAGAGCAGCGGTTCTCAACCTGTGGGTCGCGACCCCCGCGGGGGTCGCCTGACGATTTGCCAGGGGTCGCCTGGTCCTTCAGAAATTTGTAAAATATGCAATAGTAATTTCAACGCTATCTACTACACTATAACAATATAAAATAAATTTTTGCTAATACTTTTGCTGTGAGTCGTTTGTCATATTACGGCAGCTTATTTAATATTTTCTGTTTTAGTTTGCAAATATAAATTCCACTTTTACCATTCATCTAAAAAAAATTAAACAATATTTTGGTATGCTCAAAGAATCAACTATGCTCAAGAGTCAACTATAGTGAGGTCATTACAGGGGCGGAGACTTGGGGTGACAGAGAACGTTCTCCTCGAAATTAGTGGCGGAGACCACGCTGCTATATATTTATATATATATATATATATATATATATATATCTCTGCCAATATTTCATATTTATTTAATCATTTTTTATAAACTTATAAGTGTTATCCACTTCTTATCGATTACGAGCAATTTTAATAGGATGCCATTCCCAGCTTAAAATGTTATCATTACCGTTTGCAAATTGAAACAAATTTCAAACAATGTGTCGGGGCCTCGGGGACACTTATTGATGTCTAAAATCACGTATCTGAGCACTGAAATCCTGAGAAACTTTAAGATGACAGCTTAAAATGTTTCAGTTACATTATGAAAATCCAAAAATCATAAGTATTTACTTTGAAGTCTTAAACCTTGACTATCAATATTGAAAAATTAGCAAAATTTTGCGAAGCTTAGGCCTACAGCTTAAAATGCTACCAATGCAACGTGGAAATTCAAAAACGTTAGCCTAAAAACGGAGAAAGGAATTTACTAAAGTCCTAAACCATGTCTTTGCGCAATGTAATCATGAGAAATGTTTCTGAAATGACAGCTTAAAATGTTACCATTGAGTGTGGAAATAAATTTTTAGAATGCAAGGGGTACTTTTGAAACCTTAAACAACAGCTATCAGCACTCAAATGATGAGCAATTTCGTGGAAATATCAGCTTAAAATGATACCTTCGCAGTGTGAAAATCAAAAACATTTCGCAAATTGGGGGAAAGCCTTCACCTCCCCAGACCTCTCCTCTTGCTGAATATACTTATGAAACTTGAACTTCAAACTATCGAATATACTTATGAAACTTGAACTTGTAGCTCTCAGAATCGCAAGTGCCAGAATACCTCATAAAATTGCCAAAAACAGTTTTTCGAACTGTGAAATGAAAATGCATGAAAATGAACAATGGTAGCAAAAAAAGTGAAAGGTTGGGGTTACTCAATCAATTTTGTTGCTGGGGGTCGTTACAACTTTCAACACGCTACAGAGGGGTCGCCGCACAAAAAAGGTTGAGAACCGCTGATATAGAGATAGTGAATTTGTGACACAAGTGACTAATTTTAAAATCCCAGATATGCACGTTTGACATACTATTTGACTGGGATGGGCAGTAATTTAATGAGTAATTGAAATTACGTAATTTCAATTAGAATTTTGATTGGTAATTTGCTGCTCTGCATCAAAGTAATTTGTAATTCAATTACTTTTCTTCCTGTAATTTGTAATTTCAATTACATTCCGCAAAATCAAATTACTTTGAATGTAATTACATTAAGATTCTTTGGTAAATCATGCGATCCTTGCAACAGGGTATCATCCGTATTCTAAGTTACTACCTGCTTAGTGGCTACCTGCACGGTTTGCAGACCACACTAACAGAATATGCAAGACGGTGTCAATATCTGAAAATGCTACCAGTAGCGAACAAAATACTGAGCATCTGATGGTCATAAAGAAGGAGAAGAAGATGAAGAATTTTATGGTTTTAGTGTGCAGCGTGCAGTGACCACAAATTAAGTCGACTAACGGAAACAGAAACGATTTAGAAATCTTACAGCATATAGAAGATGACAGAAAGGGAACTAGCAATGCCTCATAGCTATCCAACTGCTAACAAATTGTTTATACAATTTAATGCTGCCCTGCCTTGGTCTGCGCCAGTAGATAGGTTCTTTAGTTTTACAGTCATGATTGTAAGACCCAACAGACTATCAGACAACTTGTTTGAACAGCTGCTGCTTCTTAAAGAAAACTAAATAGACATTTTCTTACACAATAAATAATAATACACATAGAAATAAGTAAAAAAAGGCATGCACTTCCTGCCTCGGTTTTTTATTTCAATGATTTAAACCCCAAGTAATTTGTAATTGATGTAATTGAAATTACATAATTTGTAATTTGAGGCTCTGAGTCAAAGTAATTTGTAATTCAATTACATTTTCTCCAGTAATTGGTAATTTGTAATTCAATTACATGTTGCCCTGTAATTTGCCCATCCCTGCTATTTGATTGTTTCATACTATCAGACATTATGTCCAATTTCTAGCCACTCTATCTGACAGATACTACCCAACTTTAAACATGCCTTCTCATACCTGACAGTATATGGTCTTGTAAATATTTTGTTATTGTGAATACAATTATTTTGGAGTTACTCTAGTCATTGTTTTTCTTGAATTGTGGTTCTGCAGAGGCAGCAGAGGTGGTCGGGGATTTCCTACCAGAGGTGCTTCAACCTTCAAACCCAGAGGGGGACCACAGCACCCGCCTCAACCACAGCCGCAGCAACCCATGCCAGCAGCTGGATATTCTGAATCGTCTCAATATGTAAGATATATATATATATTGATGTGAAATAGAGACAAATTGCATCACAATGAGTTGTGTAAATTATTTATTAATAAGATGCTTTTTGTTTGTCTTATAATAAATTGAATGTAATTTATATTTTTTTTAGAATAATAAAATTGGCCATTAAAAGAACTTTAAAAAAAATTATATTGGATTTCGGACTTAGGATTTTATGCTATTTTAAAACATTTTGACATTGATTGTATAAAGAAATGATGTACGTTTGTTTATTATACCTTGTCTGTACACCAAAATGCGGATAGCAATATTCTTATCTTATCTTATCTTAGTTTCAGTTTTCAACTGGGTGAATGAATTGATGGAGGTCAATAAGATGATTCAGGTTCTCATTGCAATTTTTTATGCATACACACTAATAGTTTTACATTGTGTTTTACTGTTGACTTTTTTTAAGCTGATGTGCATTTGTTTGCCATTTCTTTACTATTGAACTATAATTTTTAAAACTGGTGTTTGTCCTGTTTTACAGGAACAGAATCAGAACAGTTTCTCAGCAGGTCCCTCGTCACATGGTTACGAAAACCAACCACCTGTCAATACAACTGGGTTAGTGTTGATGTACAAACTATTGTCTCTTCATTTTCTGATGAGCAAGATACGATGTTAATGAATTGCTACAAATCTTTTTCAACTCTTTGGTCCTCTGATTTTGCTCTGCTTAGTGTTTAGTGTGCCATGGAGCAATTCGTTACACTGTCGGCGATTTGTTTGCATTTCAGTGAGATCTTCTGGACCGTTTCTTAAATGCTCATTACTCAATTATAATTAATCCGCATTATCCCATAAAATTTATTGAAAAATCAAGCCATATCCTGACACTGATACCTGTTCTTTGGCTTAAACTTACCTTTCCTGAAGTTGAAAAGCATGGTTAAGTAACACTTGCAAGTCTTGTTCTAACAGCAGCATTTGTTTATGTTTCTAAATATTGAGCACTTGTGTGGCAATGAACATCGGAAGAATAAATAAACATAATGAATGAGTAATGCAGTGAATGGTGTGTGCTAGTTTGAAACGTTGCTACGACTACGACTGATTGTGAAGTTTCCGATGGTTTGATTGTCACACAAAAGGAGCACATTTTAAATGCACAATTGAATTAGACAAAACACGTGAAGTGGCAGATGGCATAAATCGAGGATACATTTAGGTTTGCCAAAAAATGTGTGATTAAATTACAAGTATGAATTGAGCAGATGAAGTAATTCATTTGAAAATATGCATTGCTGAACAGTACTGACAACTTATTAAGCATTGCCCTAGATTAGAAGCAAGATTAGTTAAAAACATGTATAATGACCAGTTTGACAGGTAGGGTTATTTAAAAAACCAGGAAGGACTTACCAGAACTTGTTGTTAAATAAACTATTTTGTGGCAAATTGGAGCTTATAACTAGTAATGGCAGTAATGTGTTTTTGTGGTTTATTTGTGTAATAGGCCTGTGCAGCAATTTTCAGAGTTCAGTCAGTCAAGTGTAGTTCAGCCAGCATACAACATTCAACCAAATTACACAGCACAGCCGGGTCAAGCACCATTCGGTTCTCAAAATGCTGTGCCCCCATTTAATCCTCAGGCTGCCATGGGTCAGTCCGCTGCCTACGACAACCCATGTTAGTAAACTTGCTGTCAACAATGTAGCATTAAAACAACAATGCAGCATTAAAACAACGATGTAGCATTGTTAGAATGATAATGGTCGTTTGATTGTCCTTGATGACGTGATTGTGGATGAAACTTGTGCTGAAGCTCAGACAAATGGGCAACTACTCTAAATGGTTGCTGCATAGCTTAAGAATCTATTTATAGTTGTAAAGGATGCAGACATAGTTGAACCATGCACATCATTTGAAAGTGAAAGGTTTATTTTTAGCATGCTCAATATGTTTAAGATCTATGTATAGGGGCATTCCAGGTCAAATCAACACAATTTTTAATTAAAATTTGCATCATCATCTCCGATTTTGATGAAATTTGGCATGATGGTAGAACCCAATGAGAAACTCTCAAAACTAAAATTTTAGATTTTTGGGTCAACCGGTTTCCGAAATATGGGTCATTGAACCTTGACCCAAACGTCCCGATTTGGGCAGACCGGACGAGGTTTAAACTGCTGTATCTCAGCTTCTATTGCACCTAGAAACAAAAGTGAGATACCAAATTAAAACTGAGTGAATGCTCTGTTTGGGCAAAGTAGCTAGAAATAGTTATTTTGAGTAACAAAAATAATGTGAGCATCTGTAACCTATTAACCCTGACACAGGTCACTTTGTACTCTCAGAATTTTATGAACTTTTTACCATTCAAAGATCTCACTATTCTAAAGAGTTGATGAAAATTTCAGAGTGGGCCTTCCAGTAGTTTTTTTGTTATGATTTTTTGAATGTTCACCCAAGGGCGCGAATCACGCGGTGAACGAAGGTACACATGTCAAATGAAGTCTTTGACAGCTAGGAAATATAATTTTTAGTGAAAAAGACATTTCAGACCTCTGTCAAATCATAATTCACAATCTAGTCAGTTTCAGGTCAAGCTATATATTCAGTTTCCACAAAGCTATTGCAGCTTGCATCTCGAGGGCACTCAGCATATATGCCTCCCAGTGCTTGGTATTTATTTCTTTCTTTCTCAAGGAACAGAGTGGAATGACCCGTGGACACAAAGCGCAGTGTAACAGGGATGGCATTCCAGGATGTAGGACCAGTGACATAGAATGAACAACGCTGTCGGATGGCAGTCTGCAAGCAGGGAATCAGAAACTCAGCTTGGTTCATCGATCGACACTGACACGGTGACACCCAAGATGGAAAAAAGAGTTCTCAAAGATACGATGGAGCACCGCCTAACCAATGCACAGACCCTGTAGTCAATCCACTGTGGAGAAGGGAGCCAATGTAAGACATCTTGCAACATGAGACATAAACATTTTTGGATATGGCCAAGAAGTCGTGCCGCACAGCGGAGAACCCGTTTCAGACAGCCTATCCGGTCAGCCGGAAGTCCATGATAGAGGGTGCTACAGTGGTCAAGTCATGAAATTATGAAAGAGTGAATAATGAGGCAGCACCAAAAGTAAGAGAGCGAGATACCACTTTAAGCTGGCGCAACTGGTAGTAACAGTTACAATGCAGCATAACAGGTTTATATGCTGAAAGTTAGGTTAGCTCTTGGTCCAAAATAAGTCTAAGACCCCACACAAAAGGTGTTGGATGAAGTTCTGATGTCAGTACATCCACACAAGATATTATCAGCAGATAACTTGTATGAGGATAATGAAAAGATTGAGAGGCCCATGAAGATACAAAAGGTTTATTTCTACTACAGCAAATGTCTGCATAACACAGCTAAGCCACCAGTCGTCATTATACTTGGCGGCGACATAACTCTCAATGTCTTCAAATTTCACTGCTTGATAGTCAGCAAGACCTAATTGAAATTGATAAGTAAGTAGGTAAACTTAAGCATTGTCTTGCCCAACATCCAGTGCTAGCAAATAATATCAATCTGTTAATTATTTAATATATAGGTGTGGATAGCATTGAATAAAATGGACAGTTGCGCATGCATTAACACTCGATTCACGCCCTTGGGTGAACATTCAAAAAATCATAACAAAAAAACTACAGGAGGGCCCACTCTGAAATTTTTATCAACTCTTTAGAATAGTGAGATCTTTGAATGGTAAAAAGTTCATAAAATTCTGAGAGTACAAAGTGACCTGTGTCAGGATTAATAGGCTACAGATGCTCACATTATTTTTGTTACTCAAAATAACTATTTCTAGCTACCTTGCCCAAACAGAGCATTCACTCAGCTTTAATTTGGTATCTCACTTTTGTTTCTAGGTGCAATAGAAGCTGAGATACAGCAGTTTAAACCTCGTCCAGTCTGCCCAAATCGGGTCGTTTGGGTCAAGGTTCAATGACCCATATCTCGGAAACCGGTTGACCCAAAAATCTAAAATTTTAGTTTTGAGAGTTTCTCAATGGGTTCTACCATCATGCCAAATTTCATCAAAATCGAAGATGGTCATGCCGGAACACTGTGATGATTTGACCTGGAATGACCCTATAGTATTGTGAACTCATTTCATTTATGTTTAAATCCATTTCAGAGGTGGTTGCACCATGTCTCCCACTGATGCCTTATTTAACACACGAGAAATATTAGCGTGTGGTGTAGGAATTTCCTGTGCAGCAGTACATCAGCTGTGCACAGCCGGAATTTGGAACAAGCACAGGGTTGATTGTCAGTTTTCCAGGGCCATACAATCCCAAGCTGGTTATGTAGCTGCACACTTTCCGTACCACCAGATGTAACTGAGATAAATTATGGCAGTTATCTGTTGCCTTAGTCAATGAGACAGCAGCTGTTTACCCATACATTATTTGTGCAGGTTCAGTCTAGGTGCCTTCATCCTTTGATACAGTGTCTCGCCATTACTAGATATTGAAGTGTTCAGAAATAAATCACAATATCTTTTGTCCATAACAGACACCAATGTGGCCTTCAAAGTAATTGGAGAAAATTGTCTGGTAGCAGGCTATGATGCATCAGACAGCCAGAGCTTTCTAGACTATTGTATTAATTATATAGCCCTATTAATCTGCAGTCACAGGGACTTAGGTTCCAAATGACCACAAATAAGGTGAATGGGTCTGCACTTTACATAATGTATATGATTTCCTAATGAATATAATATATAATGTACTTGATTTCCCACGTTTCTGTTGCAATGTGAAATTGCTTATATGGTAATTGTGCTTTCATTTATGTTTAGCCGCAAACACTTGGGGCTCTGCTCCTGGAGCCGAGGTTGGCAGTTATGGAAAGTCTCCTGTGGCTCGTCCGTCAGTTGGTATGACCCGTTCCCATCCATACGCACCTCCCACAGTCAGAGGTGGACATTTCTAGGCTTCTATTGGCCGTAGAGAAACTGATCTACATAGTCTAACCACTTGGATAAAAAAGACATTTCAAGACAAGTCGTGACTAACACTTCATCAAAAACTGGTTATACTAGCTAACGGGACTGTAATGTTGGTAAGAGGAATAGCCAGTCGGCAGCATCATCTGTTTGTTGTCAGAACTTCAGCATTAAGACATTCTGAGAAGATTCAGTTTTAGTGACCTAGCATCATTTACATGTCATTTTTGATTGTTAAATATATTTTAAATTTATAAAACATATGCTTGTGAGAGTATGAAATATGATGCACCATGTTTCCTCTGGGCTATGTGTCTATTTATACGTATAAACATATATATATATATATATATATACATACACATGCCTTAGTGGCCCATCCATATAATTATTACGTATACATTTTTTTACCCCTTCCCCTGTTGCAACTGATACATTTTGTGAAACCTTCTCCTCTTTTGCGTACGTACAAATAAGTATCTCAACTTTTCAGCCAAAGTCATTCTGACATTTAGACGTATTTGCTAGCTAAAATTTTTAACTTCTGGTTTACTGTTTAGATCTGAAAAGAATTCAATTACAATGTAATCAGTTGCCATTGGACGACTGCAGGATAATAATACAGAGTTATAGATAGGCTAACGTGGACGTTATAATTACAAATTTATTTTTGGGTACGTACGTACATCTTGTTGAGACCCTGCCGTACCCACACCTATGCAAATCACCAAAATCCAGTCACCTCTCCCTGCATATGTAATTATACGGACAGCCCCTAGAAAGTCTAGATTGGACATTGTCTAGCAGTTTACTGCACTTACTACGTAGGAGCAAAAATGTGGAATGCACACAAGTTCCCCGATATCTTTAATCATTATACACATCATTATGGGTTTATTATCAACTTAAACAATGAGAAAACATTTTCTTGATGCTTCTGACTAACAAACTGAAATAGAAAATGTCAAAAGTAGTATTGATACAAGTAGTAAACTGCATTTTTCTGCATCAAAGAGGTTCAAGACATGCCAATCATCATTTATTGTATTAATATAAGCATCAACTGTGTTGAGCAAAAATCCAGTAACAAGAGTGAGCAAAGTAATTTTCATTTTCAATGTAAAATTATGTGGAGTTGCACAGCGTTGGTCTGGTTATTAGGGTGGAAATATTGTACTCCTGCTTTTAAACTAAATTATGCAACATCTAGATATGACGGCATGATAAAGAAGTGTGTTCAACAACTTTAATATAATGCTACACAAATACAGCAAAACTTTGTTATATAAAAGTTCAATGCACCACCGTTAAGGATTCGAAATTAGCAAGATGGATATTCACATGAAGCTGTAGCCAACTCCACATGTAGACTACATAAATGTATACAAATGTTTGTATAGGGGCCGTACTTCTTCATCTTCTACACCTTTCAGAATCTCTAGGATTTAGGTAAAACAAAAAGGGTAAGGTATCAAGGGGAAAATCGTCCTCGCCTCAATTGACAGACCCTCCCATTGACCAGTCATACATATACATGTGCATCGGTCTTTGTCTCATACTTGGAGCCTAGTAACAACTAGGTTACCTAGGTCAGTAGTATCAAGCAAATGGCCTTTTATATCTGATAGTCAAAATTTTGGTAACGACTGTAGAGTAACTTCGAAATAAGCGAGGCTTTGATATATGGAAGGTAGGTTCAATAAAGCAGTCAAATTTGCATGTTTTTGCATTGGTTGTGGCCGTGCATTTGACTAATATTCTATATAACGAAGTTCGAAATACTAAAGTTTTACTGTATGTTCAACAAACCTACACAACACGAACTAGAAATAGCTTCACCAGAGATGAAAGAAATCAAAATTGTTTCAAGATAAAGCAATGCTTACAAAAAGCGATGCAGTGTTAATTGGTTGCTTCATCTGCAAAGTTTTGCCTTAGCGTACTGATTTGATATAAAAACAAAAAACAAATTGTAATGACACAGATTTAGCTGTTGAAATTAAGAAATGAAAAGCAGTTTTTGTCAAGTTACGCTCTGATGAATGGATCATGCCATCGTTTCTTCATGTTTGGTATGAATCTCAATCTTTTCAACAGCCAAGTCAGGATTCATATCCGTAACGGCTCGGATTGCCTGGGCCAGAGCCTGTAAAGAACGACCAGAGAAAGAATTTGACAGGACTTTCCTGTTTTATCACCTGAATCTAGTATTCCACAGTATATTAAGCGTTCAAAAAACATCCATGTACCACTCTAGTAATGTTCAACATATGGAAGCAGTTTTACATTCAAGTAACCTTTGGAAGTATGCCTTTGGTAATCGTGATCTCCAAATTTCTAGAGCACCTTTCGAAAGTCAAGCGTAGGGCACTAGCTTAATCATGAGCGCTGAAAATTCCTTGCTTCTTTGTGGCAACACAACTCATCTTGCATTTCTAATGTTTTGTACGTTCTTAGTTACCAGTACTTCGTTACAATGCAAACAGGTTAAGATGACAGATCTATTGGAACAAGGATAAAAATTTTATTTCTAAAAACGAAACCTCGTATAGAGGTTTTACTTAATGCAAAATGCCAGTCCTGTCCCAATGTGCTGATGCTGAATTCCCAACAGCACATGAAGCGCAGCATATGCAATCAATTATGCATTCATATTTAGCTTGAAGGGGCAAATGCGAGAAATAGATTTAAATAAATAAATATTTCGGTATAAATGTCACATGCTGATTGTCGGAACTGGGAACAATACTGATTACAATATGTATCTATCTATAATTAATTTAGTCTGATCTCTAGTGCTCTGCCTGGCATTTACTGCTGCCTGTTAGTGTTTACGGTTAATATGAAATTCAACTAATAAAAAAATTCTCAGGTTCCCCATTACCTTAATTAACCGATTTGTGCTGTAGACTAAACGTGGCCGTTTGCACTGTATCTAACAAGGTAAATCAGTATCAATAACAGATAATAATTATAATTATGTAAAGGTTAAAATTCAAGGCATACGTCATTACGTCTGTAAGTTTAAATACCTCGTCATAATCAATGTCCTCGTAATCTTGCATCTGTCGGGTTCTCTTCTCTATGCGTGTCTCAACTACTCCGTCTTTTTCCGTACGATACTGCAACAGAAAAGAAATCAATCTGTTACGGGTATGTTCTTTCACCAAGTTACAGATCTAGCTGAAGAAACAAGGAACCAGCTTCCATATTTCTGTTCATAGTCTTGAAAACAATTCATTGTTTTGTTCTGTTGTCCATTTCAATTGTCTTATCTACACCATTCTTTTGCAGCTGGAAGTAGGCCATTTTCGAGTTATATACTGTGAAGCAAATGGACAGCAATTGCCGAGAGATTCAAACACAGATGATCAATGGAGCTGACAAGCATAAACTCAAAGTGGCAGATCATATTTTATATACAAACGCATCATGTTCTTGGAAAACATTCTGTTTACTGAAGGGTCTCTTCATAATATTATTTAAAAATTTTCACCCTGAGTAGAAAAGCCCTCAGGCTTTAAGAAACTTTAATCAGTGTTAAAGGTTCTTGTCCCCCATCATGCTGAACAATTATTATTTTATTTATATTTATTTTTATTATTTATTATTATAACACATTTACCGTATTTCTTCAAAAACTGACAAACTCATTATTATTATTATTGTTATCATTATTATTATTATTATTATTATTACTACTATTAAATTTGCAACATGTGCATTGTGCACGGTCACACCGAAATGTCACTCTGAGGCAAGAATGAGTGTGTATCTTGAGTGATGAATGATAGTTTTCCTTATCCACTTGCGATATGTATTATGTACCTCTGTGATAATGGTGCCATTTGGTGTTGAGTAAGTGCGTGTGGTGGTCTTTCCTATACCCATAGCACCAGCATGGTTCCATGCGCCATCTTCTCCCATGCCAGCTTCATAGCCCTGCTCAGTCAAATGATCATCTTGGCTGCTTGCTATGCTGCCATTCATCTGTTAATACAATGAAAACTGTCAACATTTATTAAATTCCTAAATTGCAAAAATAAACGTTCGCTAAAGCAGTGGAAATAAACAGCTATGCTGAGTCAATGCCAACTTTAGACTGATGATGAAAACAGAAGTAAACATTTAAATGAATTGATAGTTGAAAATAAAGGAAATGGAGGAAAACTGTGTTAAAACCTTACAACATTCTATAAAAGAAGGCTTAGAGATTAGCTTGAAACGTTAAAATTCTAACATTCGTCACTGATAAATGATAATTTCTTTTGCCGTGGCTGGGCTAGGAGCGCCTCTGAGTAGTTTCTTGAAGGGGCGCTATATAAATGCTAATAATGAATGAATGAATGAATGAATGATACCCATACAAAAAACTTAACTCAGCATGTAAAACCATATAAGTATCTTCCGCTGCACTCACATATTGGTGGTCTTTGTACCGTGTATGCATGCTTTTGCTTCAGACTGGGTAAATGGAAGAATACATAATAGAAAATCTAAACCAATTACCATTTAAATTTGAAACTACACATTCAGACGTAGAAAAGAAAGAGGCTGTAGTTTTACGTGTCTGCGTCGATTCTTGACGATGATGATATTTCCGTATTTGTCCCGGGCTGGCGGTCCCAATGGGTTGGGAGAACTGGCCCCTGAGGCCAGACTGGCTGTCCTGGAGCCAGACATGTTTGAGCCACCATATGGTCTTCCACCGTAACCAACAGCACCCTGGCAATGATATTTAAATCTTTGCAATAATTCTTTTTATTGATGAGAAATTACATAAAACAAATAAGCAGCCACAATATTATTATATAGTGCAGCAGAGGTACTGACACACTGTGCAATGTTATTATGCAGTGTGTCAGTACCTCTGTTTAGTTTTGTTAGTAAGTTTAATTCACATAATTTCTGTGGATCTCCATGCAGATAATCTCTTATGACATCTAATTGAAAGACTCCATGCAGATAATCTCTTATGACATCTAATCTTGAAAGACTGCTGCCAACTAAGACTAACTGAAGCATCATGCACTGAAGCAAGGAAGGCAACGGACGATTTATTTGACAGCAAATTTGCAATTCCACATGGTGCCAAGGGTTTTGAACCCCAGGCGCTTTGGTGAAAGAAAAACATATCAGAAACCTACAGCCGTGTTACGCCAAGCAGCACAGGGCCTGTGATTGTTTCTGAGTTTTAAAACTGTCTAATTCATGCTCAAACTCCTCTTTTTAAGAAAATGACAATTGATAGTGGCATTTGCAATGCATCATAAAACAGTTACTGACGTCAGCATGACCCGCCTGGTTGAATTCCTCATAGTATGGATCTGGTGGTTGACCATAACCCATAGGATAGCCATTGCCTAGGTTTGCATTTTGGTCAGAATTGATTGGCCGACCATACTGGTCAAGCATCTGTCCAGCAATCATCCCATAGCCATGCGTTCTGAACTGGTCATCCTGTAAATAAAGGTTAACAATTAAAAGATAAGCAACGAGGTAAACAAAACAATAAAGACAGAAACATTAAAAATGGACAACTTACAGAATCATACCGTGCAGCAGAATAATGTAGCTCATTATTTGAACTACCTGAGAAAGCAAGGGAAAGACTGAAAAATTACGCAATTTTCTTCACGAGATATTCATTTACGTTACTCGCTTAGTCAAGTAACTACCTTTGTTCATCCATCCCTCTGTCTCTGTCTATATACATCCCTATTCATACTTGTCTGGTTGTGTCTGTCTGTCCCATCTGTCTGTCTTCGCTCACATACTAGCTCACTGGATAATGGTTTCGTAGCACAACCAGCACAAAAAGTTATTTCTTACCTACAACACACTTCAAGCTCTTCGCTCCTTACATTCGTCAGCTATTCGACCATTCAACCAAATCTACTCATTCCTCATCACACATTTCTGTATCTTGGCCTCTAGTCTCCTCCGCTCTCAGAAATTCTGACAGCTCCTTACTCTATGCTACTACACCAACTTCCCAAAGATTTCTGCCAGTTCACCATCCTCTTTCATCTATCCTAATCATAATTACCAGACCTCTAAAGTTCCACAATGTCAAGAGCAGGCACTAGTTTATTCACGAGCGCTGCGTTGAATCAAAAGGATTTGTCCGTAAAGTCCAAAGGAAGTCCGAGTCCGGTTGCCAGAGGAACATCTATCATTCTCCTCTGCTCATCCTCTCTGTTGGCTTCCACTCATGACCCAAACCAAACTCTTCAACTTGTCCTCCTCTGACCCCACTCCTGCAACATCCCATGAGTCATGACCACTCTCAGTAACGATTTCTACCATAGCACCATGCTGTTGCCTTGGCTTGACATCCTCGACTTCTGATCTGGCACAATAGCACCAGAGAATTAGCTGGCTTCTGAGTTGCTGTGTCATCAGCAGTTTGCGATCTAGAATGCAAGAGATCATTGATATCTCTATGCATGTGTTGGTTTGTCTAGGCCTGTGGTGTTGCTGGCACAACGGAAGTCAACCTAATATTGAATATATAGTTTCAAACATGACTGTCTTACGTCATCATAATCTCCATAGGGCATTGAGCTGTTTGAACCCATGCCCTTCTTGAGATTCAGAGTGGCAGCTGGATGCATTCCCTCGGCTATATGCTTTTCCTCTCTTTCGGTGGAGTAGCCAGTCGTCACTACGGAATATTTACACATAAGCAAGTAGATAAAGCGAATACGCTAAATACAGAGGAAATAAAAGAAATTCATTCATACAATGAATAACATCACACCAGTTAATAATTACCCAATGTCCTTTAAAACACACAAAGTTATTTGAGAACAGAGAAACACAATTTTTCATTACCAGCTATGACAATTTTTCAGCAGAAATACATTATCACTATAGCTAGAAAGTTAACCCAGTGGAAATCGTAAACTTGTAACTTCTACAGCGCCCATGAAAGCGAAGTCATGGGAAACCAGCTTATTCACAGGTGTTTGTTCAACTAAAACAAAGTTGATAATAGGCAGGGGTCAACAACATCCAGAGTGTCGCAATGATCACAGGTCTTTCACTCAAAACTGCTATGATGCTCAGAGTTGAGATGGTCAGAGATGCAGGAGGAAATGAAGTAATCAGAACAGAATCTGTGAAGAAGCAGTGTTTTCAGTTTTGAGTGAAAGACCTGTGGGGATTTAGCGAGAGATGAGTTGTGTCGAGTCCATATGATGGGTCAGATGTTTGTCGCAGTGTTGGTGGAAGTTTGTTCCAAAGAGGTGGAACAGCAATGGTTATAGAATGATTTGCAAATTTTAGCTGTGATGGATGGGTGGTGCAGTGTTATTGAGGAGGATTGTGTTGAAAGAAATGGCTGGATGATGAACAACTGACGAAGATAAGATGGATGGGAGGATTGAAGTATAATTATTAGTGATAAACTTTGTATGCTATTCGCTTCGAGCCTGTGGAGAGATTTGAGGCCAAGAGCGATATGGTGGCATTTGTCGTTCTGGTGACTGCATAGACAAGGGTATTCTGAATAGCTTGGAGGTAGTTTATTTGGGTATGTTTGTTTGGAAAAGAATAGAGATACCTTATGACATTGTGACGAAGGTGATAACGTTAATAAGAGAGGCGATTATAATTATGATGCAGATGAAAATAACAGCATTATGGAATTTCCGGCAAAAAGGTACATCATAGATGAATCTCTTGATGCATGATACAAGAGTGACGGTATAATGAATCTGACAATGCTAATGATGATATACAGACGGGCATTAAGGCTTTTGGTGCTGGCGAATCGGGCGCTGGCACCACGAGTGAAGTTATGTCCTGTACGCTGGATCCCATTGGCAGCCAGCATGGCCTGGTAGTGTGTACGTCCAGTGAAAGTGTAACCACCAGAACGGGAAAAGGCGCTTCGTGACACAGCCTCAGGCTCACGCATCCTAAGAAAAAGAAGGAAAAGATGTCAACAAATAAAGAAAACATTTGACCAAGAGTAACATAGTAAGACATATGATCAAAAGTAACATAATACGACTTGAGGTGGATTCCAACCTGCAACCCTCCGGCTGCTAGGTAACGAACATACCCACTACAACACAGCACCCCACAATTTATAATTAAATTCCTTCTCCAGGCATAATGGAATACGAAGCTATAGCGGAATGTTCTGTGCCTTGTAACTGTCTAATGTCAACACATGAATAACTGATGTGCAGAAATGGCTTTTAAAAGGAAGTGGCTAGCTAACCTGAAGAAAGTGTGATGTTCCATTGCAATTCTCCACAGCGTCTTTGCATGAGGCACATCTCGAAGTTTGTAAGTCAGTTTCACCCCCTTCTTTTCATTCTGCAAAGTTCCAGGAAAATGACTACCATGAATTTACTTTTCATCCGTATTTCCATGGTATCTCTTATTTTGATATTCCTTTCATTACTTCATTCAATTCACTTCAGTCAATTAATAAGCAATGCAAGCACACTTGATATGCATCAATCTAAATAAATTTAAAAAACTGCTAAACTTCATCTATATCATAGTGAATCCGGTAATACAGTTCGTGAAACGTGGAATTAGAGATAGAAACTAAATACAATTACTTAAATACCAACATTTTTCTCAATATCTACACAATTTTGTGGTTATCATTGCTGCAGAGATCTGTGACAAGGTGGTATACCAGTTACATGCATGGCTGACGACGGTTGCAATTTGTTGTTCAACACAGCATTGCAATTCATCCAATACCTACTCAAGGGTCTACAAAAGGAAACGAGCAATTCCAGTAAGTCCACTGTGAGACACAGGAATTAAATTTTTTTTAAACTTTTTACTACATATCCATCTAATCTAAATCTAAGGAACCAGTATATGCAAAAAGCATTGCTTCCAAAGATTCATCTTGATAAAAAAATGACTCTCATGAATGATGATAACAATGATCTGAAAGATGTCGTATTATGTCTGACTGACCTCCTCAGGGCGAACTTTGATGAAGAATTTGTCTCTTTTATAGGAGATTTTGATGAGCTTTGCCCAACAGAATCTGTTTGTACGCAGTTTATCTTTGTAGAGCAGCAATCCTATGGCACAGACTCCAATGCTGACATCCGATCCATCCTCCTCCTATCAATTACAGTAATAACGATAGCAACCATATGTTTTAAAGCAATAACTCACTTGTTTATATTAACAACTAGATGTGTTACCCGGCGTTGCCCGGGAAATTTAGGGTTTTAAACACTACTCCACTGTGGTACCCATCGCAGACCGCTAGATTTCGGGTTTTCGCCAACCCTCCACCCCACCCCGCTTCCCCAAAAGGCCAAATTTGACCCGCCGCTGCGGGGCGCTGCGGAAATTATTACTCGGCGGGTATGACATCATGGGCTGTAGACTCTTTACAGAAGCGTCATTATTGATGAAATATGTCTTAAAACGCGAATAACTCTGCTTTTAAATTGATTTAAAAGCTGAAAATAGTTGCGCTGAACTTATAATTTGGGTAAGAATCAATTGCAAATTATTTTTAAAACCGACGCTGTTTCATTTCCGAGCCTATTTTGCAGGGGAGAGTCAAAAGCGTACAAACAAACAAACATATGGAAAGTGTTTCTGCCTTATAATATAGATCAAGGAGAAAAGTTGACCCAATAAAATTAACAAGCAGATTTTTTTTACCCCTAATGAAACAGTTGGAGCGATAACTCCTTTTGACAAGTGGCACATGACAGAGCTAGTGGAGGCTGACGATCAAAAGTGAAGAACCTTTCTTATTCGTACATTGTATTCTAATTTTTTTTGTCTTTTTTTGTCATAAGCATTCCATTTCAGCATAGGCGGAGACCTGGGCCGAGAATTGGGGGGGACGGAAAGACGCGAGATTTTCCGAAAAATTTTTTTTTTTTTTTTTTTTTAGTCATCCGCCCAAATCTCGACGAAATTTTTCTATTTTCGCCGCCAAAAAAGTTGATGACCTTTTTTTTTTTTTTTTTTTTTTTTTTTTTTTTTTTTTTGGTCATCCACCCAAATCTCGACGAAATTTTTCTATTTTCGCCGCCAAAAAAGTTGATGACCCTTTTTTTTTTTTATTTTTATTTTTTTTTTTTAGTCATCCGGCCAAAATCTTGCAAAAAAATTTTTTCCGCCGCCAAAAAAGGCTTGTCGCTCAAACATTGGGGGGGCAAATGCATGGGCCGTCCCCCCCAACACTTTTATTGGGGGGGACCGTCCCCCCCTAGGTCTCCGCCCATGCATTTCAGCTCATGTGAGCTTATGTCTAATGTCGTTTGTAACTCAGAACACGGTTTTCAACTGTGAATCAAAGTCAATACAAAATTATTTGCTTTATTAAAACCTGACAGATATGTTCATCAAAATGTCAGGAGAGAAATTGAGTTACGGTGAAGATACAATAGCAAATGAAGGTGATCACAATAAAGACCCAACCTTTACTGGATGCATGTGCACACCATACATGGCTAGGTTCTTGGCATTCTCTAAGTATTCCATTTCAGCAACAGCCGGTGAATTTCCTCTGCACAAAAAACCAACCACCTCTTCCTTGCAAACAGCATATATATATTCTTCTATAGTTCATCTACAGAAATAGTTGTGATGTGAAGCATCTCGAAAGTACTCTTGCTGCAAGGATTTGGAACCTTTATTTATTACCATTAGTTCACAAAACACCACATTAAAGACTTCATAAATGAAATTATTAATGAAGCATGCTGTGAATTTCACCAGAGAAGAAAGTTTGGCTCCAGGAAATGACCACATTATAAGATTTATGGAATAGCGTCTGAAGATGAGAACATGTACAATTACAGACCTCCACATGATACTGAGATTGTGAGCAACATCAAGATGCGTCATAATTAAATAAAATTCTTAAATTTCTGAGTACATGCTAATGAACACAATATATCCGAAGGATTAATGTCATCATGACACTGTTTGTAAGAGTTTCTGGAGCATATTTGTCTTTATACAGATAATTAGAAGCCACTGTACAATGTACAATTGTACATGTAACCGAATTTGCTGTATATTAATATAAACTGCAGTGAAGCAGCTAAAATGATTGTGCAGAGTTCAGCATTAAAAATCGCATACTCAATAAAGAAATCTTGAGTGGCAAAAGAAATGCTGTATGTTCTCTGTGAACCTTGCAAACAATCAGCAAAAACATAAAACATTGAAATGATTGTAAAACCACTTATAAGTGCCAACGAGATAATAAGAGTAAAAAATATATAAATAGTGTCAACAGAATGCTTCCTGTTTACCGATGAGTCTTATGGAGTTCAACGATTTTCTCTAGGAGCTCCTCGGACTGATTCTGACTGAAGGGAATTGGCTTCAGGTATTCAATGTTATTGTCATGTTCATCGTCGTCATAGTCACCGATCTGTGACTGGACAGCATGAGATCCAAGCAAGGCTTGAGAGATAAATGAGCAAGGCAACCTACGAAGAAAAACAAATATTTCTGTCAATTTGCACCATTAAAATGATTTAATGAAGTGGGATAATATAAAATAACAATGGATCTGATGTAATTTATATCACTTATAATATCACAAGTTTTGTAGACATGGTGGCTCAGCTCAAGTCCAGGTGAAAATAAATAATAAAATGAACCAGAATAATTAATTTAATTTAATTTATTGTAATTTTCCTTTCAGTCCTGATATTTTATACATGAGCAATACTTTTGGTCAGCATATTTTAAATAAACAATGATCACATATATGTGCGTGTTAAACACTAACCTTGAACCAATTATATCAGTTCGAAGTTGAAGAAACAGCAAGTACCTTCATAGAAGAAAAAAATTCGATAAAATAATTCAATATTCAAAACATTAGGTAAAAGAATTCACGTTCACAAACATTCAAAAGTAATGGTGCGCCTTGTGCATTAGCAGTGAGCTTAGCTATGTCTAGTGACGGTAGAAATTGTCGTCATTATTATTATTATTATTATTATTATTAGTGCTTAATAGCTTTCCTAGCAATGAAAATAACAAGCTAAAACAAACAAATGTTTTAACCATTACCAAATATGTACCATAACCACAAGAAGATAAGCAGTGATGGAGTGCTTTGAAGTCAGTAGGCTCCACAGACTCAAGCAGACGGTTTCAGTTATGAAATTATGGCAACAGAGTTTAAGATAATGCTTAATTGAAGTCGACATCTGAGTCAAAGTCCAGTCAGTCTATAGGTCAAGATGCAACGTTTTCCTGCGTACTACTTTAGCAAGAAGGCTCCAGTTGTGAAGCTCATGCACAGAACAAATGCAGCCTAACGATTGTCGAATGGCTCTCAAGATTAATAAATTTTCGGTCACCTTTTTAATCAATGCAGGTAATGTGTTTCAGCATGGCAAAAGATCAAGAGTTTTCAATTTTACCTGGTGAACTCCTCACGAAGCGTGGTTGGATTTGGTGGATAGTACTTCACCACAAATGTCAAAATCCAGGTTCCAACTAATGCATATACGCAAAACAAGGCCATCATTAGTCAAAAAATTTCCATGACTCCAATTTCATATTATAACCAGTATTTACAAATCCCAATGCTGAATTTGTTACATAAATGATTTTGTTCAGGGTAAATTAAAAACACCTAGTAACTAATTCTCACTGTGATGTGGTTCTGCCCTTGTCATAAGAGCTAGAATTCGATCTATGCATGTCTCCTCTTCATATTCTATTGTATCTATAATATTTCTACAGCACCTCTAAGGCTCTAACAGAGCATACTAATCAGAGGCACTCCAATCGAGAGAGACCAAGATAAAGCCGCGGTCTTGAGACCGTAAAAAGAGGCATTTGGGCCACCAGTTATTAAGGAGGAACATTTAGAAGGAAGATGCAGGTTCCATAGTACAGGACCAACGAAGGCAAAGGCTTGCGTTTTAGCCATTGTTTCTCTTCTTAGATGCTCTGAAGCCTAAGAACTTCAAACTTAGATGCTACATAGTTCAAGAACTCTAAACACTAACCTACTGGCTCTACTGTTCTGCTATCATTTACCGTCAAAATACTTGTGGTAAATTGCACAGTATCTTTTCAGCCTCATGAATCAAATTTCATACATTCTCTTCTCTCACACCAGATCACAAAATGTCAGCTCTTATCAGACATGTTCTAAACCCATCCTACCGTTTTGTCTGCTCTTGCCTTGATTATGCTGTTTTCGCCTGACACCTAACTCTTCCTGCACATCAGTTTTGCAATTCTATGTGATTGCGCATGCTATAAATTTTGCAATAACACTGAATTTTATAAATTGAAAAATAATAAGCTTACCTATTTGCTTCCCAATAGTCTTGTCAAGTCGAAGCCAAAACTATACACAAAAACCAAATATCATTCTTGTAACATCCCAACAAAAATGGCATGCACTTCATTATAGATGTCAGCAATTACATTCTAGTTGTTGTCATTATAAATATCATCATCATATATACTACCCGAATGAGCAATTAGGCTATATTGGATTAATAATATATTAATTAACAGCAAAAAACACAGGTGCACCTTCTCAGCTTTCTGTTTACAGATATAACCACATGTGGGAATCTGAACAAATTGTGTCACCATATATAGTGTAGTTTAAGATGCTCTCAAAAATGGTGCGAACATGGTTCTATCAACTCTACTTTGGCGTTTTCATATTGATCTGAAAGCAATGTTCAGAACAATAGAGGGAACTGGACAGACTAAAAGACCATGCAGAGAACAGTTTGACAACATAACAGATTGGAGCCACAAAGGCATCCAAATATGAACAATTACCAGAACCAATGCCATCAAACATCTATTATAATTATTTTATACTTTAACACTTTGAACATTGGGGGGACACCTTTGCATCCTTGTCTCTGAAGGTGAATCCAAAGTAATCCTTCTCCAAAAGATTGAGATGTTCACAGACTTTGTCAAAGACCACTTGACCAATTGCCTTGTCCTAAAGAAATACAAACCGGCATAGCAATCATCATCCTCATCAGTCAAACCATCATCATCATAGATTCCGTCTCCAGTGCAATTGTCTCTCCTACAGCAACATCTTCAATACCATTAGATGATCATCCATTAACATCATCAGCAATCACACCATGACCAACAGGAGTGATGTAGGTGTGGCACATAAAAGATATTCTTAAATGCTTTGTTATATTTAAATTACATGACTCATGGCTTCCTTTCAATACACTTTGTTTCCAACTAAATTTTTATATAGGTGTATTAAAGTTGGTCAAAGTTTAATTCAGATTATCTATAGTGCAACCCTATCCTGAAACTTGAACAATGAACATATAGCTTGAACAATGAACATATAACATGATATGGCTCCAAAGTATTACATTCATATGGGTTCTATCTATAATGATCAATTATTTCGGTGAAGAAGACACTTACGTCAACTTGTACTTCAAAATCACTCCCATCCAAAAGCAAGACTCTACACAATACCATGCTGTCTGCTGTTCAAAATAATCTTCTGTCACTGCTATCTCTGGATGATTAATACCGTGAAGATAACTGCAAGCACTTTTTGCGTGTGTGCAACAGAAAGTGTTTTCTGATTAGGCAGCAACTCAAGTGATTCAAGACTTCACATTCAAAGCCTTCCTATAATAAACAATAAAAAGGATTTAGCACACTTTTGATGATCTGTCCATGGTAAACAAACATTGATAATCTGATCTGTAACATTAGAATGATTAGATGATCTCCCTTTGGACAACACACATTGATGATTGATCTGTAATTTCACAAGATTATTACAGCTCATAAGGTAAATTTAAGGAAAGGTAAGGTAGCCTACACTTTTTGAATATTCATACATGTATCTGCAATATATCTCTCATGACAGTGGGTGGAAGGCTTTTTCTCATAACAAAAGTCCATTCATATGACCTAGAAATTCATCTAACTTGTTCAAATCAATGTTCTCATTTAAAATAGAATAATTGGATTGATGTTATCATTTGTGTTAGTTAAGTGTTAGTTAAGTGTTGATTAAGTGTTAGTTAAGGCGTCCATTGTTAAGTTCATTCCCTGATTATATTTGTGTTCCTGAAATTGTTTCAACTGACTGTCATGTGCTTTTGTGCTTTGTACTTCAATGATTACTGGTGACCACTAATCTTTTCAATACCTTTGTTTACTACTATAATTGTTCATGTGGTGGATTCAGGAAATAAAATTGAATGATTGATTGATTGATTTCTAACACTGAACAAAACATCTAACATATGGAATGAATACTAAATATGAGGCAGATAATCACCTCACCCTTTGTTATCAGTAACAAAGTAAAGACAATGTGCTCCTGTACTTACAAGGTAATTAAAAGCTGTAGTGCATTCAATGTCAACAAGAAATAACAAGCAGAAAATACTCATACATAAATATTTTACACATTTCACTTGTTACAAATTAGAATAAGCATACATTACGATGATTACCAGCATGTAATGTACATCTATGTTTGAGACAGTACGAATGCTCTAAAGACACAAGTACCATTTGGAAAGTGACTAAAAGTTATACATATTATATTTCTTTTAGGAACAGGAGCATCACTGTAACAACAAGACAATTGCAGACACTAACATAGCAACCACTGTATGAGTGTTGGATGATGCATAATTGTCTATCAGATGCAAGGATGCATAGCGTGGGTATGTTCCTTGTCCAGTGTTTAATCTAGTCCCCCTCCTCTGGGGGGGGAATTGAGGTTTCTGGGGGGGAGACAATTGAGCGTCTGAAGGACGCTCATGATGCGCGTAGCACCGAGACTGGGAAGGGGAGGGTATGGGGAGGGGATGCGCCCCTCCCCATTAGAAACTTTTTGAATTTCCACATTGCAATGGCAGCATTTTAAGATGTCATCTTAACAAAATAGCTGTACTTTTTCAGTGGCCCATTAGAAACTTTTTGAATTTCAATATTGCAATGGCAGCATATTAAGGCGTCGTCTTTACAAAATAGCTGTACTTTTTTCAGTGACCCATCAGAAAATTTTTGTATTTCCACATTGCAATGGCAACATTTTAAGGTGTCGTCTTTAAAAAATAGTTGTACTTTTTCAGTGACCCATCAGAAACTTTTTGAATTTCCACATTGCAATGGCAGCATTTTAAGGTGTCGTCTTAACAAAATAGCTGTACTTTTTCAGTGACCCATTAGAAACTTTTTGAATTTCCACATTGCAATGGCAGCATTTTAAGGCATCATCTTAACAAAATAGCTGTACTTTTTCAGTGGCAAATTAGAAACTTTTTGAATTTCAATATTGATATAGCAGAATTTTAAGGGGTCATCTTAACAAAATAGTTGTACTTTTTCAGTGACCCATTAGAAACTTTTTGAATTTCCACATTGCAATGGCAGCATTTTAAAGGGTCATCTTAACAAGATAGCTGTACTTTTTCAGTGGCCCATTAGAAACTTTTTTAATTTCAACATTGCAATAGCAGCATTTTAATGGGTCATCTTTACAAAATAGCTGTACTTTTTCATTGACCCATTAGAAACTTTCTGAATGTTCACATTGCAATGGCAGCATTTTAGGGTGTCATCTTAAGAAAATAGCTGTTCTCTTGCAGTGACCCATTAGAAATTTTTTGAATTTCAACATTGCAATATTAGGATTTTAACGGGTCATCTTTACAAAATAGCTGTACTTTTTCAGTGACCCATTAGAAACTTTCTGAATGTTCACATTGCAATGGCAGCATTTTAAGGTGTCATCTTAACAAAATAGCTGTACTTTTTCAGTGACCCATTTGAAACTTTCTGAATTTCCACATTGCAATGGCTGCATTTTAAGGTGTCATCTTAACAAAATAGCTGTACTTCTTCATTGAGCCATTAGAAATTTTTTGAATTTCCACATAGCAATGGCTGCATTTTAAGGTGTCATCTTAACATGATAGTATCATATATTATAGTAGTTTATAAGGTCATTATAATCATATAACAATAAATAATATCACGCTATATTATAACACTTCATGTAAAACAATGATGAAAACAGTAACTAAAAACCAATATCATTTCGTCAATTTTTCTGGGGGGGGAAATGCCAATCCTGGGGGGGGAACTTTCCCCCCCCCAGAGACGTCTAGATTAAACACTGTTCCTTGTCCACACTCCATTTTCAACTGAGTGTGCTTTTAGTGTCAGGATGATTGTGTGTAAACCATCAGAGCTACATTACTCACACGACATAGCACAAAAACCTCACAGCAGACAAGGAATGCATGAGTAACTAAAGCACACCTGCAGCTGCATTTGCTGTCCAATGTTACCTAGAGTAACATTGGACAGCATTGGATAGCCTACTAATACCTCAGAAGGTTCTAGGTCACACCAGAAGGCAGCAAGTGTGGCACACTATTGATGAAGCCATGAAGTGTGAGGCACCACGGTCAGCAAATAATCCCCATAAATGCTGAGCACCTAATTTACCAGCTTTTCATCTCAGCAAGTTAACAGCAACTAAGGTTGAAATTCTTGGTTGGTCATTTGAGATTGCCATTGATCAAACTGTCAAACTGAGTGATGCTTCAAATAGTGACTATCAGCTAGGATGTGAGCAGGGCTTAAAGTGTGGCTGGACGGGCATGGACGGCGTCCATGCACTTATTTTTAAATATGGACGCCGTCCAGCCACTTATTGGCAGGCAATGACTGGAAAGGTAAGGGGCGTCCAGGCACTTCTTTTGAAAAGATAAGAGGCGTCCAGGCACTTATTTTCCCACACTTTAAGCACTGGATGTGAGTATAATATTATAGGTTAATAGAAGTAAACTATGATTACCAATAAATTGAATAGAACCAGTATTCACCAATGAACAAGTGAGCACTGTTATTTTAAAAATCATTATGTAAGAATGATTTCTTACTGTTGAGATTGCTTAAGACTACTTTTAATAGGTTCTCAAAGCTGTGCTCAGTTTTAATTTAAATAAGATGCTCTAACCCAGTATACTGACTTTAAGTTGTAAAGTAAAAAAAAGTAAAGTAAAGTCCTATCCCGTTCCATGAGGAAAGGCGCTCATCTCCTTTTCCATGGCCCTGAGCCAGCAATGGACGAATCCCAAGGTCCTGGACATGAGGCCAGTGTATCGCAGGACTTGCTGTTTACTTCCCAGCTTACGCCGGTACCAAATTATACTGCTTGGTGACAGAGGCACGTGTGCGTGAACAACTTGCCCAAGGTCGTTACCCGGAGTCGAACCCGCAACCTCCCGCTTCGTAAGCGGACGCGTTACCGGTCTGCCACCAGGTCGCACAAGTTGTAAAGGATGTGAGGAAATTGAGCCATTAGCAAGAAACAAAGAACTTACATGGGTAACAGAACAAAAATGAAGTCCAACATACACAATGTTCTACAAGGCTGTAAAATTACCAACACCTGAGTTGCACACCCAACTCAAACAATTTTGCTTTAGGTACCCTATAAATCATAAAGGCTAGTGGCGAAATCTTTACCACACAACAGTCTTAACTCAAATACTCAGATAATTAAGAAGTGAATACGTTAAGCAAACAACCTGAGACTGAGTAACTACACCAACATAATGAGTGGTCAGGTAGGCACAGGTATCTTACAGGTAAGCGGCCAAGACGCAGACTGCCTGAAGTGAGGTATGTAGAGGCAACAGCTAAAGAGTGCTCTTTCGTGAGGACTTTGAGTACTCTTGAGAGCACTGTAGCCATCTCTTACAACATTTGCTCCCATTAAGTTATATTTCATGGCTGTTTGTCATCCTGAATGTTCAACCTATCTTCTGTCCTGTAGAGCTCTTCTCCCAGTCCCAGCCCACTCACAGAGTGACACTCACTCACCGGTACATGCACAGAAACACTCAGATATACACCCAAATGCATGCATACTTCAAGCCAAATGCTGCAAGAGTCCACACAAAAACAAATATCATAGAAGTGAGATATGTATGCTGAAGATTACAGCTGAAGATATGGTTGTCCCAAAGAATTCATAGAATGATTGCAATAGGTCTACATTCACTTGTAAAGTTTGTAAATGATAACTGTATAATTCACAACATAGGTTGTAAACTTGCACAAAAATTCAGTGTTAACATTGGATTTTTACTATGCTGAATGAAAATAAAGACTATGATATACCTGGTATGTAAATTGTAAAATATAAAGGAAGGTATTTTAACTATTAAAGGAAAGTTAAAGATAATTATGATGAATAGTCAGGTAGATACAGGTATATTACAGATCAATGCACTGTAATCTGTCATGTGGGGTGAGGGGTTAGAAAATGGGCTCATGCATCCTTCTGTGAATTCACTGATTAAATTTGTTGGGTTGGTGAAAAATCTTGACAATGTACAATATTGTACATACAAAAGTTTTTGAATAATGTTACAAGTGTTTATCAGCTACCAGATTCATTTTAAAGTTCTGCTTTCTGTAAAGTAAATAAACTAAGCAGTTAAGTAGCCAATTGCAAATATAAAAATACCTTGTTACCCTGCACCTCGAAATTCTCTACTTCGGCAATTTGGCAAAGCCCCTTCCTTCAAAGTTGCTCATTTTATTGAACATCATAATTATACAAGCCAGAATAACACTCATGGAAATACAGTTACCTACAACACCTTCCAAGCCTTATAACATACATAGGTCTGAAAGAGAAAGTGATTTGAAAATTTAATAGTTTGGCTCACTTTCTAGCTCTTCTGTACTCTCCCACCATCTCACCCTCAAAAATTGGAAATGACTTCCCTCCAATGGAAGAAACTCATGTCAGAATTGAAGCAATTATCTGACTCATCAACTACAGTAGGGCCTATACCCATTTCCATAGCTGCAAATATCTTTCATTCAAAACTGAAAATACTTCTGACACCTGAGCACTCCTCATTCTTATACAAATTCTTTCTCTTCCGAAAATTCAATCCAAATTCATATTTGAATGAATAATATCAAATTTGAATATTCGTTAAAAAATCGATAGTAAAAGCCTGAAACTGAGTTGAATAATTTTTCTACGAATGTCTAGCACCAGTGTCAAAATCAAATAAATTTTAGCGTAAATTTTTTTAAATTGTACGTTTTCAGTATTCATATTCTCGTATTCTTTCTACAACCAGATGGTGAAGTATTCTTATTCCATCAATTACTGAAACACTGGTACTTAGTTTATTCTGTAATTTGAAATTCTATAATATCTATTTTTAAAATATTTCGTGTATTTATCAGCTTAGAGGTAAACATATAAATAATAGATCAACTTTTCAAGGCAAAACATTGTTGAGGTATAACATAAATAAGAAATAAAATGATAATGTGGCAAGTTTGTATTCAAAAGTTTCTAAGCGTTTGCATTCAGTCGAACAGCAGTAATAAACATCAATTGGTCAAATTCAACAAAAACAATAACTGTAAAAGAGTGAGGCCTAAGAAGTTATTAAAGAGGTCAAATCACCACAATAATATACTACTTGTAAGTACAAGTAGGGCCTTTCCCTCAATATTTCTGGACCGAATTAACAGTCTACGTCCAGTTCAGCAATTTTTAACTATTGATTAAGCTGAATTTAAGGAGTATTCTGAATGATAGACCTCATAATTATGAAACATTTGTTAAAATGCTTTTTATCTATCAATTATACACAATAAATCTGTGTCAAGAAGCATAAACTCTGATCTTACTGTCAACAATGAGCACAATTAAAATATGATAATTAATTCCTTTTATGCAAAGTTTATAGGCAGCAAAACAACTTTTGAGAGCAGAGATTAGTTTGCTAAGTACAGTTTAGTAAGTACAGTTTAGTAAATATACAATTCTATGACTATCAGATTTAACAGATCACATAATGCAAACATGTATTTTCAATCTTATGAACAATATTAATATATTATTATAAGGCCTATAGAATGCATTGTATAGGCCCTACATTGCCTATACAGTCACTTTGGATAAACCATACTAAAAAGCATGTACATGTTTCAATGTTTGACTATAACAATCTCAGATCCATGAGCAGGGGAAATAGCCATGAAAACGTTTTCGGGCTCCAGAGGTTTTGGATAGAAAATTTAAAATTTTAGCTATAAAAAAATGTGGAAATATTTCGGGGTTTGAACCCATAAACTTCTCCACAAATACTTCCATATCTATGAATCCATGGAGACTATAGACGACTAGCAAAGGAGGCTACAACAGCAAGCAATGAATCAACGAATCAATTAATTTGATTGAAGCCATCAATTGTAAAGTTAGTTGTTAGTACATAGCAGGGCTAACAAAATAATTTTCCATGTTTTGCAAAAAAGGGGACCCCCGACAGAGAAAATGCGTAGGGCCATATGATAGATAGAGGACTAATTAAGAGTTTAGCCACACCTGAACGGTATAATACGAGACGACAACTTATAGGCATGCATATAGAAGGAAATGGCAAATTCTTCTGCTTCAGGCTGACAATTAACCGTCTGGTCCGAAGAAAACGAGTGAAAGTAAAAGATTTCAGACATCCAATATTCATCAATTTGTGGGGAAAACAAAACGGGTAAACTAGCCTATGAGACATGTTTAAACTGGAATAAATTTTCCGTGGGAAGCAAGTGCATGAAATTATTGTTGTCAGATGAAGTTTTGAACTACTATGAGCTTCGCAGGTCTATTATAGGCCTACAGATGTTTTGTCACTCAATAAGTCCATCTAATACCTGCCGTTTTTAAACATTGCTCCTGCTTGTACCCAAACTGGAGACTACACCGATAATTTAAATGCTCTTCGAAAAGCCAGGTGTGCAAGATAAGAGGTAGGCCTTCATCAATAATAGTAGCACAGGCCTACTAACAGCAAGCTTTAAATTTCTATTCCACGATTTACCAAAAATTCATACCTGGTCTTCAGCGAAGAGCGCATAAAATATACAGTGTGAACCTTTAAAACCAGATTATAGAAATATTCTTTATATCTTATATCCCTAAAATAATCCAGCTCTGCTCATTTTGTTATAGGGCCTACACTCCAAGCGGTTCAATGTTCAAGTAGAAGACTGCTTAAAGACGCCGACGCGAAATCCTCAGCAAGGACACGTTTTCTTAGCATTCATTCATGTCGTGTCGGAGTCTCTTCTAAATATTCTTGTGGGCACATAACTTGTAAATACTAACTATCATAGTAAACTGAATTGCTGTTTAAAATTTATTTGGTAGCCAATCGAAACGCAGGTACTCTTTAAGTTCTGTACTAAAAAGATTAACTTTTCCAAACCCACAAAAGGGCCGATTTGTGATTTCAAAGTGTAAATAATTGCCAGGGCTGTTTTAAAGGAATTTTTAGAACTGCACAACTCCTTCTTTCCTTTCTCATCCATCCTCCATGGTAAATTACTTCCAATCGGAGGACAATGACCTTTTTTGCTAGTTTTAACTGTACAGAAGTGCTTCTACAACTGCACAAATCCATTTAGAACTGCACATTTTGTGCACAACTGCGCGTTAAAAAAAGCCCTGATAATTGCCATACTTTAAATAAAAGAGATCAAATGTTTATCTAATTTCTTACCTGCACTTTGCAGCAATGTTTTCCAAAACTACACTGCACCTGTGACGGAAGCACAGCTAAGCAGCAATTATTGGTGTTTAGTGAGACAAAAGTCTAAAATTTTCAGCTTATGGTGTCCTGATACATCTGTATCAATCGATAGTCATTTATAAGCAAGACTTTATTCGCAAACTACAATCCATTGGACAGAACCAGTTGAGATCGTTGAGGGTTCTCTGATGCTCAGAGATTCTACAGCAGTCAAACTTATAGGCCTACAACATTTTAGATTTGTGTGCTTAAGAAATACACAAAATTGTTGCATTTCACATTCCAACCCGACAATTCCAGACTTACACCCAGTACACTGTCTACATTGTAGAGTTTGCACCTCTGAACAACGCTGATCTGTATTACAAATGTTCATGCTAGATTAGTTTGTAGCCTTGCACATTGATTGAACAAAATACCTAAACAATAATATTCTGACCTGACATTGCTCGGCCTGCAGTCAGTTAGCAGGATATTTAGACACCTCATATCTGTAGTTAATGGATCCAATAAATAATTGCTGTCAAATAACAATTATTCTATTATGAATTATTCTATCAGTATCATGGACATAAGTGGCGAGGAACAGAGTGGAATGGAGAAACTGCATTGCCCGATGTGCAGAGCTGCACGGGAAGGACTAAGGTCTAAGGTAATCATGGACATCCCTAAAGAAATTCCCATAGAATGAGCACTTCCAAGAATATACACTGTTACTTAAATGCATAGCCCACAGAGTATAGTTTGGAACAATGACAGTGGGTAATGTATAAAATTATGTACTGTCATTGTCCGACTGCCTTGATCTCCAAACTTTTAAAACATCACTTGAAAGTGAATTGTGGAGGTACCAGCTTATGTACGAGCACTGCATAGCGTAATCAGAAGGGTGGTCCATAAGAGTAGTCCAAATTCAAAGAAAGTCCCTGAGTCTGGTTAGGAGGGACGGATCACTGTGATGGACAGAGGCTGCGGAAGGAGATGGAGAGTGATTAGCAATGATGGTGGAGGAATGGAAAATGAGCTCAATTCTTTCTATCACATCATTCCAAAGGCATGGTGTTGTGCTGGATATGGCTCGGTAAAGATTGGAGAACTTGAAAATTTAAGATGAGTAAATGCTGCGACCGATGGTTGAGAAATAGTGAGGCAGGCAAATGATCAGGTAGAGCGGGTTGGCTGTATGGTGAAGAGCTCACGAAAATATCTGGGCTAAAAATAATATAAGAATTAAGAACTTATAGGTTAAGGAGAGAACTTTGAAGTGGAATCGCTCTGGGAATTTTAACCAATGAAGTGATTTAAGGCTGGGAGTGATGTGATGATGTTCTGGTAATGGCTTTGGCTAATGCATTTTTTAATTTTGGATGAATATCAGACGGATGAGTTGTGTGGATTTAAGTTTGAGGAAAAGGGATCAGAGTTGCGATAGTCAAGCAGACTCAAGCTCTGAGTGGACGATGCAGGTAGCGATAGTGGAAGCAGTTTTGAAGTCATGCATTGGTCGGATGCAAGAGAGGTCACGAATATATATACTGCTTGAAGACCATTGTGAAGATATGCATATTATACAAGCATAGGCGATACCCAGGGGAGGAGACAAATTCGGCCCAGCCCAGCCCCATTGAGAACTTTGCACAGGGCATGCCCACCCCCCACCCCCTCCCCATCAGGTTCCTACATGCTTTCAATCAATGCAGCAGGAAAAGGTGACAGAGAAAAATGAGCACATGTTCCAATGTTTGAATAAGTTTTCAAAAAAGGTCATCAGCTATTCTGGTAGTAAAAATGGAATATTTTTCATGACCATTCTGACGAAATGACTAAAAAAAGGTCATCAGGTTTTTCGGGCAAAGACCAAAGAAATTTTTTCTGACCCAGACCAAAATTTTTCTTCTCTTCTCCCTTCGTGACAACTCTTATGTGCAGAGCTTCAGGAAGGCATTGAACCCATGCATGCAACCAACCTATGCACACAAGCACACTTCACTTGCACTTATTAATTGGCTCTAAATGTTGTAACAGCAAAGATGGACCCTACATATTAAACCTTCATGCCTGCTAGCCTCAAAGTTTTACAACCGATCCCAAACACTTCATGTTTTATTCTACAACTTTAACTAGTATCAAGCAAGCTAGGGTAACTGTAAGGACAGTGGTATGGTTTGCACTCCAGAATTTTAAAACAGTAACATCCCACAATCTACTACCTGACAACAAAAGGCCAAATTACTGACTGTCTGCCAGTGACAGTGACTGTGCTCTGTAACAACCATTCATGAGCACATTGACATTCTTTCAAGAATGTGGTCACTTGCAGATTGTGCTTATTACCTAAGCGTAAAAGATTGCACAATTTTGTCTTGATTCGTAACAGAAACTTGCAACTAATCCCTTCACATAATATTAAATTTTCTACCCATCAAAAGCTGGACTTCGAGTACAGCATTTCAACATTTACAGTGAACATACAATTGACATTATGAACACACGGACAACTCTGAAACACTTTTATTTCAAGCCTAGCTGAAAACTTCATGAGATTTTATTTGAAATAATTTCATAAGGCCTAACACATACAACTTACAGCTTATAAATTCTGATTGTCTCGCATTATTTATTCCCATCAAAACCATTCAGCATTAAATTCAACATAGTTTGGTAAAGAATCCTAAATACAACTAATCTGCATAATATAAAAACCTATCTCTATATGACTATAATTATATTGTGCCAACCATCAAACTGTTATTCTTGATGTAGCAGCCTTTTTCAATGTAGCAAATACACCATTCTGTCTTAGAATTACAGATTTAGTGCACTTTCATGACAGCTTGAAATATAAGTCAAGTTATCTCTGATATATAACTCATAAAAACAGGAGAAAACAATTTTAGCAGTGAACACCATCAATCACAATATGAAACTTAACTAACCAAGTAACAACCTCTAATAACTCCAGTCTTATTCTACCTTAAGTACAGGTATTCAGATGCATAAAATCACAATCCAGACTATCATAGTATCATACTGTTAAGTATGAACATGAACAAAACATTTCTCATCTGCTGCTGCAACAAAGGCTTGTGCTTACGTTTTTTAAATCCTAATTTACACCCAAAAGTATTTTAAATGATTTGCTTAAACACTTGTAAAATTGACAGTGGTGTATTTGTGACTCAGTTGATGCAAAATAGATTATGTACCCTAATTTAAACAAACTCATATGATATCACATGATATGAAGTCAATTAAAATGCACCACGGCAATGAACAACAAGAGTAAACTTCTATGCCTCCTCATCTACACAGTCACATAAAAACTCTACAAACATGCGCAAAAGCACTTTTCACCTTTATCATCCTTGTTTTGTAAACTTACAATAAAAATGGGAACATTAACTAACAACTTGGGCACTGGTAAATGAATGCAAAGTCTAGGAAGCTAAGAATAATTGTATTTAGTTTAAAGTTTTAGCCCAAAGAGCAAATCTTTGCATTTCAAAACGATAGCTTACAGCAATAAATCTGAATGCACAAAAATGGCATCACTATCTAATGAGACTTGGACAAATATTCTATTAAGCTTATACATCTGATCACTCAAATACTATCATAACATAAATTGCACAGTAAATTGAACAATGTGACAACATGATCCATTCAGCCAGCATCATCAGATTTTCACAAGTAAGTACACCTGTAGAAACACAAGGCAGCATGATCGCAGTTAACTCAGCTAACAGACTTACAAAATTCATAACTATACTTGATATGTCAACACAGAAATATTTCAATCAAGCCGCATGCAATACAATTATAAACAACAACACTGCAACATCAGGCACATTTGCTATAGAGGCACATGTCAGAAACATTCTTCACCATCTTACATCTAACACATAATTAGCTACAATTATTGAAAGTTGTGCAAGTTGAACACAGATTTTCCAAGATCAGAAAACAATGGTTGAAGGTTGAATGTCAAATCTAAGTTGACCAAGATCCAGCTAATAATTTAACTTTAAAATATAAAAAATGCATTCAGAAACATTTATGTGATTATATGCACATATGAACACTTCAAGACAACAACTTTAGTAATATCGAAATAGATCAGTACAAAAAAGGCCACAAAATTTTCCGTGAGAAATTACCATAAAATTTTTTAAAAATATGCTCGAGACTAACAAATCACTAAATCAATAAGCCAGTAATTCGTAATAAATTGAAGCTAAAAAAGACTCAACACAAAACAAAATCAAAAAATTCCAACAAGAAAAATACACATGGGGATCATTGAAAACAGATTTTAAAAAGCAGTAATTCAAGCTATGAGCACAGAATCAAAAGGCAAAACAGATGAAAAGATATGGCTGTCGAACTTGCCATTGTCCATGATGACTAACAATAATACATTGTTTCAGCGTCACAGCTGTGACGAATTTTTCTCAGTCCACTTTCCTCAGTTCCTCTGTTTCGTGCAGTGATTGCCGAGGTCTTGTCAAAGTCAATGACGGCATACTCACCACGTTTCTTTTCTTCGAGCAGAACGGCATCACTTAAAAGGCTAAATGGACGTGACGACGATGGCAAAGCCAGGCTTCTACGATCCCTCACTTTGTCCAAATATTTTCTGTTCCCTCGCTTGACAGGAAGTCCAGTTTTGGACTCCTGTCTGCTCTCAGCAAGGTCTTCCGGTGTACCCAAGTAAGTAGAGTTTTCAAACGTGAAGCCACGAAATGAGTTTCTGTGCCAGTCCAGGGCCTGCTGTCGACGTGATGGTGTGCTCGAAGTGAAAGGATTTTCACCGACAACTAACGACCTTTTATCCGACACAGGAACATTAATATATGCGCTGCCCTTGTTGCCATTTGCAGGAACATTAACATAAGCCGATCGGTTCTCACCACCCACATTAATGTATGCATGAGCACTTGCAGAGGACATCCTTTTTGAGGTCTGTTCTTTGGCAGCAATCTGATTCTGGGTGCAAGACAGATAGCCTCCCATATTGTCTGCATCAGTTGGAAGGTCTAAGTCAGCATATTGCATTCTCTGGGCGCCAACGTCTTGCCACTGCTGCCCGGCAACATTGTAGTACTTTAAATTGGTTGGACCATTAACGTAGTTGTGAGCTGCTTCGGCAGTATCTGAACCACTCGTCTGCAGCGTGTTATGCAACCGGTTAAGCACAGATTCCTGAACAGCCGGATCAAATGTAGAAATGGCAGACATGCGGTTTTCTGGAAATTGTCCGGCCCATAATATGCTTAGCTGGAGGAGGTTGAAGAGTGACTCAGCCTGGTGACATCGAAATGCGTAGATCCCTGGTCCAGTGGGGCAGCGTCTGCCACTTTCAAACGAGAAGAGGTCTTTGTCACAACCATAACGTCGAAGACACCACAGCGGCCAATGTATCGAGTCGTTGCCTCTCTGGTGCAAGATCAGCTCCTGAAATGTAATCTCCAGTTGACCCGTATAACTGTCTTGACCTCTGTTGTCAAGAACAGTCACCTTAAACACGTTTTGTTGAGCGCAAGCATTGGATACCTCTGCCTGCTGTGAACTAGAACACCCCATGTTGATGCATTAGAGCCAAAACTTTCTGATGAATCCTGAAAACAACATTATCAGGTTTTTAAAACAAGAAGAAGTCCGATTGATGAAAATAATTTTTAGCCAAATAGAAGTGGGATCAATGAAAATATTCTTGCAGAAGTTGGAACTGGATTGATGATAAACAATTTTTGGCAAATGTTACCGAAGGCTCAGTAGCACGTAAAGAGCATGGCCATCACAGATAGAGGCAGAATAAAGCGGTCTGATCAATAGCCCAATGTTTCCACGAGCCCACTGACCAATGGCAATATGATAGTCCAATGTTTCCGCGAAATTAAGTAAATCCTCATTTATCAGAAAAATATTTTCTTTGCTGATATTCGAACAATCCGCGGTTACAACGTAGCAGTTATGCAGTTGAAACAATTTACAAGAACACAAATTACAGAAGACGTAAATCTTGACTACTAACAGAACAGACAGCCTGCAATACACGGGGCTAATAGCAGCCTACAAAGCACGTCCGCCCTACGGTGCGCGATCTCGGTACGCTACCACTCGCTTTCCATCCCCGCGTGTTAACCAATGAGCTACCGGGCCCCACTCAAAGACCATATTAATATTTGTGAAAATATACCTTGTCATGGTCTTTTGAACATTGACCATTAAGTGGAATAATTGGGCTATCGATCGCCGTAGGTCAGCCCACTCTATTTTGTCTCTATCTGTGACGGCCATAGGGTACTGTTTACTTGCTACAGAGCCGTCGGTAACATCAACCCAATTTTTATATAAGTAGAAGTTGGATTGAAAAATATTTGCTGCTCATATGGACACAGGATTGATTAAACGAATTCTTGGCTAAATGGAAGCTGGATTTATGAAAAGGATTCATGCCAAAGGAGAAATCGACTTGATGAATATAATTTTAAGATATTGTGATTATACTGCGTCTGGCTAATAATTTAGAACGCTAAAGCGAAAGATTACAAAGTCCGGAAATATTCAACTCAAACTGGTCTACCCGTTTGCCGAAGCAAATTTGCAATCAGAATACAATTCAGAATTTAGAAGCGGTTGTAAATTATATAAACCTTTGCGCTAATTCAGTCACACCAACGTACCCTCCATCTGAAGAAACGTCCAAATATTCGTCATTTTCGTTCCACGCCAACTGCTTTAGATACGTGGCATATGATTGCACAAAGAATCATCTCAAAATATGCGTTCAATAACTGGGAAAATAACAATAAATTTTATCCGTTTTAACGTTGACCTATTTTTCGATCTGACCTAAATTTTAAAATTTCTCCCGCAAGGTGACGTCGCACCTGTGCGATGAGGCCGATGGATGAGGCACGGCAAAACGCACTATCTGTGACCTATAAAATAATAATAATCGTACGTCTAAATCGCCACTCGAAAGCCCGGCATCGGTACATCAGCTTATTCACGAATCACTACTCAGTGAACTTCAGTCAAAGGACTCGAAGCAAAAGGTGTTATCTGTAAGGGTAGTCCAAGGAGGCCCGAGTCCGGTCGCCAGATGGCCATGAGTGGAAGAGCAGCTGGCGTCCTCCGGAATGGGAATTGAAAGGTGGATGATCAGACAAGTCTGGGTACGAATCCTTGAAGATGCCAAGAGTCAGACTATTCTATCTTGTTCGATGTGTGCCCCTCCCGCGTAAATGTAAATGCATGGTGGTACCTCAATAGGCCTAGACTGGGGGGGTCCGTAGCTCAGTGGAGAGCGTTGGCCGATAATTAAGCTGAGAGTCATTATCGCGACCCAGGTTCAAGCCTCGCTCAGGGCAAAAATTTATTTGAATTTTCTGTTAGCTGCCAGTGGCGCTTTCTGTTGTCTTGTTTGCCTCGGGTCTGTTGAAAAATAAGTTAGCCCCTCCCACTCCTGACTTGGCCTATCAGGAGCGTTCCAACACTTAGGCTATTAGTGTTAAATTACCGAACCTGTTGTAGCCGACCTGCGTGTCGTGCGAAGCTGGCCGTATTTCGTATAACGTGTAGCCTACCTGTAATCGTTCTGCGGTCTGTCAGATTGAATTTGAATAAACGAATATATATTATTTGCGAGTGGAATGGACAACACACGGCACCATGGCTTTATGGACAGGCTGAAAAGCATCGGCGATTAGGTCTACAGCCTACGCCCTACGCCCTTATGCTCTGAGGGTCGAAACGTTAGCGCAAAGTGACAAACGCCGCGCTTTTCATAGCTGTCCAATGCAGTGATCGAGCTTCATGTCATCTGTGACCTCTTCGGAGTCTGCGCACTGCATCGAGAACCATCATTATAGATTTATTTCGACAATAATTCCACCCTGCCTGATAAAATTCAATTAATTTTGTGCATGCATAGGGACTGCATGCATACATGCATACATGCATACATGCATACATGCATACATGCATACATGCATACATGCATACATGCATACATACATACATACATACATACATACATACATACATACATACATACATACACAAGGGCGGATACAGAAATTTTCGAAGGGGGATGGGCAAAATTTAGGGTCTTGTTGTTGGGACAGAGGGAAATTTTTGTTGTGCCGCCGAAAAAACTGAGGATTTTTTTAGTCATCGACCAAATTTCCGGAAAAAATACCATTTCAACCGCTAAACCTAACGGGGGGCCACGTCCCATACGATTTTGTAATAGGTGGGCTGACGTCCTGTTTTTCTCTCCCGCTAGATTTATTTAGGGGCTTGTTGAAACCAAATGGGGGGGCCTGCAGGGGCCACGTCCCATGCAATTTTTAAATGGGGGTCATGGCCGGATTGGCCTCCCTGGATCCGCCCCTGTACATACATACCTATTACATGTCATACACGCGTCACATATTCTTCATCTGGTTATCTGGTGCCGTCAGCTCTTGGAGCTCTAGCGGCCGTCTCGATGTATACTATCCATTGTCTCGATCCTCTCTCTTGTCGCCTCTCTTAGCTCCTCCAGGCTCATGCCAGACTTTTCCTGTACCTCATCCAACCATCTCTTCCTTGGTCTTCCGCGTCTCCTCCTTACCTCACCGCGTGCCGTCATCAGCTCCTTCTCATCACATGGCCGAAGTAGCTCAATTTCCTCCAAGTTGCTGTTTGCTGCAGTGTCTCCTCTCTCTCTCTATTCCGAGCTCCCCGCGCACCGATTCGTTAGTTCTCTTCTCCGTCCATGAAATTCTTAGCATCTTTCTCCAAATCCACATCTCGCACGCGTTGATTTTCTTTTCCATAGGCTATCGTGTGTCTTTGTCCATGTCTCGCATCCATATAGGACCACTGGGAAGATTCTTACTTACTAGTAAATCTAAGCGAAGCGGCTTTATTAAATTGTCTTTGTGTCTGGCGGCCCGGTTTAGTCGTTGACGCATGCGCACATACTTAAGTAGAACTTGCTGTGGCTGTAGGTTTGTCTGTCCAGTAGTAGGCGCGAAACCAGTCAAGTGTGTGAGGGTGCGCGTAGGCAGCTTTTTCAGCAGGTCTTTGTGTCGTAAAATTCTCCAATTCCTCCGAATATCCTCAATCTGACAATGGCCGAATGTGTTGAAGGGTAAATTAATGTCTTCTCTTGCTGTTCGCTATGGATAATGTAACAATTTACTTAGCTTTTAGTCGGAATTGTGTTAAACATGAAATCACATAGCTTGACAAAATGGATCGCAGAGGCGGTCACTGCTTTGTAGATCGCTAAACAAAAGGTGATGTTAGATGTAACTTATAGCTAACCATTTGAACTTTCTCTCTTTTCTGGTTGTTGCCCTTAATAAATTTGAGTCTCTATCTAGACTGTCTTAGACATTGCCGTTGTGAACAAACCAGTAGTGCATGCTTGTAGTGTTCCATGCCTAACTCCAACGTTTCCGTGTTTCTGCCTTTTTTAGTTTGCAGCAGAGGGTTATGATTGTACTGTCAGGTTCACTTTTAATATTTTATGAATTACTGCCGATTTTTTTGCAATTCTTGTATCTATATACGAATAGCTCGTATATCTGCAGCAAAATGGATTCCCTAAATTGATGAAAGCCAGTTGCTGGAAGCGATGGAAATGGAAAATTGACTCCATTCCTTACAGCAATCTTTCATCACTAAATTGAAAAACATCTCAAAATTTTCGCTCGGCATATAATTTTGTGTTCTCTTGGAAAGTAGATTGTTAGGGATCTGGCAGAAATTCTAATTAAAGTATTGTGGTTTTGAGCTTTTGCTGCACACCCACAAGCACATGTGCACTTTAAACAAGGTGACCAAAAACTGTTATGTATCATGCTTCAACATAGTACCAAGGGTAATTGTAGAGTACTGGCTTTTGCCATAGCCCAACTTATAAATAGTATATGAACATTAATGTCAATTATATCTAAGAACTTTGTGTTGATTCATGAGCAACAGCAGAATGCATGAAAGTGTTTAACAACAACATGGAAGACTACTGGCATTAATCAAGTATTTTATGTGATCACATGCCGGTTTTCCTTCAGTTTATGATCTGGATTTCATTATTTGTTTCAGCACCATATGCCCTTTCCCTGTTTATGCCCTTTTAATTTAATTATGTGATTTAGTTCTTCTAAAATGTGCTGTGTTACTGCCTGTGTATGTACTCTTGCATATTTCCACATTACACGTAGACTTCCAGTGTTATGCATTACCGGTACTTGTTACTTGTAATGGGTTGCTGAAACTAATGTACTATATTTTGGTAACTTATGCAGAAACTTATTTTTTCAAAGGAGTAATTTATTACAGTAACTGAATACTTGCACAAGGTAACAGTAGTTGAAGAAAAATTTGTGCTTTTTTGTTACTTGAAAATTGAGTGTGCATCTGATGCATTGTGTAGGTGAGTAAAAAATTTGCTAAACACACATCATGTTATTTTTTTTATCTTGGCGTGCCATTCTTTGGTTATCTCTAGTGGCTGCCGTGCCATTCTTTGGTGAACATGGAACATGCAGTTGAAAGAACACTACTTATACAATCCGGCTTTTAAGTGGAGCATGAGTATTTGTATTATTTAACTAATTTACCCTTCTGATTAGGCTTTGAAAACCTGATGCAGTAAAATTGGTCCTTAAAATTTGTATTTGGTAACTAAAATTCACTTGTTCAAAGTGAACACAGTGATTAGTTACAGTAACTAGTTACTTTAGTCTGTCCAGTAATTTGTTACCAAATTTATTGCTCATAAGAGCAAACTTGCCAATACAGGGCTTCTTTTTTAGCAATCTATGTTTGCAAGTTGTAGAATTTAATTTTTTTCGTTATAATGTGCCAATTCAGTTTTTATAACTCAATTGAAATTTTTGTACAGACCAGTTGCTGTGGAAGAAAAGCAAATTAGCAGCGAAGCTCAAGAAATGGACGTACAAAATCCAGAAGGTGAGCTCATCGTAAATTACTAAACCTATATTATTCCTGGTTGATACAAATACTGATTTTAGGCAGGTCACTGAAGTCCTGATAGATGTATAGTATACTATTTAGATGAAGCTGTGTAAATCCTTAATTTAACACAGTGTCATCCTATTTTGTTCTCATTCAGCTCTGCCACCGACACCTGGGCCTACTAAACATGCCAAACATTCATGAGTGACATTTATTTATAGACATGGCTCCCAAGATTAATTTATTTATGCAGGACATGACTCATTCTAACATTGGTGGACTATTGGACCAGAGTGATGAAGGTACCTGAGCAAAATTGGGGTGGAATCGGAGAGGGGCTCGGTTAGCTTGTTCCAAGGAAATTTAGCAAAACTTAATCTTACATGGTGTAATTTTTTAGTATACAAGAAGGCAAATACTAATGTTGATCTTCATTATCAGTCATGAACATCACATAAATTTTATGTGATGTTCATGACTGATAATGCACATTTGTCATTTTTAAGGCTTAATGCATTTATGCATTAAGCCTTAAAACTGACAAATGTTAACTTTTACTGTGATCGTGAAGTCTGTAGGCAAGGCTTTGCTGGCCAGAAAATATTATCAGGGGAGCCAGAAATGGCCGTAAGGCTGGTGTCACGATATAATGTCTCCCTGAAGCAAAGTTTCCCTCGCTGAAACTCTGTATTGGAAGAAATTTTTCTGATTATAAAGTTAATAATTTGGGATTTTGGGTACATATATTCTTGCTAAATAATTTATCAACGTATATTAACCGTTTAACCTGCTTATCTGTAAATTTGATTAAACTAGCCCATTTAACTCTGTATTGCATGCTGAACGGGAGACTTTATTTCAGTGGTGTATGAAATATTCTCCACCTGGAGACTTTATTTCAGAATATAGTCTCCAGAGAGAATTTACTCTGATATAGATCCTCCAGGGAGAATCTGTTTCAAAATAGAGTCTCCAAGGCGAGACTTTTGGGGAGACTTTGTCATGCAACACTGGCTGTTTAACACCCTTGTTCTGGCACAACCTTATTTCACAATCGTTCTTGATTTGGGTCTATAAGAAAGTCTCTGGCTGCAGTGTGATAAGAACACTCAATGTGCTTGGCTGTTGGCCTGCACCCACATCTTGAGGCCTACCAAGCAAAAATCACTATGGCTAGGCAGTACCAGTATTTTTGTGTATATGTCCACAATTCACATGCTCTGCATCTGTCCATCCATGGTGCTAAATTCTTTCTTGCAAGAAGCTGACATTTTGAGAGCAGAGTGTGTACAACCAATGCAACTGAATTTGGATGGGGGTTGAATTGCTTAAATATCAACATGGAATGATCTTTCATTTTGATATCTGCCTTTACATTCAAACAGTGAAAAAATTTCACTTCTGGAAGTTGCAACATAATAAGTCAATGCCTTGCAGTACAACATGTGCTTTAAATTGCTTTGAATTTAACGTGGAAGAACAAACTCCCATATTATGCTTGTTACTTCAAGAAACTGAATGATCAAGTGATTGACTTTTACTGAATGCCATGAAAAGGAGGTGTCCTACAGTGTATATCAGTTTGTGTGTCAGCCTTGGGCCTCAGGCCTGTTGCAGTTCTGACCCTGCAGATGGCCATGTCATATATTTAGAGGCATATATATATATATTATATATATATATATATATATATATTGTATGTTTTACAAGGCCACTGTTGTATACATAGGAATAGTAGTAAAATACATGCTCACAGTGACACTTGAAGCAGATCAACAAGGAATATTAGCTTTACAAGAAATGTTTACACTGTCTTGAAAGCAAGTGAATTATGCTAATAAAGCTACTTCATGTTCAGGTGCTTTTTAGTTAGTACACAATGGCATGTGATATATATTTGTTCATGTACAAACGTGTTATTAAAGAATTCAGTCATTCATGTACTGTAGACATATATATGTAAATTTATTCACTTGACTTCACACACTGTCACAAATATGAGTGTATGTGCTCTTGCATGCATGCATGAATAGGGCTGTAGGTATATGCACAAGATGTAATAAGGCTCAGTATATTCTATAAATATTATGAGTGGTAGTTCAAGATATTTTGTCTGGATATATATATATATATATATATATTGGATCTCCAATGCATGTAGAAGTAATTTGTTCACTCATATATTGCTGACATGTTTAGGTCGGTTTGTGAGGTGCAACCATATTTTGGATCTTTCCAGATACTAGTGGCCTTGGTAATAACTTTTTAGGATCATTTTAACCCTAATTGGTTCCCTGACTGGGTATTGTCTTATTTTGTATTGTATCTGACCATTTATGAAGCACTTCTGGCAGCAAGGGCCTTTCAGAATCGCTCCCAGTGCATTCAACCCCAAAAGAAAAGGCAGGTTTTTAGACGAGGGAAAGACTACCAGAGAGGATGACAGAGCGAACTGAAGGGGAAGTCCATTCCACAGGGAGGATCCTATGCGGCAAAAGATCTAGATTGAGCCATGGTCATCCTGACTCGGGTGGCCAAGAGTTCAAGCCGATCAGAGAACCTAAGAGGATGCAGCTAAGTGGCAGAAGAGGGGCAAAGTATGATCACACAGACACTTCGGAGCAAGATCCAATTGAGACTTAAGGATCAAAATCAGGACTTTAAATTGTATACATGCCAAGAGTGGAAGCCAGTGAAGTTGTTCAATCATGAAGGTAGAAATGTGGGAGAATCGAGGAAGACGTGCAATGAGCCTAGCAGCAGCATTGAGTACAGATTGCAAAGGAGCTAGCCAAACCTTAGAGAAACCAACAAGGAACAGAATTGCAGTAGTCAATCCGAGAACATACAAAAGCGTGAACAATTGAGGTAAAGATCGATGATGAGACTGATTTGCGAATAGCCCTGAGACACCTTAGCTGGAAGTAAGAAGAGCGAGTAAGCTTGGCAATGTGCTCAGTGATGGTAAGAGAGCTATCTCGGGTAATACATAGGTCTCGAACACTAGAAAAGAAGTTGAAGTGAGGAAAAGTTTGAGAGAGTAGTGCATGGTCAAGTTTTTGAAGCTGCTTAGGAGTGCCAAACCAAATCAACATTTGGATGGGTTCAAGGAAAGACGATTGGATGCCATCCAGATATGAAGATCTTGAGAAAGAACCTCAATTCGACTTGCAAGAAGGAGTTGAGCAATAAGGCATCCATGGACATTCCGGTAGACTTGGACATCATCAGCGAAAAGGTGGCCAGTTGCAGAGTTTCTAGGGTTTCTAGGGAAAAGAGGTAATACCAGCGGTATTATGTGGTCTTCTGTTTTTTTTTAAATTCTGCTGATTTGTTAAATTTCATGACTAGGTTTATATGTGAACATGTGCATTTTTAACAGAAAAAACTGCAGCCTCAAAAGTAACTACAGAAACTGAAGCTGTCAGTTTGCCAGGAGACAAAATTGAGGCAGAGGTTGTGCCAGAAAAAACTGACGAAGTTGTACCCATAGCCACAGGTATTCAGTCTGATTATTTTATGTACTTAACTGTTAAGGGTGTTGCTTGACTATAATTATTTAAAAAACTTGCTTGTGTTTATGTTCATTAGAGTTCTCTATGAACTATGTGTGTTCCAACAAATTTCATGACTACGTTTAGATGGAGATCTGGTAATCTTTGGTTTTACACAGGAGAGGTCATCAAAGTTCTACCATAGTTCTTTAATTTGAGTAATCAGCTAATCATTGTATATTGAGGTTTGATTCTGAGTATTCCAAGCAATGTCTTCTTAAAAATGCTTTATACTGATTGATAGTTGGGTTAATGTTATAAGTATGTGAATTGATATTTAGTGTAAGAAACAGAAAGATTAATGGTTGACATTGGTTGTGTGGTTTAAAATGCATATTGAAATTCATGGCAGAGCAATGAATTCTGTGTGGATCAGGATTCTGGGTTCTGTTATATTTATACTTTGAGTTCCATGAAAGGCATCCTTATGGTTCTGAAATTCAATTGTGTTTACTTAGACCAAGTATGGGCCACCCTGTATGGCTGAGAGAGCTGGTGTTTTCGTGAAAACTTCTGTTGAGTAATAAGTGCTTTTAAATATTCCGGTACAAGAATGTAATTACTTTCCAGTGCTTATCCTCCTTAAATATAAATATTGCAACTTTCAAACTAGCTTGACACTTCCTCTCAAATATTGCTAAAATTGTTTTCACAGCAGTTTCATGTGGTAACTTAACTTTGTCTCATTGAAACTGTGATAGTTAGGACTGGGTTCTTGCATGACATTTCTCGAGATGGTTTCAGCAAATCGATAAATAAATGAACTGATTATCCAGCTTTAAGAAATAAAGTAAAATAAAGTAGAGTGCCTGTGGTATTTGTAGCTGAGGAGGAAAGTCTTCCAGAAGAAAGCAATGTTCCAGCAGCAGCAGCGGCGGCAGCACTCATTGTTGTTGATGAAGTTGTCTCAGAAATGCTAATCGTTCAAGCCACGGCTGAAGAGGAGCGTATTCCAGAAGAATCAAAAGAGGTTGCGTATCTTTACATAATAAAATATGTCTAAATCCTGATGTTCGAGCGGCAGATATAAATCGTAATATCCACATATGTGACCCATCTGACCAAAACCAGGCTTAAGTTGCATTTCGTACAATTTGAGTGTCATGTATCTTAATAGAGTCTCTTCTTTAAAATGACAAAAATCTTATTGCTCTACCATGTTCCTGTCCAAAGTTATGAGTAAAAATATGGTTCAACCGTTCGATTTACAATTCTGAGAATAATGCATTTAAAGTTTCCTATTACTTTGGAATGCAAGCCATGTTCAGAATTAAATTAAATTCCCAACAAATAAACATATTGCATAATAGGCTATAGGGCAGTCTGGGCTTTTCACTCATGCCTAATTTGTTATGCTAACCATATGCCAAATATGGATATTAATGGCAGGAAAGTGGAAAATGGCGGGGGAAAGTCATTAAATCAGGGGTGTCAAACCTTTCTTAGTGGCGGGCCAGTGTGAACATCTTCCAACAAGTGGAGGGCCAGACTGTAAATGTAATCGGATTTTTATATAGCGGCTGTCTATGGCCTCGACCCTGAGGGTGAGATCCTTCATCACCGCTCGCCCGTTTGAATGGACGCCATGCCATCTAGGTCCCCGTGGGCGGACCGTGCTAGCCCGAGATTTTGAATCTCTGAAATAGCCACCTTCGGGAATCGAACCGCGGCCCGCACGCTCTCTTCCACAGACGCGCGGCCGCCAGCTCTCTTACCGATGTAGCTAACATATGAACATCTCCAACAAATAAGCAAAATTGGGTAGTGGAAACCGGAAACCATAGATACACAGTCTACACAGAGCTGTGCGTCTGAGCAAAAGTGACGTCAGTAAGAAAAAACCTCCATGTATTTGGCGCTACTGTAGCCTAAATATAAAAATTTGAACTTTTATCCTCTAATTTTGTAATCTTTAGGGAAGGCTCCGCGGGCCAGAAAAAAATCGTCGTCGGGCCAGAAATGGCCCGCGGGCCAGCTCTTTGACACCCCTGCATTAAATTATCTTAGCAATAAAAACCACAAAGTCATCAAAAATATCATTAAAAATAATATTTTTGCAACAATTTTAGTTTTAATGTGTATAAAACTTATTTATTTATCTTTTTCTGTCAAAACCCAAAAATTATTAAAAAAATTTTGTCACATTTTGGTCATTATCTCAGAAGCGTGTGTTCCGAAATACGCCTGGTTTTGGTCAGATGGGTCACATATGGGAGATCCACAGTCATTATGTATGGGATGGGGATGGGAATAGGGTTCTGCGGGAATGGGATGGAATGGGGTTAAAAGTATAAATGTGCAGTGAGAATGGGGCATTTCTGTTCCCATGTCACTCTTTATCAGACCTGTATCATCATTAGCATTGTAGCAGGTCTCAAAACAAATTTCTGACCTAGTGGAGATTATAACTATATAATCTTGTTGTGTACTAGCCACTAGACTGTCACACACCTGACTCAGAAACCTATTTTATTTCATTCATTTTGATAATCTTCATTCTGGCCATTTATATAGCACTCCCTTCAAAATCTATGTAAGAGCGCTTGCAGCCAGACACTGCTGAAGAAAAGAGACTTGAGGAGCAACTGGTAAAACCCTGCCTTGTGGACCATGTGTAAAGAGCAGAACTCAAACCGGAGGTCATTCAAGATGGAAGGGTCCACAGCCAAAAAGGTGTGGTGCGGTCTAATAGCTCTTGGAACTAGGAGTTCACCCTCATTGCAGAGTGAATTACTGAACACGGCAAAACAATGGACACTGAGCGGCAAAGGTGTTTGGTGAAATGCGCAGTTGTGGAGTCAAATCTTTTGTCATCATCTCTGATGATTTGTGTTTGCCTGCTAATGGAAATTACAAGCATTGTGTTAGAATGACTTCCAAAGTGTTCTTTCTGATGTTTTCAGTTGGCTGAAGAGTCTTTGCAGTCATCAGGCAAAAAGGTAAACACAAAAATTATTCAAAGAAGTTATCCCACTACATGAACTTGTATGCTGCTCCATTGTCCAAAGTGTACAGAATGCATTTTCCATGTAATGTGTATTGAAGATTTCAGTCACCCCAACAATGTTTGCTGCCTATCACATAAGTGGATGCACGCAAATCAAATTGTTCATAGATAGTTATTCTGAATTAATATGCAAAATTGTTATAACGGTCTCCATTTTTAAAATTGAATTTACTTGTGCAGAGTGCATAATTATGACACTCTACAAATTTTGTTTACAAAAGTGGTGATTGTAAAAGAGCTATAAAGCACAACCTGAAAAGTGAATTTTTTTCTCTAAACTATATAAAATATTTTAATATATGATTATGTGTGTATAGGTACACATATTGCTGTATATGCAGTTCAGGTTTTTATATATTTAGTATGTAAATAAGTATAGCATCACACAAAAGGAGGAATAATTTTGTAATCCAGTTTTTTTGGTCCTCTCTGTCACTTGCCATTGTACTCATTGCAGCTGGTAGGAAATTCATATATCACCACCTACTTCGTCTAGTAGACATGCTATCACTCCTATGACAACCCGCCTTTATGACCTGCTATTTTGACCTACAATGGGACTCTCATTTCTCTTGGCTCTTACTATAAATTGATGTATTCTATATTAATTATATAGTTAATGATACTTTTAGATTAATTTATGAAGTTCGTTGAATTACATGTTCATTGTTAATTTGTACAGAGAAAATCAGCAGATGATGAAGAAACGTCTGGTGAAGAAGTAAAGAAACAGAAGACTGAAGAAACGCCTGCGGCTGATGAAGCTGTACAATCAAAAGATGATGTGCCAGTTGAAGAAAGCACTCTTCCAGCAGTAGCCATTGCTATTTCAGCAGAAATAGTGGTTATGGACGTGGTAACCAACGAAACAGAAGCCAATCCTCCTGCAGAGAACAGCATTCCAGTAGTTCCAGAAGAGTCCGAAAAGAAGTCCATCGAGGAGGAAAAGGTTGATCCGCCGTTGGAGAAGGAGGAGGCTGAAGTGATTAGTGACGAGAAGGAAGAAAAAGACCAGAGTGAGAACAAGGAAAACGTGATTGACGAGACCATTAGCAATGGAACTACAGAGAAAGAGGCCACCAAGATGGTTGAATCGGTCGAGGAAGAGGCTATTAAGGTTAGCTGATGACATTCTTCACGTGCCATTGCTATTTCAATAAGTATTCCCATGACCTATCAGTATTCAAACCGTATTGCCTATTCTTTCCGAGCGAGAATTTTTGGCTTCAGTACCTAAATTTTGGATCTCACTTTCCACATCTATTTGTTGTACTTGGTCTGTTACGTCGCGATGCACTTATCTTAAGAATTGTCCTTTTTCAAAGCTGTTGTCTATCCACCACTGGTTGTCTTGTCTATCTGTCTCTGAATTTTTTACCCAACTGCAACTGTTGAGTGATCGGATTATATACCTTGTGGTTTAGATTCCAGCAGTCCATGTTCCGGTAAGGACCATAGAGCATTGTGACGATAAGCAGATTCGATAAAACAGAATAAAATCTGTATGCTCTTTGTATTACTTGGTGGTAGACGGTTGACTGCTATTCAGTATAACCGGAACGTCAAAGTTTCAAATACCAATGTTTTGAGATAAATTATGAGCCATGAACATAAATAACAGACTTTCAAAAGTTGGTAAGAAAAGCTCATTTGATTCATACGGATGAGTCATCTGTTGCAGAACAAGCTTACAATTTTCTTAAGGAGCATAGTTTGGTTATAACTCCACTTTTATTAATTTTTTTCTTCTGATGTACAATTACAAATTTTTGTTTTTCAGGTTCCTGCAGTGAAGGCTCTAGACGAGACAGAACAGCCAAAAGAAGCAGAAGCAGTTTCCTCGTAAAGGACTGGACCATCTTTTAGTCTTGTGATAAACTCACTGCAGTTATGATGAAACTGAAGCAGACATAATTCTTAATCTGTGACATCTACGTGTGTTTTATGTTTTGTGTACAACACACATCGTAATTTGTACTAACCTGCAAGTACAGAATTGCAATGTGAATGAATATCTACGAGTTATAGGATCTTGTGTCAAAACAGTTGTAGTGAAGAACGCAATGTATCGTAATTATTTGGTGTTACTCGTGTATGTTGATTATTTTTCTTTAGTGATGTTCGAATGGTGGCAGAAAACTCAATTTCTTACATTTGATGCTTCAGAGGTTCATCGAAGACAATAATTAATAGAAATCTTGCCATAAAAGACAACAAAACGTATAATCATGTACAATGACCCTCTGTTGAAAGTAACTACTTTCAAAGACGATTTTTATATGTATATTTTAAACAGTTAGATAAGTTTAAATCTTAAATGTTTTTGTGCAGGGTTGATGGCTTTGCCGCACTATATGCAGAATGTTCTCCACATCAACGATTGTCAATGCAAATGCGAAAAATTGGTAGAATGTTTAGAAAGCAAGAATCTCGCTTTTTTCACGCGATCCTCCAACTATGGTCATGTTTCTTTCGGTGACAGTGAGTGGGTGAGCAGGCTCCATTTTGACGCGTGATGCCAGGCACTGGCGATCTATGTGTAGGGCTGTCGTCTTGTTCTGTATGTCTTGGTTGATACGATGAAGGTTCTTCTCCAGGCAGTCAAGGGCATGTCTGAAGTTATTTGAAAACAAAGCATTAGAAACAAAAGCTTGTGTTTTAGGAAGATCAGAATCCAAAAATTTATTTCCTAATTTTCTGTGCTAAGCTAAAATGTAGATGCAAATGAAAATTTAGTCTATATTAAACTAAAGTAGACAGATTATAGGACAATGTCTGTTTGCTGGTTTAACTTGATTGCAGAAAACATGCTGAAAACTGAGGCACTTGCTAACTTCCTGCATAATAATAGGTCCATCACATTATTATTTTCATATGTGTACTTGATTTCTTATCTTTTGCCATGATTACACTCAATTTTTAGTTGCAAGCTCGGTATTAGCAAATGTAGTCATTCATGTCTGTAATTGTGGTACCTATGTATTTAGACTTGTGCTGGGCAGTGACCATCTTGGCAATATTTAATAAACTCTAGCTCAAAGTCAGGTTGCGACCATATGCTGATTGCTGAGTTGAATAGCAGTCTCTGGAATCATCTGCAAGGCTTCCATAGAAATAGTAATGAGATAGGTGATACTTACTGGGCCTGTCGTAGTTTGTCCTCGAGCGCCTTGAGACTGGCATCCAGTTGTTTGCTTTCATCCGTCAGCCCAAACTGAACGTTGTCATGGCACATCTCTTCGCTCGGACGATTGATCCGGTTTTCAAGGCGCGTCTGGGCGACTTTGGTCACCTTGTTGTTGTAGCGGATGCAAGTCTGGAGGCGGTTGATTTCAGCCTCCACTTCCGCTATCTCTTCCTCTGTCTGCAACAGAAAATGCATTGGCTTCCAGTACATCCAATGGATATTCAAACTGATCAATCAGCAGCAATTGCTTGATCAATGGAAATATATTGCTACATCTTTGCAACCTATATTTGACAGCATTATGGTGAGTGAATGTGAATGATAGTTGCTCGAGTGTATGGTAGGATGAATGACAGTGTGGAAAATTGATGATGGGTTGATGGACAGACCATTTGAAGGAGATAAGATAGACTGTAGGTGAGGTGAACAGTCTACCTGTTTCTTCTGCCACTGTAGTTCATCCAAAGCCATTTCCTGCTCGTGGCATCTCTTGCGCAGAGCGAATGCTGTCGCCGTGTGCTGAGCCAACAGATCGTTGGCCGTCTGCTGCATCGTCTGATGAATCGCTTCTCGGATTCGGACTGAATTGGCGATTTCCGTGTCTGCCCTCGTCTGATTGAACAGACAAAAGTCCTCCCACTGTTGCACCGTAAGTGTCCTAATATCACCAACAACAGCAACAACAAAATGGCAATGAAGAGCTAGCGAACATTTAAGTAAATGTATTTTTTTGCTTCAGGTCCCTGTCTGTTTCCCATATCCAGTTCAGTCCTTGATACATGACCACATCACTTAATATGCTAGATGTTCATTGTTTTGGCAGTAAAGAAAGAGTACGGGTAAAATATTTTGCAAATTACTAAAATATTCAAATGCAGGTCAAAATCTCTAATAGTATGTTACACACGAACAACTGATGACTAATGAAATACTTTCATTTCCTGGTTGCCAACATTTTTCTGTGAGCTGGGGGATGTTAGAAGATGAGTAGGAGTTGAACTGTTCAACACCTAGTTCTTCCTCTAACACACTGAGCTAATTTAGGCTTGCATGGATATGCAGCTATATCCTTCCGATTCCAATCCTCTTCCTGGGCGGGAAGACTTGTCTTATGTACAGAATGCTCAAATAAAAAACTTGCAGTTATCATGCGAAGGCATAACTGCATCAGCATTCAGCACAGTACAAATTTCTCCAAAGCCCTTCCCCTTTGCACAACAAGCTGGAAGATGTTCTGGTTATGCTAAACTAATAGACTGTCAATGTTATGAAACCGTCAGCGTCAGGGCTGAAGAATGGCCACCCATAATCTAAGAAATTTTGCCTAAGTGCTTTGCTTTCAAGAAGTTTATGGCTATGGATCAACCAAGTCTTGTCTAGGATGGTACAATTGTCTGTGAATTGCCTATGCCAATGTCTGTTGTGCTGAATATTCGTGTCACCCTGGTTTCTGGGTCTTTGTTTGCATAGCAGCATACTGTATGTATGTATGTATGTATGTATGTATGTATGTATGTGGTGTGTGTGTGTGTGAGATTCAACTGCTGACCCTTTAGGTACTCTGGTGGCGTCTGGTTTGAACGTGATCCCGGCAGAGTCATCGGTGAGGTTGTACTGGTCGACGTCAATGTCGAGGGTGATGTTCTTGTCCTGGAGGTTGGCCAGCGTGTTCTTGCGCACGTCCTGCAGCACGCACAGATGCTCGAAGGCTTCGTCTATCTTCGCCTGCAGCTGAAGCTTAATTGCCTCCAGTAGCTCTCGCTCCTGCAATACCACACGACGCACGTTAGACACAGCAAAATACCTCTGCTATCAGATCTTAAAGAGAGAGTACTGTAGATCTGCATGCAAGGCTAATAATGCAGGCCCTGCCAGAGGTGTGCAGACGTGCCTGCAACTTTAAGGGGACAAAGTTTGCTCTTAAGGGTGGATATGAATTATTGTTCTTGTACCACCGCTGCACCTAGTGACCTAGTTTGGCACTGGGACTCTATCTGCAAGATACCTGGGTAGGCCTGGAGCCTGTGAGGCATGGCTACTTGTAATAACAAATATGTCTACACATCCTTATATTATAGTAAACTTTCACCATATTTAACTTCTATTTTAAAACATTTCCAAAGCACCGATACTGACAGTGCTGACAACCAGTGTTTAATTTAGACGTCTCTGGGGGGGAGTCCCCGCAAGAATGAAACGTTGAAATTTTCTCCCCAGAAAAATTTGGCAAAATGATAATGGTTTCAGATGCTATTTACATAATTGTTTTACATGAAGTGTTATAATATATCGTGATATTATTTACTGTTATATGATTATAATGCTGCAGTTATTATTTACTATTAAAATTTATAAATATACGATATTACTATTATATCACAGTGTACATAACTTACTGAATATATTTGTCTAAATACTATTTTTTATCTATATAGTTTAGATGAAAAGCAAATACATAGCAATGATTCCAAAATTCATATAGGCCTATATATATTGCGCTGACCTTGAACAGCTGATCCTCGACCTCGTCCTCGACCACTTCGATGTCCTGCCTACCCTCTCGTAGCACGAGGTTCTCGATGTTAATGTGGTTCGCCAGGTTGACCTGAGCCACGAGCGCCAATTCCATTTCGTCCTTGGCATCGGAAAGGCCGCCGATTTCATGGTCGAGCTTCTCCAGCGTCCATTCCATGACGACCTTGAGGTGTTTGATGTGGGCAACGCGATCGGCCAAGCGGGAGTTGTTGTCCAGCTGGTCCCATTTTGTCCGGTTGTTCGTCTCATTGCGGAGGAAACGCGACTCTTGGCGAGTGTCGTGTGCAGCACCTCGCTCTCGTTCAGCGTTCGTTACTAGCGAATAGTTGGCCGTAAACCAATCGCCTGTATTGAACCGAGCCGAAGTCTTCTTGTAGGTCGCCATGCGAAACAACTCCTAAATAATTTAGTCACACGTAAAATTCATCACAAAATTCTAGGCACATCTGGTGTTGATTATAATCTCTTGTAAATGAAAGGATGGGTCAGAATTTTTGTGGTGATGATGTGAACGAGTCAGGTCGTTTTAGTCCCAGTGTGTGACTCGCGTCGGGCCTCTAAAAACTGATCAGCGGATAACTTTGATAACAGAACGTGTGCGTGTGTGTAGGCTATGTAAGTTTGTTACCAATACAATGCCTTGGCAAGGCCTCTTACCAGATAATAAATTCGTATAGAAACTATATACGATTCCAATCGTTAAGACACTGTAGGCCTATTTTCAAATTTTAAAACCTGCGCCATTCGAGAGATAAACTGGACTCCGTTACGTCACGAGAGCCCAAAATAGCTTTTAACACGGTTAAACGCCATTTATGACGTCAACCATTCGTTATTATATACGCCTCAATGTTTGTGCCGTTGGTTAATAATTATTGTGAATTTGTGACCAGCTCTGGTTGTGACGGTGTGACCTATTGTAATCACTGATGTCATTTAGAATAATTTCCAGGCCATCAAGCAGAAAGCGTGGCAGGGCCGCAGGGCGCAGTTTACTTACAGCTGCCGACAAAGACTTTGATCCTGTTTCAAAGACTTAATTTCCGGTAGATCCTATAGGATCATAGTACACAAAGACCTTAAGGTTCTAACTTGATTTCGTTGCTGTTGTTCAGTGGCGGCGCCAGGATTTCAGTTTTGGGGGCTAAAGGTTTTTTCGTGCAAATATTTCATTTTTACAACCATGGGAAAAAATGGATGGCCTTTTGGGGGGGGGGGGGCTTAACCCCCCCTAGCGCCGCCACTGTAGTTTGCTTTTTACGAATTAACAGTAGTAGAGATGTGCCGCTTTTTTCTCGAGGGGTGGGACATTAGGGGGCTGAACCCATCCTCGCCGATCCCTGGCGCCGCCATTGTTTAGGCGATTGCGTAGCCTACTATGCAAACGGCGGGAGGGTTATGACAAAATGTATGTATGCATGAGCACTTGATATCAAGGTTTAAAGTGGTTGGGAACGCGTGGGAACGACGTTCCCACTGCTCTCGAAATTCTTGCTTTGCGTTCCCACTGTTCACCATGCATAGAACCCTGAAAGCACGTGCGTTCCAATATACTCTTCGTCAGCGTTCCCACTACTCACACATTCGGCTTTTCCATTGCTTACCCAAATTACCCAAGCAACTTAACCATTGCTTGCTAGGCCTATATAGTGCCCCTTCAAGATTCTACCGTTCAAGATTCTGCTCAGAAGAGCTCTCGACTACTATACAGAGCGGACACTGAATTGGAAGTTTTATGTAGAACCACATGAACAAGTCTCTAAGCGGCGGCTTGAGGTGGATGAGAACCTACAGCCTTCCAACTCCTAGGCTCCAATCAAACCCATCTCTCACAAGACAGAAGATGTGCATACGCAAAACAAATGTCTAATTATGACTTACACGTTAATCATTTTTCGCATTTGCTATAGCAACCCTTCAAGCTCGTTATTCAGAGGTACTCCCGACTACAGCACGGACACTGCATCGGAGTTTCACGCCAAAACAATTGCAAGTGAAGGACTTTTCAAGGTCCCTACACGGCGGCTTGACATGTATTCGAACCTGGAACCCTCCGGCTCCAAAGCACCGAACCCACTACTACACCACTGTGTCCCATGATGGGTCGATAAGTCTCAAACTCAGACCAATTGGTAGCGATCAAGATATTGTAGACAAGTTTGATATTATTTATTATAATTATTGTGCATAAAATTGAATCTTGGGCAGGGTTATGCAGACAACCCTTATCCATTCGTTTATCATCCATTTCCATTTATACCTTCTCAAATATGGTCCGTGACCTTGGTGTCCTGTAACTGTTGGACCAGGAGATGACTTTTGCTCCTCACATTCACCGACTTGCCCGACACTTACTATTAGCTGCGTCAATTTCGCACAATTGCTCGTTTATTATCGTCTAGTGCAGTCACCACCCTAGTCCATTCTTTCATTACTTCACACCTTGCCTATTGCCCGGCATTCTACTCTGGCTTCCCATCCAATCGAATAATGTGCCTGAAGTTCCCAGCTATATGCTAGAGACATTATACTGGCTTCCTACCTGGCAGCACATTGATCACTGCTCTGGTTCGGCAATGTCAGCTCGGTATTGCCCCAGACTACTTGCGAGAGCTCCACTGCTCCACGGGTATCCAAGGCCACCGCCACTTCTGTTCTCCACACAAGGAAGTGCTCTGTACTTGTTCCCATTCGCATGAAATGCAACCATGCAGAATAATCATGGCCTTTCTGTGGTGGGTTCAGTTGTCTGGAATGGACTCCCACAGGAGCTATGTCTGCTTCCTGGGGCTCTTACTGAAGTATTTTTTTTATTAAACTCAAAACCAGGGCTATTTTTAAGGAATTTTTAGAACTGCACAACTCCTTTCCTTTCCCATCCTCCATGGTAAATTACTTCCAATCGGAGGACAATGACCTTTTTGCTAGTTTTAACTGCACAGAAGTGCTTCTACAACTGCGCAAATCCATTTAGAACTGCACATTTTGTGCACAACTGAACGTTAAAAAAAGCCCTGCTCAAAACTGTCCTTTTTTGCTGTGCTAGATTCGGGAGCTCTTCTGAATAGTTCCCTCGAAGAAGCGCTATATAAATTCTGGAATGAATGAATTCGTCTTCGTTCTCTTCCTCCTCAAAAAACATAGGTATGCAAAGTCAGGAGATCAACTTGAAAGTATAATAATTGACGAACAACATTTATGAAACGGTTCCAAAGTCAACATTGAAATTGGATGAACATTAAGCAGTAGATGACTATTTATTCAAATTAATTATCCCAGTAGCTTGATTAATCTCGTCATAATCACAGAAATGTAACTCTGAAATGCTCTACAAAGACTTCACATTCAATGGGGAACTTACAAAGTATACTTGAGAAAGCCAGGACAAGTCAAAGCTACTTTTCATGCCCAATAATTAATTAGACTTATTGAGGATTCTAATAAAATAAATGTCAGCATTCTATGCAGGCATAATAAATTTACCAAACAATCACAGATGAATCACAATTCTGTTTTTATACATGAACTTGACGAAAATGATAACAATATAAACACAGACTGCATGAAAATAATAATAATAATAATAATGCTACTAACAACAACAACACTGTGCTATATACGTGCTATATACTATATAATTATGCTAAACTTGAAAGAACTTTAAATCGAGGCACATATAGTTATGATTCAAAGCTATATCTTAAACTTATTAAGCTTCCCAGATATTGCAGATAATTTCTTACAGCAACTTTGAAGCAGAAAGGCAAATAATATTTTGCCAATTAAATTTACATTACAGGCAGGAGTATTGTTATAGTACGATTTCCATAATTTTAATTATTGTTAATACTGTCGGTCGATACTATTTGACAGATATGATAAATCTGGCAAATTCCACATCTGCTTAGATGTTAAAGTGACTATGAATTCTGCTAAGCTAAATAACATCTAGCAACGACAAAGCGTTGAAACAGCATCAGTCAGTCATGAAGGCAGCAAACATGCATACTTACTCACTTTAAACATCATCACTAAGAATAGTCATGTAGAGTTCAGTTCCGTATTCATTTTGTTACCCTTTTTCTCTTCAAATGCCTTTTACACTCCCAGTAGCCTTCCAGACAGCGGTAGCTTTAGAGCAGTGCCACAGGCTGAACACAATCCACCTACTGTCTGAGGAGGTTAAAGTTAGGTAAAACCGTACAACCAGCAGAAGCAAAACACTTTCCAACGTTGTAAAATAAACACAAGTCACACTGAGGAGAAAGATGGATTCCTACTTTGAGTGGTGAAGGTTCACCAATTTATGAACCCCTCTTGCTAGGTTTTTCAGCTAAAAAATTTACACTGGTCCTAGACCAGCGTTTCCCAAAGTGGGTTCCGCGGAACCCTTGGGCGCAGGGGTTCCGCGAAAGTTAGTTAATTACTTTAGGACTGTTAGTATGAATGATGAAAATAATTGGACTGTGAAACTGTTCAAAATAGGTGAAAACCGGTTAACTCTTCTAATTAAGACTATGAACTTCTTATTAACATAATGCAAATGAAGCAGAACTCAAACCAACCTTCACTAATCAATGTCTGGAATGGGATAGTTAAAGAATACCCCACATTAATTGCAAAACTTTTAGCTTTCAACAATAGTCTTAAGAGATTTGGTTATGAGATGTTCTTTAGCTATTTGCCACATAAGCATTGCAAGCAACTGCATTCTCATATTTTACTGGAAGAGAAGCAAAATTTTGAAATCAATGAAATGATGCAGCTGACAATAAGAATCCAGCTATCAAGCATGAAGCCAGATATATAGACCAAATGCATGAGACGAAACAAAAGTGCGGTTTGCATTCTAATTTCATGCAGTACCAGTAGACATGTAATTGTGATCAACGCACCTTGGTTTTCAAAACAGTGCAATTTAATTTTTTATATAAGGAAAATTATCATTCTACCGTGCTGTGTCTTTAGTAGGCCTACGCTTCTCGGGCGCTATTTATGCATGTTTTAATGCGTTTAGTTGAGATTGGGGTTACACAAGAATATATTAAGACACAAAGCGTTCCATGGCCCAAAACGTTTGGGAAACGCTGTCCTAGACAATGCCCAAGACAGCAAAGTTGGAAGTTTTAGGGCTGCTCATAAAATGACCCAATTTATATGTCATGATTTTAATTCGGGAGGCAGCAGTGAATGTCCCTCACCACATGAAATGAACAAAAAAGATTGCATAAAAGCCCAGAGTGCATAAATTCATAAGATCAATATTACAATAATATCGCAACCACCGGGTTCTGTTTTGAGCTCCACCAACTTGAGACAATTTCTATACAAGTTGTGTGTCAAGCTCAAAAACGAAATGCCAATGTCAAAATAGCAAACTGGGATTCAAACTCTGGACATAGAAGTACAAGGCCACAGAATTCCCAACTCATCAACAGTGCAAGAAATATAATATGTGCAGAGACCCTCACAATCCTTTGGAACAGCAAATGACAAGGTTTAGCTCAGAACTGCGAAAGGTGGATTGCTTTTACGACTACATACAACTCACAGATAGAAAGACAGAAAATGCAAAAAGGACATGAAATCACAGCAAGAAAAACAATCATCTGAGTTGCAGAAAATACTGTGCAACTTCGACAACAAACACGACTTGTGCAACGGAAACAACCAACATACATTGTCATACATTGTCTACGCCACAACAACAACGGCCTCAGATCTCATGAAGAAAAATAACAAATGATATCTGCAGATAAACTCTCATATGAACAGAAGGTCTTTAAAATAATTGTTGCTTCGTTGCGATCAGTAGTAATCTAAATGTCACTTAACTCATCTGAATTTCGTCTTCCAGACACATTGCACAAATACGAAACTAACAGGAAAGGAAACGTTTGAAATTCACAGAATCCTCTGAAGCATAACAGACGTTTCATTGAAGGATGCAAAACAAAACAGCCGAAGCCATGGCCATAGATGCCTTCAATATGGTGGTGGAAGACTGACGCCAGCCACTGGAGTGACCTAAAACGTTAGTCACTGGTGTTGCTTCAATTTACCAACCGACATGTGATAGATGTCTATTCTGTGAACTCATTAAGTTTGACATTAGCGACACCTTCTACCAATATGGAACTGGCTGCAGGTGACAGTGCTCGCACAGTTGACGCTGCTGCCGTTGACCAGTTGACGGGTTTCCATTGGCTGGTTCTACAAGTGCATGTGGGCCTGACAACTGGTAACCCCTCTAGAATACTGTGCATTGTTTTGCTCAGTGATTTGGTTTGCAATATGAGTGATGCTTTAAAAATTGCAAATTACATTCTGAGCAGGTTACTTTTTCTTTTTAGTTCAGACCTTTTAACTTTAATTTGGTCTTATAAAAGTCAACATTTAGTAAATATCTTCACAGTGTGGATGTGATGTGCCTACATTGCCAAGCCCAAGTCATAGCAGCATTACAGAAAATTGACTGAAAAAAACTGCCCAAAAATAGATAACAAAGGTTAAACCTTGCTCTTCAATACATATTAAAATATGCTTTCCGGAATTCATAGTTAACTGCAACACGAAAAAAGGGCAAATATTTTCAATGCAGCTTTAGCAGAGGTATCTTTAACTTCACCACAGCCAGCACTTTTGGACTGCCAGTCCCAAGCGTGGATAAAGGAGGGTGAGGCTAATGATCTTTGTTATCATCACATGGTATTGCTTAACTGAAACAACCAACCAACCAACCAACCAAAGGTGTCTTTGAGCACTCAATCTGTATGCAATGTCTGATCGAATTTCTTCTTGATATTGCCGTTATACACAACACAGAATCCAAATTACCAGCAGATCACATCAACATAGGTCAGATACCAACAGCAGTTATATGCAAACCACACGAATCCCGCATGACAATATTCCCAGATGATCTTCAAATATATCACTTGGGACCATTATGTGTATAAATATACGACTTATGATGGAACGTTGTCATCATAAACATTCTATATACCATATATGACGCTGCTTTTGTGGGAATTATATACATCCGGCCACATCTATCACTTCAATTTTCTTATTTAATCGGAGACAGAAAAATCACACAGTGTCACAACAGAGTTTAAACTATCTATGAGATCCGAACTCTTAATTAACACTAGCAAGAAAGACAAACATGATGGATGAAACTGGCTCAGCACCTCTTGCAGATAAACCATTTTGGGTAAAAGAATATTTAAGGATACGAATAAAAAACGTAAAACCTAAACAATAAGGTGCACAATTTCAACACAACCTCCATCAATACCACCATGGACATCTAATGAAACTCAGAAATTTCGAAGCAAAAGTCAACAACACAACACATCTTACACATGTCATAGCAATATCATATATATGCATAATAATTCAAACACATTGTGCAAACACTAGCACCTCTTGCACAAGACTAGCACATTTTGTGCAAAACTAGCATATCTCGTGCCAAACCAGCAAATATTGCACGGAACTATCGCAGCCAAGCAACTACTAATAACGACGACAATGGCAAAGAAAACAGGATGTTCCAGGTCACTGCTCTTCATCAAATTCATCCTCGAAACGAACGTAGGTGAATGGAAACGTGCCATGCTTTCCGTTGACCTCACCCTCCCACTGACCTGTCGGATGCATGGTTGTCACGGTAACAATATCACCAACCTAAATGAAAAAAGAAACGGTAGATAAAGCATAGACAAGCATAGACGTGAGTAGTTTCTGAGTAGTTTCTTGAAGCGGCACTATATAAATGCTCTGAACGAATGAATGAATGAATGGCACAAGAATATTTGCAGATAACACTGCACAACAAATTTTAACTTTTTTTTGATTTCCTAAAAAACTTCAACTGTTTTATATAGAATTTGGCATGCTGAAAACAATGGTGCTCTCAGAATTTTTCTATCACGTAAGGTTTTTGAGAAAAATGACATGCAAGTTGTCCACAGAAATGCCCATAGTTGCATACATTTGCAACAGGCCTATACATGTAATATAATTGTCACTCGACAGCAAATGTAAAAAAATTCGTCCCAAACTTGGGGGTGCTGATGACAGAGCAATTCAAATCCAAGGAAGATGTCATTTCAGAATGATTGTATCACAAAATTTTTATAAAATAGTAAAATTAAAGTATTATCATAATTATACCCGGAACGCTCGGTTGCATGTGTAAGCTTACACTGTATCTGAGATTCAGTTAAAGTTTTATAATGGGCCTAAAATGTTTGGATGTTGATTTTCGTTTGTATTCAGTGCCTGGTGCATCTCGTTTGAGTGTCCAGCAATAGTCAGCCAACGTTGGCGGATTCCAGTTGCCCTGGTAACGTTTTTCCATCGTCGCAATGTCCTGGTGAAACCTTTCTCCATGTTCATCACTGACTGCACCTAGATTTGCAGGGAAGAAGTCCAAGTGAGAATGCAGGAAGTGAATCTTAGGTGACATGTTGCGTTTCATGTCTTTGCATGCTGCAAAAAGTCTGTTAACCAGTTGATTGTAATTTGGTGCTCTGTAATTACCAAGAACATTCTACACAACATCCTTGAATGCTTTCCAGACGATTGTCTCTGGTCTCTCCAGCAGATGTTCAAACTGCTTATCATTGGTGATGTGTCTGATCTGCAGATCCGTGCACAAAAATGCCTTCCTTGATCTTGGCATCACTTATTCTTGGGAACTTCTGCTGCAGATAAAGAAAACCTTCACCATCCTTGTGCATGGCTTTACCAAAACTTTTCATCAGTTCCAGCTTTAAGTGAAGAGAAGGCAGATATATCTTTGTCAGATCGATTTCTGTCCAGTACTTTGTGACAGCAAACTAGAGTCTTGAGTCCAGATGTTCAGCTTTTGCTTTCGACAAACCTAAGTCTAACTGTGTGATGAGATGAGGCTCACCAGACATAGACCTACCTACCTGAAAATCCGTATCACCGTCAGCAGCTGCATAGGCCTATTCGTTCCTGGCTGGATCAATGCAGCATCTTCATCTCGTTCGTCTAAGCTCCATTTCTCTGGTGGCTTCAGTGTATGAAGACTTTCATTGTGTGGCGCTGGTATCATTGTCGAATGACGGTCTGGGTATTCAGTTCCTTTCTTATTCTTGCCCAAGAAACCAGAAACATTAGTGAGACAAAATTAGCAGTCCGTCACATCATCTTTCTGTTCTCGCAAGACCATCGGGATGGCAAACAGCATTGCTTTCGCAGGACCACGGAGCCAAACTCTAAGATCTACACCACATCTTCCACATCAAATTCCATTCTTTGGCTTTCACTCCAGCCTTGCAACCAAAGTGTACATCTCATATGCTCTATTGACAAGTACAGTCATGGTGTGTGTCTCTGAGCCTGACTCATAGCATAGCCTATACTCCACAAATGCGGCAAACAACGTACATGTATCACGCTTGTTGCAACACTGGCGAGATATTTCTGATGCCAACAACCGTTTTAAAATATATTATAGTTTAAAGCTTGTCTAAAAAAATAAGCTGGCTAACTTGTTATGCATCTTACATACATGAAGACAAAACTAAACTTTGGAAATGTACATCAAAATGCAAACAAACTGATGTCAGCTTCCTCAGAGGGATATACAACTATACATGTATGCTGGGAAACGACTTTAATAGGGTTTAGAACTTTTGCAGGCAGATTCCAACCAGCATTAATGAATATGCAGGTCCAAGTTTATTTATTATACACGACAAACATTATGTAAACTATCCCAAGTGCATACCTGGACATACCTCAGTTACACGAAGCTTATTTAAAACGTTATATCTTAAAAACATGAACATAAATATAAAATTTGAAGATTTCTCAAAAACGTTACGTGATGGGACAATTTCAAGGTGATTTTCGTGATCAGCAGCAAAAACTGCATAAGAAACACCTGAAAGTGTTCAGGAAACCAAATCACTGTTGTGCAGTGTAATATCTTCTATGCGTTCTTTCTTGTAGCTATATATATGAATCACATCAGAGGCCGTCCATGTATTACGCACGCACGGGAGGGTTTTCAAATAATATCATGATGTCCACATTAGCCTATTTATTATTCTGCAGTATTATACTACAGTCGTCCGATTGTATTTGATTACATTATAATTAAATTCAGTGCAGATCTAAACAGAAAATCATAACGTCAATAAATTTTATCTAGCAAATATGAAAAAGTAAATAGTAGCCCACAGTAAGATGAATATTTTACAGATGACTTTAAGAGCTAACTGACTTCTGTAAGGTGGGGGGGCATGGTGGCAGAGAAGTTGTACTCACACATGGAAATTCCACAAAATCTATGAGGTGCAACAGGGTAAGAAATTAGCAATACGATTTAGATGCATGTAATACATGAAGGGTCATCAGCACCTAATTATTAAAATATTACCATTATGCTAGAAAAATAAACATTACAAAATAATAATAGTAGTTGCCACATAGTCAAAATTGTATCTATATATTTTCAGCATCCCACAATACTCATTCTGTCTATCATTTTCATAAATTATCCTTTTCATGTTCCTCCTCCTTCTGCATCTCATCCTCATACACCTGATGCCCTGCACCATCATCCTCATCTCCTCCTCAGTCATCTACATCCTCACCATTCTTTCGATTGAATTCAATGCGTACAGCACCTCTTCAAAATCAGTACTGAGAAGAGTGAGATTAGCTCTCGTGTGCAGATACCTCTAAAGTGAGTGCCACGGAGTCGTATGGACATGGAACCTTCCGACGAATGACTCGTGCTTTGGCTGGAAGCTGTCGCGGTGTCTGAATCTAACAATTGCAAGAAGTCAAGGGCAAAAATGACAATAAAGTCAAGACAATAGAGTCATAGCAAACAGGAAATGTCCAAGTCAAAGCACCAGATTGTACACATGACTGTAGAATGGCAAAGATGACTGCACGTTAGTCGCCCTATAGTCGGTCAAATTTATATGCTGATTTATAACTTCTGTCTTTCTCAACTTCTAATGCAACAAAGTATGCATTTGTCGAATATTTGTTACGGAGGTTCGTGCACCACCATGGACTCCTAAGAGGTTTTAGGTCATTAACTGTCAAGTTCCATCATCCTGAGATCAAAGGATGATAGAATTGGGCACAAGTAGTACCACAGCAATCCAGTGACCATGCACCTAGTAATTCTCTCAGTTTGCATCAATATACGTTAACTGACAAACAAAAGATATTCGCCTGTCGAAATAACCTCAAAGGTTCTCTGACTGAAGTTTATACAATCCAGTATGGCTATCCACCATAGTTCTGTTTTAATCAGCATAATCACAAATATTTCACAGGTACCTTATGATTTAATTTTAATAATCCAAGGCATAAAAATGTGATAATTGACAACCAAAATAAATAAAATTTCTCGATAAACATATTAGGCAACAAATGTGACATAAACATCAAAATGCTTAGAAAATTATTAGCACATACAATGCATCATCTAAAACAAGATACTGCCGAGTCCACAGACTTTCATAATCCAAAAGTCATACCTCAATGTGCTATGTTCACATCAATGTGTTAACATAGAATATTTCTTCTGTTTCTATCCTTAGCTTCATTTGCTTCCCAAAATCAATCATTCTGCACAAGTCTTAATTGTGCAAATTCTGTAAGTGTATAATTATGTCATAGTACTGTCTTGGTCACTGTACTAACACTACCAGTGATTGAACAGACCCACAAGTACTATCAGTCAACCGCACAGTCAAAGTATAATTTCTGTAATTTACTACCCGTACGTGTGACAGACATGGTTTCAGGTTTCAATCGAACAACTTACATTATTACTTACATTTACATGACCTGTAAAGTAATTATGATAGCAAGCAAATTGATACTAGCTTAACCATTAGCCGCTTTAATGAACATACCCGGATAGTTGACTGATGACTTGGAATAAGCGGTGGTGGAGGGGTCGGATGCTGAGGTGGACAGGAAGGCGAATTAGTAGGTGATGTTACAGGATTCTAAAACATATATATTATCTATAATTTTATCAATATAATATATATAACTTTAAATATCAATATAATATATATAAACATATATATATATATAAAATATTCATCTTTATTAGATGTATAAAATATATCACAGGCATTATATATATATCAAGGGTGTATCACATCCAAATACAGCATCAATCTAGCTATCCTGTGCCCGGAATGAAATGGAAAACCAAGTAACATGCATGGTATGCAATTTCTTACATGCTCTTAATTAACAGATAAAGTGATATTTATTTCAAAGAGCTTAAACTTATTAAACTTATTATTGTTTATATCCATATATAATTCTGTTCTATGTAACTTAATTGTCAGTAAAATTAGCAATTACTCGTTACGAGAAACAAGGAATAGTAATTGTTAGCAGCGCTTTACTTTGTTGAGATAATTGACGGGAACCAGACCGGTCGACCCAGTCTCATTCTGCATCATCCACCAGTTTTCTTCTTCCTTTCGAATCAGCGTCAGAATTTCGCCTGCCTCAAAAGACAGATCATCTCCCGGATCCTAGTCAAAAACAAATTTATCCGTTTGGTTTCTAAATACCCAGAATTGGTTTACCAGAGACTGGGCTCAGTGGGCTGGTTCACCACTTGCCCACAAAGCTGCAATGCCAGTTGTAACCCAAGATCATCACTTTCACATCAGACACCAGCTGCAAAAATCTGAGTATTGAGTGAGCCAGTAGAGTGACAAACAGCGTAGAGCTCTGCTAATGGCTCATCCTGATTCAACGACAGGAACATTTAGCATCAATTGTCTACGTTGTGAAATGCTAGCATTTGACTTGCATTACCGGTATTTAAAGGTCACTTCACTTGCATGAAACTTGAATATCAGAGTCAATATCTTGTTTGATTAAAAAACCATGAGAACCTAACAGCAAAGGTAGAGTGTGTGATGCCGACTATGACAGTGTACTGCATCCATCACAATTCAAAACTCTAAGACTTAGTGCAGTGTGCTCATCTCGGATATAACGGCCTAAGGCTGAGCAACCAATAAAACCATTTAATCCACAAACCATCTAAGCAAACAATGTCTGCATTGATCCAAAAACCAAATTAAAAAGTGAAGCATGTATGACTGTACGTAGGGCAATCGCATGAACGCATCAACTGACATTGAATTAACTATATTTACATAATATTGTTGGCAACAGTTTAAAACTGAATAAATTTTTCACGTTAAAAAGTTAGCTGACAAAAGTAAACAAAGAACAAAAGTGAATTAGCAAGATCACTTGTAATATTAGGTAAATGAGAAACAAACTAACCTTTCCAATAAGTGCGTGTCTTGCGACAAACCTTAATCGTTTTGCCTGTGGAAGTAAAAGAAAGATAAACTGAGCACTTGCTCATTTGCTACGCAACTTCATCAAACAAGGATAATTAGAAAAAATCACACAACATGCAATAAGCACTTTTATTATCATTACTCTGAAGAATTACAAATAATAGACTTCTAGTATCCACTACTAAAATGATATGGAAGTCCATTGATTAGTGTGGTAGACTGCAAAGTCAAGGCTGAAAAATTGCAATAGAAAAACAAATATGAAATTTAAAAGAGAACTGCTCAGTGAGCAGAAGAAAGCACTGGAAGCACAAGAAAGCACAGTAAACACAAGAGCACAGTGAGCAAAAGAGAGCAGAAAGAAGCAGTGGGCACAGTGAGCACAAGAGAGCCTAGTCAGCTTAGGAGGGCACAGTGAGGACTGTCTTATGAGGGAAAAACAGCTAGTTAAACAATAAACTTGAAGCAGCTATGTATAGGCATCATTTGCTACAGGCTAGATGGCCAATTAACTATCTATACTCTATAGGAAACACCTACAAGGAGTTACCCTGAGACATTTCATCCTTTAAGATCTATTACTCTCCCCACAACTGCCTGCCTTGTCAAACTGACAGTGATAAACTATTGATTGATCTAATTAATGGACCCTTATATACCTTGAAAGATGGCTGTTTACCAACTGTAGTCTGCCTTAGTGGAGGCATGTCCCAATTCCACACCTCATATAGGGAAGGTAATAATACACTGTATTATGTCAATACAAATAAAAACTTTTAATAAAATTATGAGTTGCGGCTATAAAAGTGGGTCAATAGGGTTACCGGAAACACAACATTACTTTTTTTAGGCCTAATGGCTCTGTCATCTGAACATTTTGTGAAGATGCATTAGAGTGAGGAGGGTTGAAGACACTCACAGGTCGTATAAGCGAAGTACTTTCCAAGAAGTGAATCTTGTAAAACTGAAGAATTGACGACAGACTTTGAAACTCCTGATCTCCAATTCGAAAGTTGATTTGTCCATTTGTCTGAATCTTATTAATTATGTAGTTGCTGATTTTGTTGTTTTCCTCCCTACAAATAAAAACCGTTAAACATCTGTTTTACTTCGTGAAAGAAGTAAATTCTCATCCAAGATCATAGAATAGACAAAGGAAGTTTGGACCAGAAAGAGAGCAAATTTGCAGGTCCATACAGCAAACCTTCTATTTTTCGATTTTGAATCATGAATGATGATTCAATTTCAGAAATTAATCTCCCATTATTCATTCATTTGTCCATTATTATTCATTGCTCAATGTTATTTGCTGGAGATCGATTGGTAAATTCTGAATCAACAGAATCATGACTGCCAAACTCAGTACATGACTGTAACACTCACTCAGCCAATGATTCATTCGATAGTAACCTGGTGCAGGACAACTGTCCAATCCATTGGAAGCGAGTTCCACATCTAGGACCAGCATATTTGACTGCAAATCGCTTGGTCTTTATATAGCAATCGTAATCTCTAAACTTCTAAAGTGCCATTTTAAAGCCAAGAAGCCCAGTTTATTCACGAGCATACAACAGTCAGAGGTTGCCAATAAGGGCAGTCCAAAAGAGGTCCGGGCATGCTGCAAAAATTAACCTCAGATCTCACAAACTGCAATTAACGATCTGTCAATTTCTTAAAGTACTTAGCTATCAAAAACAGAAGATAATATATCTCCTTTCATGCCTGAACATAAAAATATCAAATCAACTTTCAACTTGTTCAGAGTCAGCATAGCACTTGCTAGTATCCTTCTTTAAATCAATCGATATGTTCGACGATTGTTCGTTCATTCAGTCATACCCACATTCTGACCTATCTGTTTAGAAAAATTACCCATTAAGAATGCCAATGCAATAACAATTACTCACCCAACCAGTAATTCATTTAACCCACAGTCTATCTATCCTAAAAAACCTGTCAACATTAACACTCACATCACACACAGAGCATAATCGCCATGAATTGACCGGCTATCACGAACAAGAAAGACGCCACTGTCCCGTTCCATCTGCAGAATGGCATTCGACTCTTCCCGTGTTATGGTTCCAAAGTACCAGCTGTTATGAGAAGATGATCAACAATAAAAATCCACATTCATTCAACAATACATTGTCCACAGAGCAAAATTAGCATCTACAAACTGTTGCCAACTTCTCAAGTACACTAGTAGGCTACAAAATGCGAGAGCGACAATTGAACAATTTCGCTAAACGTCGACATTCACATTAATCACTTAAAAACAAAACCAATATCGTTCATTAGAATCCCAAAAAATTTATGAATTGCAGCAACGTTTTAAAGCAGATCCATCACAGCAAATAACTGAATAAAAGGTCAGAAACCGATATGCGACGGGTTTTCAGCCCTGTGTCACATTTGGTGCAGCATAAGTCAATAAACATTATGAAGCCTTTGAAAGGCTCTGAAAATCAGTATCCAATGCTTTACAAATGTTTTAACATAACATAACATCACATTTTATTTGACAACCAACTCATTCATTACAGATAGTATAGTTATACATCAGTTGTCTAATATGTCGGTTCATTCAGGAGACCAAAAGGGGGCCAAAGAGTCATTATATACTACAATCCATTACTTATATAAGAACTCAAATATTCTGATGGACCAGAATAACTGGTTTCAAAACTTACCTGTTTTTATCATCTGGATCAAAGTCTCCCATTTTTCTAGAAACTCATCAGCCTCCTGTTGGCCTACAGAATACAGATGTCACAGCATTCAACAACCATTTTAACACTAAGACTCCACACTTTCCCACCATTGTAAAAACAAATTCTGCCTCAGTCAATCAAGTTGATAGCACAATGACCCACGTCTTCATAAAATATGTGATAAAGCAATAATGCTATTGCCCTCATCATACATAATGAACTGCTAACACTCACCGTTGCAGTGGACAGTTTGAACTATGGCAAGCAACGATACTGTTCAATCTAATTTATTGGAATCGATTCAGTATATACATTCACAAAGGGTGACAAAGCACATTTTGAAGTAAAAATAGCAACAAAAACTTTAAAGGACAAAGTTAGGTATGCTTCAGAATGTAGTTATAGCAAGGGATAAGTTGAATCGACTCACAAGGAGAGAAAGCTCAAAGGTTTATCTAGTCATCCTCATCATGGTTATACTGAGCAAACGTGGGAACAAGAATCAACACCGTGGCTGTAGTCGTAGTCATAGTTTACATACGATCAGCAGTTCTATATACCGTAAATGTTTTTTGTAGGCCAACTTAAAGGAATTCAGAGAATTTATAGAACGGATGCCTAAGTCAATGGAGTTCCATAATTTAGATCCAGATAATCTAACAGTAAATTGCCTAGTATTGTTTTACACAAATTGAGATGTAGGTTATAGCGTGACCTGGTATTGTAGTTGTGGATGGAAGAACTAGTTATAAAGTAATCATAAAAAATACTGGATAGAGTATGACTCTGATGACAGTACATGAATTCAGCCAGTTGGAATTTGTATAAACCATGGATAGTTAGTAGGTCAAGGTATTCAAATAGGCCACAGGATTCTGCCAAGTAGTGGGAGCCCATGATAATTCTCACAGCTCGTTTCTGTATAGGTTGGAGTGAGGTTTTGTATCCTCCTGCCCATATTATGATTCCATAGTTGAAGTAGGGTAGAATAAAAGTGTAGAGCATTCTAATCACAGGGAGAGGAAGAGTATTTTCGAGCCTTTTAATAATTCCTATTGATTTAGCAATCTTATTTTTGACTAGGGTAATATGGGAATGCCACTAGAGATGTTCATCTATGACTATACCCAAAAATTTAATCTGAAATACACTGTTATTTCAGCTTTGTTTGCGAACAAGCGTGGCAAAACGCTGCACTCGTTGAGTAAAAAGAAATAAAGGAAAGTGTTGCAAAAAGTGTCACGTAACATGTGGCAAAAATCATTTGAACTAGGATTTTACTTCAACTGGTAAAACCTGTTTGAGAAACTGTTGCACTATACACGTGTGCAACCGAAAACATGCCCAGCTTTACCACCCGAGCGTATACAAGCTCTCCATGCCTCCCACTCATCCTTTTGCCCTCTCTTTCTTCCCCCTTCTCTCTCATAGCTCAAGGTCTACTACTCGAACTCTTAGAGTCCTAAATAGTATGGACTCTTCCAGTCCTTTGTGGCTATGCCTACCATGCATTTTCCTGTGCGGAAAATGCATAATGTTGCTTCATAGTGCTCTTTAAGTAAATGTGCTGGTACACTGAGGTCACTACTTTAGCTCGGGGTCTCTGGTCATTGCCAAAATTTACCATGAAGGAATGTGCACCTTTATTGGATCTTAAGCCAATATCTTGCAAATGTTTTGTCAATCCATGGGTATATTGTTTTGGATAATATTGATAACACCTAAGATCAGGGCTGTACACGAGGGTATGCACAGCGTGTACTCACCTCCGGCAAAAAAACGGCATCGTATACTCACCTCCCGAAAACCAGGGTATACGTGGTAAAATGCAGGGTACACGGGCATACGCGAGTAAATGAGGGTGCATGACTTAAAAAAGGTCATCAGTTTTTCCGGAAGGGAAATTGATTAACTTTTCTGAAGATTTCGTCCTGATGACTAAAAAAGGTCATCAGTTTCTTTGGCCGGAAAATTGGCGAACTTTTCTGAAGATTTTGGTCTGATGACTAAGAAAAGTCATCAGAAATTTCGGGCCCGAAAAAGTCGGTTTTTCTCCCGGTCAGCGTGTATTCACCTCAAAATTTACAAGTACACCCCAGCCTATGATCATCGCAGGGCAACCACCACATGGATGGTAACAACGAAAATGAGGAGTGCAGAATTTCCACAAACTTCTCCTGTAAGCCTACATAACTGGACTATAAAGATTCTGTGGCCAAGAATACTGCAAATGTATTATCAAACACCATACTTCGAATATGTAGACTTTCGCTATCAATTGGCGTTGTTTTAGTTTTGTTCACGTGTTTTACATTTAGCTATTATTGGTTTCAAATGCTAGGTGCTTTAATCATTATAAGTTTTGGTTATTTTGCTAAATTTTAGTCTTAGTTAATAGAAACACTTCTTCTTTTCAGTTTTAGCTTCTTCCACTACATTTTTAGTTATTCGTTCATTGATTATATAGCCATCAACAATGTGAATCAAATTATTGCAATATATTTAGGCAATAGGAACCATTATTCTTACAGTATGGAAACCTCCAATATATTAAACATGATATAATTATGTTTGCTTGTATTATTATGTTTGCTTGTATTAATTAAAGTGGTGGTAAGGAGTTCTTGCAGAGTTTTATGAAGACTGTTTACACGGGATGGCAAAGATCTGCTACTATACGCTTCCCTGCAGTCTTGTCACCACAAGCATAGACCTTTAGTGTTCAAATGGTGAAAATAGTTTGATTTATGTGCCTTGTTTGATTCCGTAAAGCCACTACACGCCAGCTAATGACCTGCGCGACGTAAGACAGTCGAACACTATTATTGCGCGTAAACAAGAAGTTAATTAAACCCCCGAACGCACGAGAGTCGGTGCAACAGTTAGTCAGAAAACAAAATAATTTTTTGTAGCGGCTTTTGTATTACGCGTAACCGCGCAATTAGACATCTTTCGTTTTTCCGCAACTTACTGGTTTACAATGTTATCTGATACAATCCAACTGTCTGCATTAAATTTATTATATATCAAACGAGAAAACAGAAATTGCTGAAGAATTAAATTTTATCTATCCAGCTTGTTTACCTGTCTCAGACGTAAAATTCCCAACGTAAAGCCGTTAACGAAGAGGTGGTGTGGTCTGCTATTCGAAGCCTATTAAAAATCATGTCATCAAATGACTAACTGGACTTTGTTCTACTTTCTACCGGTCGTGCCGTAATTCGTAAGCAGTCGATGACTTGAAGCAACGATTCAGAAACGCAATTAGGTAAGGTAAAGGGGACATGGTGGCCAAATGGTTAGCAATTGTGAGTGGTCTGATGGTTAGCAATTAAGATTATTTATACTGTGAGGTCACTGCTGTGAACGTTTTGAAATGTTTGAACCTGATGTCAAAGGCGGCCCATGAGAACTGAGAAAATTATGCCTAGATTCTTTTAATTCACTCATGAACACGTTCACTCAAATTCATATATTAAAGAAACTTGGACCGGTCGTCTGTATTTAGTAGCGTACAGTACAGGAAGGTCTGCGTACTGTCCTGAGAATGATGTAGGCCTAGGCCTATAATCATTTTGTGAATAAAGTTCAGTCAAAAATTCATTCAATCATTTAATATGCATAATTTTCATTCTATCATATTAGTGATGCATCTGTGCTACGTTTCATTTGTGCAATATTCGAGAGGGTTGGTTTCCTAGATTTAAATTTAGCCAGAAATGCCTTTCACCTATAATCTTGTTCGATATACAGTTTTCTCAGACACAGAATTTGAGCTTTTTCTGTATATATAGGCCTATATAATTATTGTTCAAGTTGTTTTGTGCCCATAGGTGGAGATTTGGTCCAAAGGTTGGGGGACGAACGAGCAGCCGATCGATGAGGCACGAAGCGCCGTGCAGTGGAGGGTTTGGAGACGAACATCGAAATTTTTTAATTTTCACACCAATAATTATTGTAGCATTTTAGGCTGTCATTTTAACCAAATTTTTCATAATTACATTGCTGAAAGACATATGGTTCAAGACTTCAATAAATACAATTTAAACAATGGGAAAGCCCCAATCTTTAAATTTTGGAATTTCCATGTGGCAATTGTTGGATTTTAAGCTGCCATCTTAATAAAATTACGTACCGGTAGTCTATGGCTTCTATAAATGTCCTTTCCATTGTTTAAGCATTTTTTCATTTGCATACTGTAATAGTAGCATTTTAAGCTGTTATCTTAACAAAATTGCTCATCATAGATACACAGTGGACAACACTGTATAAATGTTATAATGGTATTTATGAATATTTCTTAAATATTGGGGGGAATAAATATCTCCGTTTCCCCCACCACAAACTTTGGGAACCGTCCCTCTGTCCCACCCTAAACCTACACCCATGTTTGTGCCACCACAGTCAGCCTAGAAGATCTTTATGTTGGCTGCTTCAGAATTTTAGTTTTCATCCCAAAATTTACCTGTTAAAAGCAAGAAGGTTTATGATTTATTAAAGTGACTATATCTAAAATTACACCATTAATAAACATCTGAACTAAAAATTACAATTAACAAGAAAGCAGTAGCTGTTGTCTAAAATGAACATCACAGTAATGTTAGTTCCATAACACAACACATTCACATTTAATGCATACAAATGCCTTAGCTGAAATTCAGCAAAACACAATCCTTTTTCCAATTCACACAAATGCTAGAAGTACATTATAATATTAAATTTACAAACCATGTTTCACATTAATATCCAACAAAATATAAAGTTTTGAGAACATTCTTCAGCACATAAAGATACTTTCATGAAAAATGGCATTTAAAATGCAATCACATCTATTTACCACTATTCACCATGATTCACTCATAAAATTATCTTGCATTCTCCGCTTATCTTAATACATGAACAGTTAAATTGTAATTATTAAATGCATAAGGGCTGTCCATATTTTAGGAGGGCTCATCGGATTTAGGCATTTGTGTACGGTGGGGAGGGATTTCAACAAAATATATGTACACAAAACAAATTCCTACTAGTGATGTCTACATTATCCTATTTATAGCTCTGTATAATACTATAGTTAACCGAAGGCATTTGATTATATTACATAGTTAAATTCTGTTCATATCTATACAGTAAACCATGGACAGTTAACAAATTTAAGTAGCAAATAATATGTTTTAGAAAAATAAATAGTGGCTTTCCTTCGGTAAACGACTTCAGCAAATTACCTTTCGTAAGAAGGGAGAGAACCCTATTTATACATACGCATAGCCTAGTGGGTTGAAAAATGGCAAAATGAACCAGTTACAATGGGGGAAGTAGAAAATACAATTTTTTGCATACGTAATATACCCTAAGCATGCCTCTTATTCACTCTTACAAACATGATACCTCATTGCTAAAATATGCAATGCCAAGTTTTGGAATATTTTTTTACAATGACTAAAAAGTCTAATACTACAAATGACATAAAGTGTTAAAAATTGATTGCCAAATAGTCACTATTAACATTGGGTGAACATACTTTCACGACTACAAATGTTAGCACCTCAGTCTTTTAGATTCTGACTATAAATCCAAACCAATTATAACACCAGTTAAGAATAACAAAATACCTGTAGTATTGACAAGTAGTGGATTATTAATATTGGATGAACAATGAACATTATTTCACAATGTGTTCATATGTAAACGTCTATACCACAAAATTGTCTAGATCTACAAAGTACAAATCTAAACAATTTACCATTGCCGCTGAAAATCATCTAACTTGACACTGCAATAAAACGTCTTAAAAAATACCAAGCATGTTTTCTTGATCACTTCTTTAGTGAACTGGCTGTATCTTGGAAGTTGGAACCCAGAATGTAGTAGAAATTCTCATTAAAAATTCTGTTTGCACAGGAGTCGGCGTTTCGGATGTATCCAGTCTGAAGAAGCCAATTTGCATAGGAAACGGCCGATTTCTGACCCAAATGCCTTTCATCATGGCTCTGAATCCATTTAAGGAAATCAGCTCCAAGAAAAGCACCTGACTGATTCATGCTCTGCTGATTAGTTCTGCATCCAGGAGCAGTAGACGCTCCACAAGTTCCACTAAATGAAAGGATATCTGACAGCTGAAGTTTATGCAATCCAGAATCCATGCCATTATTGTGTATGGGGGTTGAAGACGAAACATATGTGGCATTTTTCAAGCAAGGAACTGCAGCAGGCACAACTCTTACATGACGGCCTATGTAGGAAGGGCTGTTCACTAATTTCATCTCTTTCTCCGATCTGCCAGAGCCTTCGTTAAATTGTCGAGACCACTTTGACTTTCCTGACTGATGTGATGCTCTTCTGGCCGATGAGGATGGTACATGAAACTTAAATGAACAAGATGGCTCCAGTGCTTCTATCTGTTCATAAACAGGTCCTTCCACACCTTTCTTAACATTTTGAGACTTGAGGTTCCAGCACTTGACTACCAAGAGCCGAACAATCCCTCCTTTTGCAAGTTCTTCACGCAGTACTCTAACCGCTTGTTCATTTGAAATTGACTCCAAGTCAATCCCGTTAACCTCGAGGATCAAGTCGCCTGGTTCAATGTTGCCACTGATTGCTGCAGCCCCACCTCTTTTCACACAACCAACAAAGATCCCACAGTCACCAAGTTTCTTTATGCTGTGTCCGATCACCGTTATCCCAAGATGATGATGAACATTCATATCAAGTGTCACAAGTTCTGTTGCCAAGGAGATTGAGGCAGAGGAACTGCTCCCTATGCTCATTTGCTCAACATTCTTAGAGTCGACGATTTGGAGTGAGAGTCGTTTTCGAGGATTCTGTTGACCAGAACAACGTGGACATGAGCTGGTGTCCATGCTGCCAGCTGAGCAACTGCATGGATCAACTGATTTCTTCTCCGTTGCCTTGAATTTCACCTCATTTTTTGGAAATTCTTGACAGGTAGAACAGGACCAACCATTTTCTGTGGAACGCCGTTCCCCACAACTGCAAATCTCATCGGCTGTTCTCACTTCATTGCCTCTCAATGTTGAGTCATGCTCCATTGCAGAATCACACGAACAAGAACTGTCCTGCATGATGCTGTCTATAGATGACAAGGGATCAAGGTTCACAAATGTGCTCAGGTTCTGAAGCCAGTGCTTTGTATGGCTCACCCTTACCTGATCCATGCCGGGAGTGCTGGCCTCTTCTGAACTGTCACCAAAAATTGAAGGAAGTCTGTTCCTTGGATCAGCTCTTTCATCTTTGACCCTTTCCATGGATTCTTTTCGGGTGAGGCAGTTCGCAAGACAAGGAAATACTACTCTCTTGTGTCCAGAATTAGACATTTCCTGCTAAAAAAGTAAATAACACTGCATTGAAGACACATGCTTTAAATGTCTATGAAAATCATTCAGCTTAGGGCCTGCTATGAAAACCATGAATAAATAATAATGAACATGAAAGGAATGCGTAACTTTTCAAAGTTGAAATTAATATCCTGAAAAGCATTATTTTGCAAGCATAAAAACAACATTATATATCTATCCTTTTATGCATACATGTGACCAGGTATTTATATGCAAGCATGTGTATACCCAGGTGATACATGTTACAACCTGCAACAAAACAATAATTTACAAACTATTGCATTGGTGATGCAACGTTACATACGTAATAAATTAAATGTGCCAATTATGCTATTATGGCCTTGTTGTTTCAATGTATACGCATACATAGTGTGGGAGTGCATATAATATATAAATATTACATATATATATATATATTAGGGTGGTTCAAAAAAATAAAATTCAAGCTAGATACCAAGACACCCTCTCAATTTGTTAGACCTGTCAATAGTATTATTGACACCAAATTTCAACTTCCTAGTCCAACTGGAAGATTGTGCTCAACGACATAGAAATATTACCATATAGTTGTATTGGATAGAAATCTTGATTCATTGTAGCTTGATCAAAAACCTCAACCATTGTCGTGTAGATGACCCTGAAATAGTTTCTGTTGTGCTATTATACTTACCGCAGTCAAGACTAGACTGCTGTTTAGCCATCAATTGACAAATGTGCTTGATAGCAATGACATATTATACGTTGATCTGATCATGAAGTATTGAGATTGTTGGTGTCAATCACTGCGCAGCAGCGCTTGTGTGCGATCTTTTGTCCAGTCACTTTCACGGAATACCATTCACATGGAGTGCTTACGATGACCAGGATGGAGCATGCTGAAGCTGTAAGATCTGAATTTGTACCCATTTGCAGCACACTGGATATGTTGACCACCCGTCAGTGCTAGTTTCAGGTGATGGTGTGGATAAACTCATTGTGCCCAACTTTCCTTTTATGCAGGATATCATTTAAATCCAATGTCTTTCATTATCTTCTGAACTTAATATGAAGACTCACGGATAATGTCCAAGCCTTGATCTTTGATACAACACATGTCAACACCGGGTGTTTTAGAGCAGTGGTTCCCAAAGTGGTGGTCCGCGGACCGGTGCCGGTCCGCGGAGGTATGATCGCCGGTCCACGAAGAAGAGTTAGAAATTAAAAAATAAATGTAACTATTAGTTTATTTGTTTGAAATTGTGAAATTATTCGAACTTACGCATCGCAAATGCCATTATTATTATTACGAAACTGTCATTTATTTATGGCGCACCTAAATAAAAAAAGGAATCTTGCACAAATCGCGTTTAGGCTATATAACAGCAAAGTCTGCTCATAATAAATCTTAAACAAATAAGGCATCAAGGACACGTAAATGTAGGATAATTGTAAAATGGCCTCATATTTTAGTCTTTTTTTTATTATTTTATAAAGTAGGTCGCTTTTGTTTGCTTCGCCATTTAGGCTAAGCCTAAGTTAGCGGTCCGCGAACTTCACCAAAAATTATTGCCGGTCCGTGGCCTACTGAAGTTTGGGAACCACTGTTTTAGAGGAGTATAAGTTTTTCAAGAAGACATAATAGGTAACAAGTTTCTGTGGCTGGCCTGCTGTCGTCATTGGGATGGAGTTGATTTTAGGGAAAATCTCCATTTGTGTTGTGGTCCATCTAATTCAAAATATAATCCAATATATAAGAGATTTAAGAATGTGCGGGATGGTGTAACACGTGACAACATCCGAGTTCTATAAGTCGTATCCATTACTGAAGCCTCCCATGAGAGATCATTCGGTTTTCTCAAGTAGTCTGCTGAAAATAAAGTCAGTTTAAGAGATGACTACCAAGAAATCATTGAGGTGTCAATGGCTGTCCTTGGAAGTCAGCCCTAAATAAGAAACTGGATAGCCCAATTTACCATACACGTTGATTGGCCAGGTTACTGTATGCCATCAAAACGTACAACGTGACGTATTCAATCTAAGAAAGTAGGAAGAAACTCAGATTCATCCATTTGTGTGATTTGGTTCCCTTCTTCTCTCAAAGGCATGGGCAAAAACCTCATCTTGCTGCTGAAACTCCAGGACAAGATCGGTAAATTTTGATTCATCTATGAAATAATTATGATTCAGTTGACTACTATCTATAGGAGATCAGCGTTGCTGCCATGAATCATGAATGTCCTAGAAAATCACTAGTACATTGTACCTTTCAGATGAGGCTTAAGGTCTGACACTGCTATGTTGACAACTGCCTGCTACAGATAAGGTGAAGATACTTTACGTAATGACTGCAAATCCTCGGTGAAAGGATGTTGTGGGGTAGTGATGTGGTGCCGAAGGAGAGAGATTGCCTGAGCGACTTTGTAACCCAGTGAACACTGACACTACTGCCACACCTGAAGTTTGGTGATTCTCTTTTTGCACTTACACAAGAGCAATAGATTGAGAATGAGGATTATCAGCAGGGCAGAGACTGAAGTCAGCAATTGAGAGTGGTCAACAACACGGCTGAGAGAAGACAGTGTGAAGTTGTTCGAGGAATTCAACGGACTCATCGCTGATAAAGAAAAAAGCTGTGTTTTCTCCAAGTGGTCAAGGCAAATAGGAAAGTTGCCCTCACTCACTCAATCAATCAAAAAATCTGCTGTTGACACCGTGCTTGCAAACTGCAAGGCCTTCTTGAGTATAAGACTGCATCGGGTGTTGGAGTCATAAAATAAGAACAATTATAGACATTTGTGGATTTAATGATGTTTTTTGACATTTTTTGACACTTTCCATATTTAAAACCTACTGAAATTTTCGATTTCAAGCTGACCAACTGTTTAAGTATCACTCATATTGTCATGTTACAGTAATGTTTGATTTATTTCGAAATAAAACTCAATTGTATGGGAATATATGCTCGACACATGTATTTCTACATTAACGTCGATACATTGGCCCATGCAAAGTAGCACAGTCGTTGAGCACCACCTTCCAGTTGGAATATGAAGCTGAAATTTTGTCTCAATAATACTATTGATAGGTCTAACAAACGGGGAGGGTGTCTTGGTTTTTAGCTTGAACTTTATTTTTTACCATGTATCTGTGAACCACACTAATATATATATATATATATATATATATATATATATATATATATATATATATATATATATATATATATATAGTTTATACAGTACACAGTTGAACCATTTGTGCATCGGATCCAAAATATGTCTGCCACCTAGGCATATTCTGTAATTTCTGTAAACAGAGAATAGACAGGGTAGTTATACAACAAGTTTAGTAAACTTTAGTAAACAGCGCAGAGGGTGATTCATGTCTTCTTGGTAACCATGGCAAAATTCTTGTGCAATATAGAGGCCAGAATGCGCAATAAACACAAGGTTTCACAAATCAGTGCGCCCAGTGTAGTGGTCAAGTACCTGTAGGCCTATTTATGTGCATTGTGCAATTTGTCGAGTGAAACGCTAATATTGGTTTCTTCCACTCTGCCGACGCCCAGTGCATGTCGAATACGCGTTTGTAGCGTAACATGCAATAGATAGCTTACACTATCTATCTACTATTTGCACGACTCAGTATCTAGTCTACTGACCTCTAACCTTTAAATTGGTCTGAACTGCTGCTCTGTCGAGAGTGTGATTTGAAGCGAAGGAGCGCTGCGAAAATCGCCGAACGTAGACTAGGCTATACTACCGAACTTCTAATAAATAAACTTCACCTTTATTTCTTCTAAAAATATTAAAATGACGACTCAAGCCCAAAGCTGCGTAGTCCACAAACAATATAAACTGAGTCGAGTCGACCTACTTTTGAAATGAAATGCGCTGGTCATATTAATTTTCACAATAAAACGGCAGCGCCTCCCGCCTGCATGTGCCTTCAAATTCGATGAATCGAAAAGTCCTCTGCTCGCTAGATTAAGTAAGTAAGTAAGTAAGTATAGCCTTTATTATGATGGCGATTGGTCCTTAGTTTAGAAGCTTAAGCAACGCGATCGGACTCAATATGGAAAGGAGCAAATAGCCAACCACACAAAATGTGCTCAGGTTCTGAAGCCAGTGCTTTGTATGGCTCACCCTTATCTGCCGGAGTGCTGGCCTCTTCCGAACTGTCACCCAAAATAGTATAGTATCAGAGATGTATTATCGTCGAAAATATAGCAATAAATAATTATGCAGGTATAAATAGGCCTAAGCTGTCTTAGTGTCTAATATGCACTTTTAGACCTGTTAGTCATTGGCACAGTGTTTCTGTCAGATACTTTAAATGTGCTATAATTAATAATCCTGACACATGCAATAAGATGTGAAATTTGAGAACATTTGGCAGTGTATTCATTCGGAAAGCGTTTAATAATCAGTCAAGTTATTTGCTGAGCAGTGCACCACAATGTAGTTGCAAATATTGAACCGAATGTAGGCTTTGTGGGGAATATGTCCAGCATATCCACCACTGCAACTCTGAAAAATTTATTTGTTAGGGCATTTATATGGTGCCCATCAAGACTATCCGTAATCTACACCATCGAGACTTTCTACTCAGAAGCACTCCCAACCCAACCCCAGATAGATAGGATGGTCTTAAGACTAGAATAGAACATGGTGGAGTGACGCTCTGGGTACTAGGTGAATTGTCACAGGAAACACATTACAGGCTGCAGCACTTGCAGGTTCCAGAAACAGCGTGCAAAGACAACCAGACATGTGTGCTGTGCAACGGAAACTGGCAGAAGAAGAGACAGACGACAGGCACTCAGACAGGTGCATGCAGAAGTTAAAAGAACAGAAGTGGACAAAGAGGCTAATGGACAGACCATAACAGGTCTTGAGTGATCATCCAAGGAGTCACCAATGGACTTAGATAAAGTGTCTCATATTAGAATGGTGAAATTTTCAGAAAATTACAGCATCAGGAAACTAAAATCCATTTTTCAATGATGACAGAGCAGAAAAACAACAAGACAAGACTTGGAAGTATTTAAAATATTTTCAATAATCTTCTCGGTGAGACTTTGACAAATCCGATAGTTTGTTTGCCGACAAATACACGTTACAATCTAAAGAAAAATGTCTTTAAGATTCACATTCATGGACTAGATATACGAGTTTTTCTCCTTTTAATTCGCCGGCAGCATCGGAATGCTTTAACGTAATGCTAACATGATGCAAACTTATTTAACATGACTTAGTTTCCAAGTAATAATAGATCTAAGATTTTTATAATAACTCATTGCACAAAATATGAAACCACTGTAAACTATTTCTCGGTTATTAAATGGTAGTAGTAATACTAATGTTAGCAACACTGAAACTAAGCCATGTAATAAAACAAAGAGCTTCCAACATTCATGCAATGAGACTACTAGCATCTGCACATTCTGCAACATCCTTTCATTTCTGCAACCAGTCTGCAATTAATCTTCCAAATGGAATTAAACTATTTCATTCAACCAATATTCAAAATTTATTGGTCCACGTCTTGACGAGTATCTAGACAAGGTACCATTTTACTGAGATCTGTGGTGCATGCTACACAACTCCTAAAAAGCCAAAATAAATTAGATTAGCAACTATAGGTATTACACAAAGTATAATACACATAAAAACGATATTCTGTCAAAAATTCAGAATAAGATATTAACTTGTAAAGTAATCACTTATTTAGGATGAAGGTCAGCATGCTTCAGATCATCTCTCTTTGAATATACATAGAATTTCCAAGACATTGCTTCTGGCCATTGAGGCAGTATGAGAATTGTAGAAAAATAACTGGGGGAGTCAGATGTTGATTAATGTGGAGCTGGGGTGTGTAGTTGTGCACTGTGCAATAAAGACTTTACTGTGGGATCTTAAGAAAGACTAGGGGGAGTTGAACCCCTACCTCCTGGCAATTCTCACCCAGCATAAGTACAATCACAAAGCTCTGTGTTAAATCTGGATATAAGGTGATGAATTATTCTAGAATGGTGAATCCAGTCTCAGATCCTGAATTTCAAAGTCATTTAGTGCAGAGGGATGTTGTATTCATGTGGCTTTCAAGTCTCTCTCTGTAGAGGTACAAGTCCACAGAATGATGTACATACAATGAATAATTTGACCCTGTATCAGTTTAGCTCTTATACATGTCACGATAAAATCACTTAGCACACACATCTGCCACCCTTCAGCATTCTAGCCAATGATCGCTTAACATCGAAGCATGATTATTAGCTTCTGCACAAATTATCAGTGCCACGAGTGTCAAAGCACTGAAAAATTAATATGGCAAAGTGACACAAGATATTAGTCGCTTTAAAAGCTGAAGCACAACCAGACAACCTTTCCTTAACGATTTAAACAACAACTGGAAATGTTTAAAGTCACGCCTACTGTTACAGAACACCATATATACCGTAATGTAACGCAACTGAAATTCAAATGTCTCTTACAACAGCTCAGAGGTACAGTTATAGTCTGGCAACAGAAAAAGCATGGACCACATGTGAGGTGGAAGAGGGCAATGTGAAACAAAGAACAGTCTACGTTAAAGCAAGATATGGCAAATGAAAAATAAGACTGGGATAGTATTGATGCATCACTTTGATTACAGGCTTTACTCCAGTAATACTGCAGTTGTTGACAGTGACAATCTGAGACTGCTTAATCTTATGACAGTCAGAAACTTATTCCAGATGTTTTATAAACTGAGGATGCATTGCCAATTTTACCCAACAAACCAGCATTTCAAATCACAAAAAGGTCATGTGCTGCTACCACTCAGACAGATCAATGATTTTTAGATGTTAGTAAGTCATGTGACTTTTTGGTAGCATTCACAACTAAAACACTGTACTTTTACCACAAAAAACTCTGTATTTGATCTCTGAAATAGCAATCCATTAGAAAAAGTTTGTTTGACAATGACTACATCAACAGCGCATCATATAAAAGAGCCAGACGTCAAAGCACAATTTTCCTGACAAGAAAGGAGCGTCCCATCTCCGCTGCACAGATTTCTTAATATACAGATCCTACACAACCGCAGCATAATGACGCTAGAACCATGATGTGCTATCTACTACCAAAAAAACAGTAAAAACTCCAAGGTACATGCTTAAATTCACAGTCACATATGAACCTCTCAATTCCAATACCACTAATTGCCTTTTAAATGGATTAATATAATGATAAGTGACATTTTTCCGTATCCTAGAAGTACAGTGGGGCGTTGAATCTGTATACGACATGTCACCTGTGCAGAGTGCAAATGCATATACAGAATCTATGACTTTTCGAAAAGATCTATTGATTCACAGACTGATTCACGGAAACAAAACGTGGACAAAAGTACAACAGCAAGAAATGTGTGGACCAATGAGATGATGCCAATCGTCTTCTTGGCGTCTCACATGACCGACCGTTGCGCTTCAGTCGACAAGGTCTGGTCAGCGAGTGCAAGTCGAATCGTACGTGCGACAAGAAGCAGGCTGAAAAGAAGGAGGAGGAGGAAGAGGATGACGACGAGCTACACAGTACCAAAAGACGACGCCACGTTAGTCAGATTCATCACCAGACGCATTTGGAGGATCGCTGATGCCTTCCAGAAGTTCCGCAACATGTTCCACTGGAACCGGTTTACCACCTTCAGATATCTTTGTTGGCTGAATGACTCCAGCTCTGAAAACAAATTACAGTCACAAAAGGTGTAAGTGAGTGAAGTGATGGCAGAACAGTGTCCATCTGTACAGGCTACCAAGCCAAGAAAATGTCCACCAATATCTGAGGGACAGTACAATAATCATGACTTAACTGTGAATACTTGATAACGACACACCAATAACAAATAATATGCAGCTAGTAGCTAAATGTATACACATATGCAATGTATGCAAGCATGTATGTATTTCATAAAGCAAAAACAGCAACAGCAGGAACAGCAGTCTCTTATAAGCTATAACTATGGTAATACTACAGATAATGACCATATAGACCATAAAATGCAAAGATATGCAAAGAGGGAACAACCAAGTCACAGAATTCAGTCTCCACAACACACGTCTCTTCAGAAGCCACGATGTATGCATAAGAACATATATATGAAATGCCTTGTTAAGTTAACATCTCTCAAAATATCATGATAATCCCAAGTTACCTCTGCAATTTGTCCAGCTTTTCCACAAGCTGCATTGCTTCATACTCCTTCTGCTCCTCACTCATTCCTTCCATTGGACTCGGTTTTGGAAGCTCCCAGCGTCCAGTCACTGGATTTATGCTAAAATTAAATAACAAATATACACCATCTGGAAAAATTAAACAACAAAACTTTATATATGGCTAAATAATTAATTACCAAGACTAACTAACCAAGTGCTATTAATTTGTACAACTCTAGCAGGGTGTCTCCTTCCTCAAATAACTTTTTTCTAACTATCTCTGTCCAAGTCCAAACCAGACTTTTGTAACTACAGCATGAATTAAAATTATCAATTTAGTTCAGCAAAGTGGTATCCACTAGCAGCTACTGCGAGGTTTCTATGAGTTGCTAAGCATTTGTCTACGGCCATCCAAAATTTTTTATAATGAGTCAAGCAGGTGAACTGTGTCCACAGCACCATCTATGATCCTCATCCCACAAGATGTTGGCAGCACCTAATTTGGCTGAAATTATCTCCCACAGATAAAACCAAACAACATGCAGAGGTCATCATAGAAATGCAGAGGTCACCACAGAATGTTTAAGACTGTCAGTTGCGAATGCGCTGTTGAAATTGTGTATAGTCCTTCCAAAATCAAGGCACACATTTTTTACTTCAAAAACACAACAATTTGCAAGTGCACATTACTACACTGTAGTAACCCTAGAGAAGTTTTCATTAACAAGAGATCACAAACATTCCTTCGGTAAATATATGAGAGTGCCTTCTCATGATACTTACTCGAAAACACTCATCCTAACATACATTTAAATATATAGGTACCCATATAAGCATTGAACGACATAAGATATATATATATACACATATACAAACGTGTATTGTATATACATACAATACATACATACACTTACAAGCAGAGGCATCTTTCAATTCACATACGCATTAAGCGGCTTCGGCAATATAAAACAGACCAGCATGCAAGTGAGCAGAAGTCACATACTTTTCTCGAGTTTCTAAATTTCTGAAAAGCTTACAAGGTGGCAACAATACGAAGGCCAGGATTCGTCCACTTACTTGTCCTTCAGTTCTGAATATTCTTCAGTCTCTGAATCTTCTGACTCGCTGGAATATTCGTCACCTCTGCCTCCACACATCAACCCTCTCTGTGCCAAAAGCCCAGCTGCATTTCCGTAACCTGTGTACTTGACGAAGCGAGACACTGGAATGGCAAAAGAGAACAGCATCGACAGATACAACACAGCAAGAATTTTATCAGGCTATACACAGTGCTTAAAGTGTGGAAAAATAAGTGCCTGGACGCCCCTTATCTTTCTAAAAGAAGTGCCTGGACGCCCCTTACCTTTCCAGTCATTGCTGGTCAATAAGTGGCTGAATGGCATTAAGATTTTAAAATAAGTGCATGGACGCCGTCCATGACCGTCCAGCCACACTTTAAGCCCTGGCTATATATGAATAAACAAGCTAGTAATACTGGTGAAAAAAGGGAAGTAGGAAACATCATGTATGGCTACTGGATGTTAAGCAGGATTAAGGCAGGTAAAATAGTTTAATAACTAGCAACAGCAAACTACCAATAATCCTGACTTTTAGCCAATAAGAAGCACAGTAAAGTAGGAATTAACTTAGAGAATTGACAGAGATTCAGGATTTCCCCAACACACAGTGCAATGAAGCAGCACATTCTGCATACTTACCATTACTCTTGCAGAGTACAAATATGAAGTCGGCTGCAAGTTCTTTGATTTCAACAATTGGATTAGTAAACAGTCTGCACAATCTGAACAGAAATGTTTAATCAATTAATAAATTACGAACCAACAAATGAGTCAAATAATGAACTAATGAACAAATGAGTCAAATAATGAATTTAAAATTTTATAATTGAAGGAGGAGGTGGAGTAGGAGAATACGGAAGGAGGACGAGAAGCAATGACTTCATTTTCTCATCGTAGTTGTCACACAGTCAATCCTTTTCAACACAATCTGATCTTCACGAAGACAGCAAAAAAGTCAATGTATAATTATGTAGCCAAGTTCACTGGAGGGCACTAGTGAAACAGAACTCATTAAATATCCTCCTGCCCTAGCATGAATCTTTGAACATCTTGTTTGAACCCGTATGACATGCTTGTCTGTTCGATTACAGTGCTGGTGTATAATCGAAAGACTGCATGTTCGTACCTAATTTGCGGATTCTGTAAAGCTAACTGAGGCAATTTGTTTGAGCGGCATAAGCAGCGTAGTTTGGTACTACTTTATCCTGCGAAGTAAATGGCAAGATGGGGAGGAAGTTTAGGGCAATGGATGGCGATGGTGAAAAGAGTAGCAGGATGTGATGGGTGGATATTGGCGGTCAACAGTCAAATTACTCGACTCCTATAATAACTTGTGATCATCTGTCATACTATGAATAGAAATCATTCTGCGTCATGTCAGTTTGAAATTAAACGAAGATTATTAAGATGTATTGGTCATATGTTAAAGATCTTGGGATTTTTACAATCAGCATACCGGTACATAACGAGTGCCTTTCCAATACATGAGTGCCTTTCCAATGTTCCACTTTGGACATGATTATTCCGCATAACATACAAAGAAATTCACATCAAATAGAAGCTAAAAATGCATGCAATTAACTAAATAAAAGTAAAATATCAAAGATACACAATTGTGCTGATGCTTACTTGTTACGTAATGAGCTGCCCTCTTGTGGCAGGTATTTGACTTCATCTCGGAGATATGGCAAGGCCTTTGCAAAACATAAACAGCAATCATCATTAGAAAGTTTTCTGAATCTGCCACAGGATAACAAATAGCTACATGCATAGTTAGGTATAGTGCTTCACACTGACCAGCACAGCCGGAACAAATCCTTATTATGTGCAATAACTTCACGAAATCAAATGCTAACATTGAAATTAGAGTTGAAGCTACGGTAACCAAAACTAATAAATTAAGTCAGGATCCTCTGTCTTAAGTGCATACTCAAGTTTCTGCATACTACATGAGCAGGTAATGATGCATAGAGTGAAAGTGTTACTCTTTACCTTAAGTCGACAGAACTTTCGAATTGAACGGTTGGCTCTGCAAATCTGACAGAGGCAGTGTAACACTGGTGCTAGGCTTTCCTTCAGGCTCTGCTGTGGCTGTACAAACAATTACCAGTATACAAGTATTAGTAACCAATGTTTGATGATCAGAGCATGCTGTAACTCAGTCATCATCTTCTAAGCATCTGCATGGTGTTCCATCACCGTAACCATTCCAGCACTCAGCGCACAACAGTTTCAAATGGAGATAAAAGGTACGCACTTGTAAGTGACCTATTAATGAGATCTAGCAGAAGGTAATTGTAACTGTCTGAATCTACCACTGAGGATACCCAAATACTTTCAAGGTGTAATTGACAAGATAACAGCTTAGTCACAGGTCAAAGCTAATTATCGAAAAGAATCATTCCTTAAAAAAAACACATCTTTCCAGCAATTTTTTAACTAAAAAAGCCATCAAATTATGGTGACCACAAAATTCGAGCAACAAAAAAGAGAACATATGTAGTAAACTGTGGATTTTGCAGATGCAGAACAATCTGTCATTCACAAAAAACACATGCTGCCAAAAGAGCTGTGATCACTAGCATCCCTTCAGCATCACTAATTAATCAATCGTATAGGAAAGAAATAAAACTGAGGCATTCTGTGACACATGTCCGAGTAATAACACTAAGAAAGAACTAAGATTGGAATACAAGAAGTGTTAATAACTGCAATCATAATGATGCATCAGGTCTTAGACCCATTACCCAGTCAGCAGTCATAAAGCCACAAGAATCACAATTTAATCAAGTAAAATTACAGTTGTGAGAGATATACAAACATTTCTAACATTGTCACTCACTACATCCAGACGATTCTCCAGGAATTCCAGTAGTTCCACAATAGCCTCCATGTTCCTCCCATCGTGCTCAATGTCCTTTCGTTCGGCTGCTCCAGCTGCGTCCTCATTAATCGGCGTCAGAAGCTCCTCGTAACTCTCTCGTGGCATGTTTGTCAGAAGATTAACAGTGTGACTAAATACAAAAGTAATAAACAATTAAGATAAGATAAGAATATTCTTTAATATACCAATTGCTATCCGCATTTTGGTGTAGCCTACATACCAGGTATAATTACAAATCACTCAGGCATTAAGCTCACAATGCTTCTGCAAAGGACGGAGCATGTTGAGCTTTTCAGAGGAATGATGTAGCCCATGCATCAGTTGCAAAAAAAATATGAAAATATGATAAATAATAGGCTTACACATGATCACAACAATCATACTTGTAACTATGCTGAAAATCATCAGTCAAATTTTGTAATCATTCACATTAGTGGTTGTAATTATGCAATCAATAACTAAAACAGATCACCAACTATCAGGCTCAATATTCGATGTGTTTATAAAGATCATTCTGGCATGAGATGTTTTTTCCAATGATGACTTAATTACCTGTGTAATTCATCTCTTTTCTCTTTGGTAGCCGTCTGACAGAGCAGCAAGTCGTGCAGTACACTCACAAGTCTCAGAAAATGTGCTTCCTCCTCCTAGAATCAAATAATATCACTTCAGGACGTACAAGTCAGGAATTACGTATGTATACAGTCACAGACTTTAACATTTTAACGAGCTGCACTGGTTTTCCAGTCATTTTTAATACACTCTCGCTGTTAAATTTCTCATGCAACAAAGTTTTACAGTCCCACTTTCATTGTGTATGAAAACTGTGGACCATGACCAGCACAGGTAAATTTAAATCCTCGTATTAGCATCTTCTATCATCTATCATGTGCATACAGCCTTAGAAAGGAATAACAAATTACATAATTTCATACAAAATCAAATTAAGTAAAGTTGTGATGAAATAACAGAATGACATCAAATTTCCATGAACCTGATATCTGAACAACAATTACTGACAATAGCCATTCTCTTGCAGGCATCAGTCAAAGACAAACTGTGGTAAATTTATTTATTTCTCATATCTACTATTTTTTTCCTTGCATTTATTTTGAGCACCTCTTCAAGCTATACAGTGCGGACACTGCATCGGAGTTTCACGTCAAAGCACATGAGCAATTGCAAGTGAAGGACTTGCTCAAGGTTCATACGCGGCGGCTTGAGGTGGCTTTGAACCTGAAACCCTCCAGTTCCAAGACACCGAATGCCACCATTACCAACAGCCCAGTGAAAATGGATATTAGCAGTTTCAGGTACCTCATCCATGTTGTTGCTGTCCGTCGAAACAGTGATGTTGAAGAGAATCTTCAGGACCTCACAACACAAGTCGACTTCTTGATCACTCACTGGCCGTTCTGCCTCATCAGCGCTCCTCAATGTCAGGTCCAGAACCTCAATCAGGTACGTCAGACCATGAAGATCCTGACGTAATTTAGGTCTGCAATAGGTTAATGCTAATGGTCTTTAACAAAGACATGCTATATACAGATATAATGTGTAGTAAAAAATGGCGCATTTAATCACATTTACACTCACCACAAAACATCATTAATAAACACTGAGAACCTTTGCTTTCCTAATTATCGATGCACTTAGTTACATAGGACGAGCACTGGATTCCTAATGTGAACAGGTTTAGTAAGCACACCCAACTCTATGCCTCCAACTCACATGGAATTTCCTGTTGCAACAATATTTAACCTCTGTACAAAGAGCATTTAGCAAGCAAATAAGAAAATCCTGAATATGTGATGTGGTCCAGAGCATTATCAAATGCAACAACAGATATAAGACTTATAAGTGAATAACTTTCCCAATATAAATTTATCCAACTGTAAACTAATCAACCAGTCATATTTCAAAGCAGATTTAGAGAAGAATAAACATTGTGTCTTTTACCTGACTTCCCGACACAGTGCGGTCAAAACAAACAGCATTCTCATGTCAAAGAACTAGAAATAGAAATAATAAAATACATGTTACGCTGGACAATGAAGTTGCGAGCCAAGCAAAACAGAAACTGCAATGTTGTGACATAAATTTCGAAAAAATTATATGTATGGTTACAGTGGCATATATTATCCAGGATATCTTATATATAAATTTCAAAGTTAAATCCCATAACATCATAAAGACATGCATTGGCTGCTCTTGAGCTTTCAATGCAAATGCCTATTCTTGACTGTCTGATCAGTTGAACACTTCTTAAAATTTGGAGCTATAAAGTAGTTTCGAATTGCTAAGCATCAGATGCCAGTGCCAGAGTGCAAAGCGTTCATTGCTATTCATTCATCAATTTCCATAAAGCTGCACAAATAGACTTGCAAAAAGCACCTTGATTTGCTTGGCTTTCTGCAACCTATGGATAAAAAAGCAGTCTGATTGTGGTTTGTATTGTACGGTTGGGAACATAAGAAGTGTTCGCTATTCCACACACCAATATAACAGAAGAAAGTCCAGAATCAGAGGATGTTATCTGCAATTTGCTAAATCATACCATCAAGTACAGACACAAGTATACACAGGATTCCTGATGTAACGGGCAAATCAAGGCATGATAAGGAAAGTAATTGGCTATTTTCTCAAAAACAAAAATCCAAGACAGCACAGATGTCTAGTACAGACTCTTACCTTGATTTCATGCACCAGAGCTGGATCTTTGTAGGTCTTTAGTCTCTGAACAATACCCTCAATACAGTTGTTAGTGCTGCAAAAAATTATAGAATTTAAAAGTAAATACTGCCAATATGTAGTTTTAGTGAACTTTTCACCATTGCAAAATTAATCATATGAGGCATTGTAGTTACTATGTGATCCACATACTTTGAAAACAGCAATGTTCATAAAAAGAAAGCACAGTGTAATTAGAAATTTAATGTAATATTACACAGTACAGTTTATGAATTGACATACAGTGAGGCTGAGTAAGTGAGAAAAAACAAAAACAATCCTACTGTGTAAATTATAGGAATGAGTGTAAGTAAAAACATTTATTTATACAATGAGTGAATTTTGTGAGCGAAAGATACGTTAAACCTGGTAAAACAGGATTAAAATGACAGAAATTATATTTTCTCATTCAAAGAGTTCGTTCTTTGCAGGTGATCAGTTACCTGACGTATAGTAGATGCACAATGATTATATAGACAAAAATTTATGCAGAGATGAATATATACCAAACAGCTGAATATATTAACTAACCTGCAGATTCTCTGTGCAGCATGACTGTTGAATATAATATTACACAGACACTTCTGTGCCTCAATAATAACTAAAACAGAAAGCATACACTTTCAGACATATGATTCAAACTTTTAAAACAAATATAAATTTGATATACCGGTACATTTTCAAAGCCCATTAATGATATGTTATTATATAACTGCTCATGTATAAAGTCCTCACTCAACCATTTATGCAGGTATGACTCTTTCTCGCATTAATCAAAGTTCTAGAAGCTGTTTTATGTGCTGTGGCTGAACCCAGATTCTATCATATATCCAATTCCATATACATGGAACTGCATTGGTTACATAGATGCAACAAAATAAATTGAGCTCAAATCATAATTGACATGCATAACTGCCATGCAGGCCATGTTCCATTATCTTAGCATGCTATTGTCTATCGGTTCTTCAGTCCCGGCCAGAGCGATCCTGCCAAACCTAACTTCCATGGCCAGGCTGCTGTCAGCCAATCTTTGTGGAATAGGCGACTTTTCAACCTGCGACCTGGGCTTCTTGACTTTTCTAGATGTCTTATTTCCGTTAGCACCTGAAAACCAACCTGTTCAAAGGCAAATCAGAATAATCAGGTCTGGAGAGCTTTCGATTTGTTCCTCAAGAAGTGAAGCCATGTCAATTTATTACAAATACAGTATGCATCAGGGCTTAAAGTGTGGTTGGACGGTCATGGACGCCGTCCATGCACTTATTTTAAAATCTGAATGCTGTCTTGCCACTTATTGGCCAGCACAGCCTGGAACGGCAAAAGGGCATCCAAGCACTTCTTTTGGAAAGGTAAGGGGCATCCAGGCACTTCTTTTGGAAGGTAAAGGGCGTCCAGGCACTTATTTTGGAAAGGTAAGGGGCGTCCAGGCACTTATTTTGGAAAGGTAAGGGGCGTCCAAGCACTTCTTTTGGAAAGGTAAGGGGCATCCAGGCACTTATTTTTCCGCACTTTAAGCACTGGTATGCATAAATTTATATCAGTGTGCTAAGACACAGATGTACACAAATTTACACAATACCTTAAAACTTTATATATATAGATTGCAAGTGCAACGCCTAGAGCTGTTTAGTCCATCCACGTAGCACATGAGAAAACAACAGTACTGGCTTGGTCTTGTATGTCGCTGCTGCCTGTCGCGTTGCCAACATAAAATATCATGTTGCAACCTAGGCTTACATGTACATGTGTATTTATGGGGAGTTAAAATGGAAAACAGCCAGCATGCTAGCAGTGGCGGCGCCAGACACTTTTTGTAGCCAGGGCATTGCCAGGGCAGTCACACAAGTAACCAGGGCAGAGGGTCGAGTCGCGTTTTCGGTAGTACGGGCATACTTAAGCCTATAATTTTGCGCTACCGTGCATGCCATAAATCAATCACCCTACACTACTAGGGTTTGCTGATCAGAGGGTCAAATGGGCGAAGTCATGAAACCGAACACTTTGACATTTGAAAAGTAAATCCTGGAATCCTTATACAGGGTGGGCCACAAAAAAGACCCCTAAGGTTTTTGCCAATAATTATCTTAGCCAGAAGTTAAAAAAATAATCAAATTTTACAGGCTTAAATACAATTCATAATTATTAACGCAGAGTGGCCAGATTTCACCGCAATATTTCAAATAGAACAAGAGTTATATGACTTTTAGTGAGACAACCGACTTTTTGACGATTCAAAAACATAATTCAACAAAAGAGTAGCAACAAACGATTTTTTTATAAATCTCATCTCAAATAATAATACACCACATCTTGTGTTCAATGTGTCCACCAATAATGCCCACACTTGTTTTGAGTCTTTTGCACAGTCTTTAAATGAACTTGGTGATGTGTTCCAGAGGTAAATCTTCCCAATCAGCTCCAATGCGACCATCAATTTTCATTCTCTTATCGTTCTTGGTTTTGGCTGCAGATTGAGGTATTTCTCGAGCAATAGCTCTCCACTATTGATAAAATCATTGGGTTCAAATCCGGATATTTGGAACCATTGATTCTTCTCAATGAAAACAGTACATTAGGCTAATATTGACGTTGAACCGATCTCCTTTCATAAACGGCGCATTTCTTAACTCTCTATTTCAATAAATTATTTAGCTCTTCATTTCTCTGCAATCACTGTTCATCAGATTAAGCGGCTATTATAGCTTTATCTCCAAGGCCTTGCTCATGAAGTGTATGAATACAAATTTTGCCTGCCACCAACACCTTGGGCATTTTAATTTGATAGAAATTTCGATTTTATTGTCTTAAAAACAAAATTACTAATCAGAAAAATTCTTTATTTACCAACTTAACAGTCATCTTGCTAAATGATGTCCACATGCAGCGACGTGCAGCTATGCTGGTATCTGTTTTTTCCTAAATATTAATAACGATTTTCTGTCAATAACAAGTTTATTTGACACCAATTATTTGAGATGTTACCTAATAAATTCGTTTTGTTACTTAATTTTTGCTGCGTCATGTTTTTTTAATCGTCATATAACGTTAGCGAGAGGTCCCACTAAAAGTGATCCAACTTTTGTTCTGTTTGAATATTTTTTAAATTAAATCTGGCCATCATGTGTGAATATGAATTTTCTTTAAGCCTAAAAAATCATTAAAAACTACTACCTCTGGCCAAGATTATGGGCAAAAAACTTTATGGTATGTTTATGGCCCAACCTGTAGACCAATCTCGGTGATTTGGTGAAGCATTGCAAATCCTCTTTCGAGTAGCATTTCGAAAGCAAAACGTTCAGCAAATAAAGTAACGGAGTCAGGTAGGCTACATAGGTCTATTGTCTACGCAAATGCTTACGATTCATTTGAAAAACAAGAAAGCGACAGCTAGGCCTACGCTGTTAGTTGTATATGGTAATGTGGATGGACAGCAACAGAATTTCCCCTGCAGGAACTTTTGAGCCACCAGAATTCTTGCCCTGCCAGAATTTTCCTCTGTCAAAACTTTTGCCCTGCCATATTTTTACGGTCTTTACCCTGCCAGAATTTTGGCTATGCCAGAACATTTGCCCTGCCAGAAAATTGCCCTGTCAGATTTTGTTCTCTTTGTAAACTTTTGCCCTGCCAGATTTTTGCCCTGCCAGAACTTTTGCCCTGCCCAAGAGCGGACGGATGTGAACAGTAAGAAACAATTAATATGCCCGAAGAAATTCTCCCATGGTAAAATTTCTGGCAGGGCAAGGACCAGGGCAACAGGCAGGGCAAAGGCTTTTTTACCAGGGCATTTGCCCTGCCATGCCCTGGCGTAGCGCCGCCACTGCATGCTAGAGTAGAACAATGACAGGCAATCATGCAAAAAACTAGATCACATTCAGAAACTTTCAAATTTCGAGTTGACCAGAGACTTCTACAAAAAAATTCTGGCAAATTTGCTGTCAATGGAGTAATCAATAAATTAGCTGGTGCCAATCCAGTGTAATTTTCTCTTACCAATGGCATCTTGGATTGTTGTGAATCCCAGACTCTCTTCATCCTCCCCAGCAGAGGTCACTAGCCCAGCATGGTGCAGCAGGGTCCGCAGTGCACTCTCAGTTGACACAGCCTCGAGGCCCGACTTCTCACGACTTACGATGCGGAGCGACTCCAAACAAGCAACATATGTTTGTCTCTGAAGCTTTTCGTTAAGACGATGAAAAAGAGCTTCAAAGAACAGCTGAAAACACAAAGATAGACGCTTAAATCAAACTGCCTACTACATGGATCTGAGCTCAGATTCCAGTGCAATGAGTTAGTTTAGAGCAGTGTTTCCCAACCTGTGTGTAGTGGCACATTACTGCACAGCGAGAATTTTGCAAGTGTGCCACAGGAAAAAATTCTTATATGTTATCAATTAATAATTTAGCTAAACATCCAACTGTAAAGGATAAACAAATAATAACAAAAGAATATTTTGAGAAACTTGCGGTATAGCAAAAAAAAAGCGATTATAAAAACTTACGAACTAGATGACAATGCCGAAAAATGGATTAGTTGCAAGCTATAAAGTCGTCCAAACGTTGTCAAAATGCAAAAAGGCACACACAGAAGTGACTTTCAGTCACTAGACTGACCAGACAACTGGAGTAGACTGACTAGACTCTCTAGAGTCTAGTCAGACAATTAGACAATTAAAGAATATCAAAATCAGAATATTATTTTGATAATAATGACAAATAGGCTTTTTTCAAATTGGAAATTATTGTTAAGTGTGCCACAAAAATTGTCATTCTTTCTTTGTGTGAAGCAAGTTAAAAAAGGTTGGGAATCACTGGTTTACAGTCAGTTATACTTCCATTTTAGTCACACACAAAATTAAGCAAGTGCTACAAGCGCTAAAGACTTGACTACTGAAATTTGCTTCTCATACAACAGCAGCATTTCAACAAAACTTTCTGTCTGCAGGTTCCCTCATTTATCTGAAAGCAGCAACACAGAAGTTATTGTATGGCACTAAATTAGCAAAATGTCCTACACTTTGAGTTCAGCACGGTATAACAGATTTCAGTTATAAGAACAAATAAAATAAAAAAATAACACAGATTTGGTCTTAAATTTCTAAGAGTTCATTTTAAACATACCTGCTTCAGCTCAACAGTAAACTCAGGAAACTGGAATATTTGAGCATGCTGTAAAAAAAGCAACAGTAATTCTTAGCAGTTAAAAACACATCTTTGAATGAATGACAATAAACAAAAGATATATGTGTGTAGACTCCCAAGCCGTAATATAAAAAAATACGGCTGGCTGATAAAAATTTCTTAGCCACATTTATGCGCAACCCCCAGAATTATAGAGGCAATTCAGCTAACCATAGACAACTATATGTGAACACATTAAAAAGTACATTTACCTTTAGAAATAAGACAAATAAAAAAAATTAAAAAAAGCTTGAAAGGCAGGTGTCTGATGGCTTAGGGTAGGAATTCCTGAAGAGGACAGACTTTAATTTGGAATGGAAAGCCAATGGGGCGATGTGATCATGAGACAGATGATAGCAGGTCAGCAATGGGCATTGGTGGAGGAACAGAGAATATGGAGAATTCGTGAGTAAAAGCATTCCAGAGTTGAAGTACAATGTGATTATGGATCAATTGGAGAACTTGACATGAGAAGTGACTAGATAATGGTCCAAGAGAGTGAAGATGAAGGATGATCACCTACAGAGGGGTGACTGGATGGTGAAGAGTCTGCAAAAGAAGGTCAGCCTGAATCTCAGAAACCTGAAAAAGCTGAAAATACACAAAAGTTCGATTTCCCAAAAACAGTTTGTAGAAACCGATCAAACCCCCGAAAAACTAAATTCAGAGTTCAATTAAATACGTGACATTAATGGTCCTGTTAGTGTAAAATTTGATAAAATTTTATAACAGTTTAGTGTAAAAAAATTCGAGTTGCACTGAGAAAATTGATTTCAAGAATTCGGCCGATATACATTTCAGGGATTTGGGGATTGAGGCTGCACCATGCAAAAGGTACAGCGCATGGAGTTGTATGAAAGCCAAAGAACTTTAAGTGGCATTGAACATCAACTTGAGTCAGTGCACTACGGATTTTATAGGAATTCTTCTACTGGATTTGACAGCATCAAAGTAAGTAGGCTACACACCCATAGCACAGTGAATTACCAGCTCAACAAAGTGGCCTAATCGGAGAAGGGGAAATGGCACAGCAAAATGGGAAATATGCGGAAAACAGAAAGAAGATGATAATTCTTGCGGATGTGCTTCTTGGAGATCTCCTAGAGTTTCTGACCATCAAAAACATTATGTGGAGGGAATGTATAAAATTTTGACTGGACCTTCGCAATTAGACTACGCTTTCAGCTGACAAGGAGTTACACAAATGTTCGGGTTGATTGCATTAAATTACTATGCTTCGTGCGTAGCTGCAAAGTTGAAACGTTCAATCACGACTGAAATCGAAACGGCCAGACAAGTAAAAATGTGAGATCACAAATGCACAAAAATATTTTGCAGACCAGATTAATTCTGGGATAATCACCTTTACGTTGAAGTCGGTTAGTTGTGCGTACAATTCGTCTTCGCTTCCATTCTGAATTGATTTTATCGCACCTTCGTTCATAATTAGCAACAGTTACTGTTTGGTGGACCAGGAATGTCCGACAAAATCCAGTTTTTCAATTCACGAGAATTACAATAATTTTACGAATACCAGATAGATGTCAATTTCTCGCCGAAGAAACCTGCTTGCAAGAGCAGCCGAAAGGTGTCGCCAGCATCCGTTTGTTTATGCAGATCTAGAAAATCGTTGACATCTGAATTCGCTGTTGCATGCAAGCGCCCGGAGACCGGTGCGCGCTCATTTACCGCCAAGTTGCTATAAACAAGTGGCATGTGCTTGCAAGCACTTGAAAGGGGCCAATCTGGGTCATTGCAAGAACGTCTGAAAGGTGGGACTTTCAAGCTTAGAGCAGTCTGAAGGCAGTTATGAATGAACATGCTACATGGCCAGGAGGTGGGGTGAGGATCATAATTTGTTCAATTCAGGATCAAAATCAATCACAGTTGAATTTTTGGATGATATACTATTCCAGTCATCCGGCCCGAAGACCGATTTTACGTGACCCACCTAAGCTAGTTAAATAGGGAACAGGCGTTCCCCCTGGACACATTCCTCCGGACAGTTATCCCCACCCCAGCATCCCCCCACATCACAAGTTACAAAAACTTTCGTGACAAAATGCCTTCTTCTGAAAAAATCATATTTGTAATGTGACTATTCTCACTTCCCATAACATAGTTTTCTAACCGAAAGTGATGAAATACAACAGGACAACTTTGCAGCTGGAGTACACTAATGGTGTCCAGCAAGTTGTCATTGTACTTTTTGGTTATTCCTTGAATTAATTTTGTGCAGAAAATGGACTCCAGTTACATCCAGAAGAGTGCAGAATGCATGGAACTCTGACTAAAATTGGTGTTAAATGCAAAGTTTGTACTGGCATAACTTTATGTACTAAACCTTAATGGCCCCCACCATTTACCATCGCTCACAGCCGAAGCCATTCAGTAGCGCTCCCAGTGCGATAACCACTAGACAAAAAATAGGTCTTAGAGAGAGAGATGTAGATAGTGTTCCTGAAAGTAGAGTCCCACGCAAAGTGGAGGGAAGAGAATTCCATAAGGAGGGCCCAATGATGGTAAAGGATCGCGTTTGAGCAATAGTGGTCCTAGCTCGTGGAACAAACAAGTCAGCCCTGTGCAGAGAACGGAGATGAGAAGTTGCAGAAAGAGGAGAACAAATGAGATCACTGAGATATTTCAGCGCAAGACCCAGTTTGGATTTGAGTACCAGAGAAAGGACTTTATATTGTATGTGGAAAGACAGAGGAAGCCAATGTAGTTGGTTGATCATAAACGATGATATATGAGAGTACTTATAGGAAGGCGAGCAATCAATCGAGCAACAGCAATAAGGACAGATTGAACGGGAGATAGATGAACCTTTACTAAATGTGTGAGTAAAATGTAAAAATTAAAGCTTCTGCCTGTTCACTACTAAAACTGTAGTCTATATTACTATATTAGAAATATTACTATGTCAAAGACTCTATGTGGATGCCCCAACATCAGTGTATGGAAACAAAAGCATAGTGATCAGACCAGTTTTGGGTCAAAATTTTAGGAGGCACTTACACTTACACATTGTTAAAAGTGCCCCATATTTTGTATGCATGCATTGCATGTGCCTATAAGCAAAGTAAATACTGTAATGTAATGCGGAAAATTTATATAGCATCGTCAGTAGCAAGCCACTTCTAGGATGCTTTACACGCATATTGTCAACTGTCAAAATGTAATGAGCTCGAGAGCAAGTGCAGCTTCAATGGTTTTTTAAAAGTAGATTGAGTCTTGATTTCCTGGATAGGTGCTGATAAATACATGTAAGTTTCCCAAAAAAATAGATAATATCTGCTAAAAAACTCAAACTTTTATCGTATAATAACCGCAAATAATGTAGCCTAGCTATAAAAATTTTGAAGACGTGGACACAACTCAAATAAAATCTTCAGGTGCTGAAACCATTTATGTACCAATAACAATCCATGATATTGACATAAGGTGCTGACCTAAAGACAAACATGTACTTTCCCCCCCCAAGGACCTTAACCCTTTAACAACAAGTACGTACTAAAATGTATGGGATACCAATGCATTTCGTAATTAAAGGTTTAAAAGGCGTTGGAAGGACATGCATCATAGTGGGGTTTCTGTGCATATTTAAACAGATAAATGAAATGATGGTTTCAGTATATCTTTATTTATCAACACAATCCTATCACATTTCATTCTGCAATTTCTTTCAGGAAGTTTTATGCATACAGCCGATACTTTGTATGTATCATTATAGTCCCTCTACAACCATCGTACAGAAAATACAACACACAGTGTCACACACCTATCAATATCTGTGCACAAAGCAGTGGCGGCACCAGGGGGGCTAAGCCCCCCTAAAAAAAGGCCATTCAGGGGGGCTAAGCCCCCTTAAAAAATTAAATGCATCCATGAGATTTTGACCAAATGACTAAAAAAAGATTGTCAGAAACTTTGGTGGATGAAAATGGAAAATTTTCCGCGAGATTTCGACCGGATGACTTTAAAAAAAGTCGTCAGAAATTTTGGCGGATCAAAAACGGAAAAATTTCCTCCGGGGGCACTAGGGTTCAGCCCCCCAAACTGAAATCCTGGCACCGCCACTGGCACAAAGACCAGGGAAAGCCTTGCAAAAGGCCATCAACTGTGTTTACAAGCCTCATTCCTCATTAGATGTTAATCAACCACACACACTCGTTCACATAAAACTCTGCACAATATTTCCAATCGTCAGCCTCCGTCTGCTCTGACCTTCAACACTGTACTGTGATTCATCATATAAATAAAGTCACTATTTCCTGTGACATTCATATGGTCACTGTGCTCGTTTTCAGTAAATTGTCCATCATAAATGAGTCTAGTACTCAATTGTAATGCCACACAATTAAAACTCTGATCAACCGATGTAAATATTATATCAAACTTTCACATTATACAGAAATCCATTGCAATACATGCAAACCTTATATTTCAGTTCAAATGGACAACTACATGGCTTTTCTTGTCACTTCAAAATATATTGCAGCAGTTCCACCAATGTTCTAAGATTCAATCTCTGTACTTAAGACCAATCCAGTTTCTGATGGCAGTTATTGTAGCTTGTAAACTAAACAGGGCTATCTTGCCACTGCTTCAGTTTTAAAAGTTCACCTAACGATATCTCAATCAGACAAGAAGAGATGGCTGATGTTTATAGATGCTGACTTGTTTGTCAGTCAGTGCAATGAGGAACGCCTGGTCATTAACAATGACCGGGCAGAGGTCAAGTACAGAGTCAGAGGTCGGGATCTTCTGCTGCAGCTGGCCAGATGTTGCATGCCAGATCTGAAACTGCAAATAGAAAAGCAGACACAGGCAATCATTACAAACTGTTCGATTGCATACTGCAGCTGTTTCCCAGTTACAATTAAAACAATAGACATACTACCAGCCACAACTAAATATCACATTTTCATCACTGTCAACATTCTTCTGCTCTTCCTATGGCTGCAAACTCAGCTGAGCATATCCGACTGTCCATGTTAATGAAAGCTGAGAGATCCTGCTCCATGACTCTTAATTCAAATACCGGTACTCTTTGGTTGCTTTCTCCAGCCCTTCACAAGCTAAATCAAGTGCAGACCATAGCCTTACACAATGCAACTCCGGTTGGTACTTTTGCCATACTCCTTCTGACTTGATGAGTGCACAGAATCTGCAGGGTCCTCCTGACGTACCACACCCTGAAGCTGTCAAACTTACTTATTCAGGGCTTCTATTGTCGTACATGACTCGCAGCCGACAATGAAATACGTACTGTCATTTCTCTAAGTAACAATCACAAGCACTGATGTTGCCACCATTATCCTCATATTCTGCTAATATTCTTATAGGCAGCATCATCATCTAATCTGTTGACTTTTATCATGCTGTTTCATAGTGCAGAAAGCATCAATCAATAGTCGCTTTAGGGAATCCGTAATCAAAATCAATGATCCATAAGACAAAGCAGGTTGAATTCCAATAAGGCTGCATCACCATATTATAGCCATAAAGTGAAAATTTATTAAGCACAAGTTAATGTAACTAAATCCACTGCATATGTGTCAGTAGTAGACGATGGGAGCATGCTTGTCTTCAATTTCTTCCTCACGCTTTCGATGCAAAATTCCGGACCATGGGAAGCAATTCCGACCCACATATTCCTCGATGCACTCAGCGGAGTTGTAGAGCACTATGTAGCTGATGGAATATCTAAGGAATCATCGGAATTGTCATTAATATCAAATCAGAAATAGGTAACGATGAAAAACCAACGAGTGCTGCTCACCGATTGTGAGGCTTCATCACCGGTGCAAGCCAGGAGGTCACGGTCATTGTCAGGGTCCAGCATCAGTCTGTTTCGCGTGAGGTATTTTTGTGTTGAGCCACCGTGAAACGTGTGAATTGCGTTACAGTTGCACATCATTACGGTCTCTGATTCCTCTGATATGTTCACAGGTTCAATAACTAACTCACATACCTGCAATATAAAATTTAAACTTCCTCACAAGTTGCTCAGTCAACAACCTCTGGCATTAACATCGCAAAATTTATCAATGCATCAAATACAATACTAATCACCCTGGAAAATGGTGGTCATTGCCATTACTGTCATCTTCGTAATTAGCAGCAGCAGCAGAATGATCATTACCCATCATTGTCATCATCTTCATCATCAAAGACCAACTTCTTTATAATTTACGGCTTCACATCAGGATTTGACAGCAGAGTTTTACCTACAATCCCCAATTACGCCTTAGACAGACCACACGATAATAATACTAATTTCTAACGCACCAGCCAATTCTTAGACACTGCCAACTGGAAGACCAATGTCAAAACTCAAAGAACACAACTGAGAATTGCTATATCAGCATTTGATGGCTAGACCAGTCAAGTCTGTTAACTTATTCAAAGGAGAAAAAAAACTGCTAACCTGATGCCGTATATTTGGGCACTTGGCTGTTGGACGGTACGTGGCTAAGAGATGACCTGTATTCTCCTCTAAAGAAAGACTCGTCAGGTTGGCTGAGAGAGGAAAACAAAGAGTTAACAGAATTGCGACCATGGTAGATCTATATGTAGAAAGAGCATTTTCTATGCTTTAGTTATTCATTCTTATTGACTAAGTCAATTTATGATTCATAATGATTTTCTGTGCCTCAGATACACATTTCGGTGTGACCTTGCATGCATTACAAATTCATTTATTCATAATAATTCATTTATTCGTAATAATGCTATGTGTACAGTGAAATTAGCATATATTTGCAGTTATGACACAAGTACGAAAAATTATGTTCACACTTTGCATTTCCTCTTTCTGTTGAACATGATGCCCTAAATAAGGGAATTGCCCAACAACTGGTTCAGATCATCACTACATTATTGTGCATTTCTCCATTCACACAAACACACACACAAACATATTCGTGCTGACACTTCTTGCCTCCTCTGCAGTTAACCGCAAATTGCAAAACATTTTGTCAATAATTAATGCCTACTCAGCAAGCCAGCAATGGTGCTTTGAAAATCACCAAACCAACAAGAAATCCATCACCACTGTCCTCCTCACGTCAAACTTATCTAGAACCAGAGGGCACCCAGGTTTCAGTTTTAAAAGGCATATGAAAGCAAACGTTACCTTCAAGAGTCAGCAGATGCAACTTGTAGTCTTCGTTTGAACACCTTTCATAGAATTTGCCACGGTCTAACTGCCCAATAAGGAGACCACCCGGCCTGCAAACAAATTGGGCAATTAATTCTTCTTGACATTAATTTTAAAATAAAATAAATTTTAATTTTAAAATAAAATTCTGATTTCAAGCCCTAAAAATTGTTTCAAGATCTACCCTATCATACAATGATACATAACAATGGGTCTTAATGCAAGTCAAAGTTAATAAAGAAAATAAATTAATTATAAATTAAGTATTTTAAACAATTGTTAGTGAAAGCCATCGATCTAATCTGACGCAAGAAATTAAACGAGCAGAAAGTTTGAACCAAGAGCTCCAAAATTCAGCAAAATAATGAAACCACAAGAAATTCCCAACAATGACAACTAGCAACGTAACCACATTTGATAACTTCTACACAGAATTAGAATTGACATTATCATATAATTACCAGAATATATTGTACATCACATGTTATCATTGCTTTATCAAAGTCATTAAACTAACCTTAATTTTGTGCCTGTTGTCTGCGGCAAGTACTGGAGTGAATTGACCGGAGAACACGATCCCTCTGTGCTCAACTGGGTGACAGACTGTGACAGGTTTCGAATATCAAACACATTCACAACTCCATTCTGCAGTCCAGCGTAAAAGTAATTCCTGTCATCAAGATTCCACGCACAAGACCATACAGGCGCTGAACATTCGTACCTGCAAATTGTCAACACAGGCTATTTAGACAGTGGATGAGCTCAAAAAAATATCAAAAGCATAAAATATTGTCGATTTCCCCTGCAGACATAAATAATACAGGACATTTTTAAATTGTATACATAGAATATCAGGTATGTTACACAAGAGTAAAGTGTACAGTGTACACCATGTGCTAAACAGCAGAAATATTTCTAAAAAGCATAGCTGGCTGGCTGGCTGAGTTCCTTCAAGTTGTCTTGGCAATGCATTTTGACACACTGAGAGAAGGCTGATGAAATCAATAAGATGCACTTAAATCATGACAAAGATGAATAAAGCGGAAACAGAGATGTGAACATACGAGTGAGTTATCGTGTTGGTGATCAGACTCGTCATTTTGATCGTCTTGTCCATTGAACAGCTAAGAAGGATTGCATCTGGGCTGCGAGTGTTGACACACAAATCCCTTATTGCTTTTGAATGAATTGCTACATACTGTGAAGACTTGAAATCAAGCGCGAGCACCTGAAACAAGACATGCAAGGTTACACAATAAAAAATTTGTGTAACATCACTGCAGAAGATTCTGCTTTATTTTGAGAGCATTTCTATTGAATTTACATTTTAACATAATTAAGCAGTCCTAAGCAAAACCACATTTGGGACCATATATTACTTGCACTCACCTCTAGTAAAGCGTATGATTTTAAAGTTGTATGATCCTTTTGCTATGTAGATTAGCTACAAGAGTCATACAGCTCAAATGCAGACCACCAATTTCACATGATTCATAATGCTGGTGTTCAGCAGTATATAGTGCTGAATTGTCAAACGAGAGGATGGTCTAAAAAATCCCTGCCAAGGCAGAAATTTGGCACAAAACTTCTGTTCCGCATACATTTGCAAACTCAACTACAATGAGAACATTGACTGAAAACAGGCGCTGGAAACATGAGACGATGAGGGATAGGAGGACCTTCTCTCGTTCTCACATGTCCAGGCAGACGCTATAGAATCCATAGCATATCCATAGCTGCTTCAGGGATTGCTCCTCATCCTCCATATTCTTCCCCGTCAATGTGATTCAAACTACCAGCTGCTGCAGTGATAAAATGCAGCATACCGATACGACTATATCACGTTACCTTCTGGTCATCACTGCACTGCACCTTGAAGTTACAGATCCTCTGCCCACCCTGAACTACAGAGATAAGGTCATCCCAAGTTACCTTCTTAACACCAAATCCAGGAAACAGCGGACTGGATGATGGCTGGGAAACACAAAGGGACGTCATAACGGACGAGTAAGCCATCACTCGACAGCCACCTGCCTGCAACAACCAATCAACAAACGCAAATCCTGAGCTGATGGTATGTGGAGACAATAATCATTCATGAATGTGAAAATATGACCTGTTTACATTTTGCTCTCAATGCTCTTACATAAATATCCCCTTGTTTAGTGATTTAATGAACATAGCTCATTCTCGTTGTAAGGATTTCCCCTAATTTACAAATATGTCTCTAAAGATAATCAGATCTGAGCACTGCTCTAATGCACAAATTTAGGTAAGAAGCAATGACTCAAATAAACTGTTTAATTCACTCATTGATGATATTCAATTTATTGTTGAATAAATCCTACCAGATGACAAACCACATCCAAGTTCACAGTTACGATGATAAATAATGAAAAAAAGAGATTTAACTAAAGTGCTAGGAATGTTTGGCTTTACATTTGCTGTTGGAACGAATGATTGATTTTCTTGTATAAAACCATTGGCATCAGGATTTTTTTTATCAACCTTGCAAGGTACCAGATGCAGTTTGAATCTGTGGGCTCATGGAAGAGAGGCATAATGGCGCTGAATTGGTGGCAGGAACAAACGGTTCAACACATTGTGGCCATTAGCCCTTCTGATCTTCCGTACTCTCTCTCTCTGCCTTGGCACGTGGGTGTAGGAAGGAGTGGCACTGTCTATTTAAGGAACGGTGACCGTGGGTCTTGACGGCAGTTGTGGTATTTTGCTGAGCGTGTTACGTCCCTCGCTGTTATGCGAGTTAACCTGCGGGTTCATCTTCTACGTCGCCTTCTTCACCCCGTTGGTGGTCTGGCCGTTCATCCGTCTTCCTTGGCTTCGTTAGCCGTGCTGTCGTGTGTGTCTTCCGTGCTTCGACCTCTGGTCTGTTCGTCTTCGTATCTACTGGACGGTAACGCTGTTAATTCGCTGTAAATATTGCTCTATTGAATAAATCGAAGTTTATTATACCAAAGTGGGACCTAATCGTTGATAGTCATACCCTTAGCGGCCATTGAACCCTTTACAGATGGGGGCCCATCCTTTTGCTCGATATTTCGGGTGGTAATTTCGGATATTTTGGTCCGGTTGGTTCTCGGAAATTTTGCGAGAATTTGTCGATATTTGTCGAAAATTTTGCGGAGTCGCATTTCGTTTTGTGGGGGCCTGGGCTATTTGTTTTGCGGCGGAGAGTTTTGCGCGTTTGGGCGTGTTGCTTTTGTGACGGTCTTGAAGTGGACGGTCGTGAGAATTTTGAATTTGGGGAGAATTTTGTGTCATTGGTCTGCGCAGTTAGACTGTTATGGCGTCTTCTGGGGACGGTAGTCTTCTTGAGTGGGATGAAATAGTGGATTTGCCGGTAGAGGAGTTGAGGCAATATTGTGCGACGTTGGGTGAGGACGTTAAAGGGTTAACGAAAGCTCAATTACTGAAGTTGGCGAAGAGGGCTTTGTCGCCTAAACATGGAAGTGAGGAATGGAAACTTAAGGCGCAAGCGAAGAGAGAAGCATTAGAAATGGAGCGTCTGAAATTTAAGGAGGACCGTGAATTTGCATGGGAAGTAGAAAAAGAGAAAATGAGAATGGCAGCTGAAGACGAGAAAGAGAAAATGAGAATGGCAGCTGAAGACGAGAAAGAGAGAATGAGAATGGCAGCTGAGGCAGAGGAGAAGAAACTGCTTAGGGCAGCTGAAAACGAAAAAGAGAAAATGAAAATGGCGGCTGAGGCCGAAGAGACGAAAAGGAGATTTGACATAGAGGAGAAAAGGATGAATATGGACCTTGAAATGAGGAGAATGGAGTTAGGAGGTGTTGCAGAACGACCTGTGACAGACCGACCTGTGCAGAACAAGGAGGATTTTCGTTTTGGGGCGGCAATGAAATTTGTTCCTAAATTTGACCCCTCGGATATTGAACATTATTTTGCGGCATTTGAGCAGGCAATGGCTTTGCATAATGTTCCGATAGAGAAATGGTCATCCCTTCTGCAGCCACAACTGTCGGGAAAGGCGGCAAAAGTTTTTGCGTCTTTGTCTTTGGAAAATTGTGTGAATTATGATTTGGTGAAAAGTACGCTCCTTACAGCATATGAAAGGATACCTGAGTTCTATCGGAAGAAATTTAGGGGGTTGCGTAAAGAACCACGGGAGACTTATGCGAATTATGCGTATCGTCTTCAGATACCTTTTCAGCGTTGGGTCGAGGGTACAAATTCGTGGGATGATTTGGCTAAATTTAAAGAAGTAGTACAGATGGAGCAATTTGTACAAGCGTTACCGCTGGAGGTACACAGATGGCTTTTGGACAAGAGTCCTGAAACTGTAGCGAGTGCTGCACGTATGGCAGATGAATATGCTGTTTTGTATAAACAGGGGCCGAGTAATTATGCTGGGGGATTCCACAGGGATTTTTCTGAGCGTACAAATCGTTTCTCATCTGATGATAGTGAGAAGAAAGAGGTGTGGGAGCGTCAGGGCTCAGGGCACAGTGGAGGTGTGCGCCAAGATTCGAAATGGGGTAAACGTTCGCCTCCAAGAGGGAGGTATGGGTTTAAGAAGCCTTTTCGAAAATATGATAATGAGGATGAATTTGGGGAACAGGTCACGTGCGGCTTCTGTCGAGCCCCTGGGCACGTTAAGGCCCAATGTTTTAAATTGAAACGTAAGGAGGGGCCGGAAATTGAAAATTGGAGGGGTCAGAAACCTGTTGGTTTGGTACAAACTTTGTCGGCACCTGTTAAGGAACAGAGTTTTCAGAAGCCTATTGAAAATGTAGATAAAATGTATGCTCCTTTCTGTGTGACTGGGTGTGTCATTAATGAGTTGAGTGAACGAAAGGAGGTCGTGGTGCTTCGGGATTCGGGAGCCTTGCAGTCTATGATTAGCGCTGAATGGTTGACTGAACGTGATTATGTACACCTAAATCAAACACGACTTCTGCGTGGTATTTCTGGTACGATTGTGGAGTGCCCTCTTGTGAGAGTGAATGTGGAGTGTGCATTTGTAAAAGGTGAAATTTTGTGCTGTGTGATGAAGTCTCTGCCAATGAATGCTATTTCTGTAGTGATTGGAAATGATGTAGCGTTAGCAGGTGAAGTTGTTGATGTAGCCATTACGACAAGGGCTAGAGCTCGGCAGTATGCAGCAGAACGCAGTGAGACAGAGACAGAGACGGCTGTGTGCAATGAACCGACGCGCGTGGAGACGACGAGTCTGGGTCATAGTACAGAGTCGGCCGACGGTGCATTAATGACCGGTGATTTAGTGGAGGCATTAAATGACTCAGAGCTTTTAGAGACAGGTGATTTAGGCCTGGCTGATTTATTTGCTGTGAATGAATGTGTTGACGCCGACTGGACAGATATCTGTGTTCCAAGAGCTGAATTTATAATGAGGCAAAGAAACTGCGGGGATTTGGCTCCAATGTTTGCACTGGCGGAGAATAAGTCGACGGTCGATAGTGGTGTACAACCGTATACGTTGGTCGATGGTGTGTTGGTGCGAAGGTGGGACAATAAATTAACGCCATGTGGGATGGGTGTGTCTCAAGTTGTTGTGCCACTTAATTTGCGAAGGAAATTGTAGCACGTTGCACATGACATTCCTGCTTCGGGTCATCTGGGAACACAGAAGACATTGGACAGACTGTTGAAACATTTTTGGTGGCCAATGGTCAATAAGGATGTACGTGAGTATTGTCGGTCGTGTGATGTTTGTCAGCGGTTGGGTAAAGGTAAAAGGAATTATAGAGCGCCTATGGTCAGTGTGCCTGTTATGCAAGCAGTGTTTGACAGAATTGCCATAGATATCGTGGGTCCCTTGAGTGTTTGTGATGTTACGGGGAATAGATTTATTCTGACTGTAATTGACTGGGCGTCGCATTTCCCATTTGCGTTTCCGTTGAAGACTCATACGGCGCATGATGTGGCTAAATGTTTGTGTGAGTGGTTTACGATGTTCGGCTTTCCGAAAGAATTACTTTCTGACTGTGGTAGTGAGTTCATGTCTGAGTTGATGCAAGTGTTTGTGCATGAATGTGGTGTTGTACAACTGAAGACTAGTCCTTACAGACCGCAATCTAACGGAATGTGCGAGCGTTTTCATCGTACGTTGAAGGATATGTTGAAGGCAATGGCTGAAACGTATCCGGGTTCTTGGGATACCATGCTGCCTTGGATTTTGTTTGCGTACAGAGAGGTGCCTGTACAGGGTACGGGGTTTTCTGCCTTTGACTTGATGTATGGTAGAGATGTTCGGGGCATGCTTCAATTGATGAAAGAGGCATGGTTGTCTAAAGATGTTGCGAATGAAGTGGCTGGAAAGAGTGTCATTGAGTATGTTTTGCAATTACGTGAACGTATGCGTGTGGCGTTGAGCATGGCAGGTGAAAATGCTGTTCTTGCTAAATCTAAATCAAAGCAACATTATGATAAGAATTCGAAGGCTGTGACTTTTGAAGAAGGTGAAAAGGTACTGTTGTTGATTCCTTTGGTTGGTAAACCTTTGCAGGCTAAATATTGTGGTCCTTATGTGGTGTTGCGTCGTCTTGGTCCGGTTGATTATTTAGTATGTACGCCGGATAGAAGGAAAACGGAACGAGTGGTACATGTGAATCTTATGAAGCGGTATGTGGATCGTGCGGATGTGTTGCATGATGTACCGGAAGTGGATGTTGTTGCTTCTGTGTTGTTGGTGAATGATGTGAAGTTGAATGAGGTGACTTTGGAGGATAAAGTGTTACAATGTGAGGTGTCTGCTGAATGTCGTGATGAATTGCGTGATGTTCTGCATGACTTTGCACATGTGTTTAGTACGATGCCGGGTAAAACTGTTATGGTGTCACATAGGATTGAATTAGTTGAAGGTGCTCGTCCTGTTCGACAATCGCCTTATAGATTAAATCCAGAACGGATGGCTAAAGTGGAGAAAGAGGTGGAACAGTTGTTGAAGGCTGGGATTATTGAGGAATCTGAAAGTCCTTGGGCGGCTCCGATCGTTATGGTTCCTAAGCCAAATGGTACGGATCGCTTATGTTCAGATTTCCGGAAACTGAATGGTTTGACTCAGGCGGATCCTTTTCCTATGCCCCGGGTGGAGGTCTTAATTGATCGTCTTGGGAAGTCACGGTTTCTGACGAAGTTGGATATGACGAAAGGGTACTGGCAGATTCCAATGCATCCTGATTCAGTCCCGTTGACTGCTTTTGTAACCCCGAAGGGTCATTATCAGTGGAAGTTCATGAGCTTTGGATTGAAAAATGCTCCAGCTTCGTTTTCTAGGTTGATTACGAAAGTGTTGAATGGATTGGATGATTGTTGTGATGCATATCTGGATGATATAATTATTTTCAGTTTGGAATGGTCTGATCATTTGGTACACTTGCGTAAGGTGTTAAATCGGATTGCGGATGCATGTTTGACGTTGAACTTGGAAAAATGTGTATTTGCGAATGCGGAGGTGGATTTTTTGGGTCATCACATTGGTGTTGATGGTGTGCAGCCAAGGGTGAAAAAGGTGGAAGCGGTGTTACGTTTTCCTAGGCCGGGAAATAAGAAGCAAGTGCAATCGTTCTTAGGCCTTGCGGGGTATTATAAGCGATATTTACCTCACTATTCTGACATTGTTTTGCCGCTGACGGCGTTAACGAAGAAAGGAATTCCTTTTAAATGGAATGAGGAAGCGGAGATTGCTTTTCTTGATCTGAAATCTCGTCTGGCTTCTAGACCTATTCTTAGACCTCCTGATTTTGATAAACAGTTTTGTGTTGGTGTTGACGCATCTCAATTCTGTGTGGGAGCCTGTTTGTTCCAGGTGCACGATGGACTGGAACACCCGATCTGTTTCATCAGCCGGAAGCTTCTGACGCATGAAGTTCGGTACTCGACGATTGAAAAGGAGGCGTTGGCTTTGATGGTCGCGCTACGAGCCTTCAGTGTATACTTTGGGTCGACACTCGTCCTTGTATACACCGACCACAAACCTCTGCAGTTCATACATCAGATGGCAAATAAAAACATGAAACTGTTGCGATGGAGTCTGGAGCTGGAACAGTTCAATCTCGACATCAGGCATCGGCCTGGCAGGTTGAACGTCCTGCCGGACATTCTCAGTCGTCCGTCGGAGTTACGGGGTTGGGACCCTGTTGAGGCAACGTCAATGTGTCTTGGCAGTGGTTCTGACTTCGACGTCTTCAGGGCGTGACAGAGACGCTCTCTGTTGCGTTCTTCGTCTTCCAGGAACTGCGTGTGCATTCGTCAGTCATGTGAATTCTGTCAATGGAAATTTTCTGTCAGTACAAAGATTGTCATGGGAATTCTGTCAATGGAAATTTTCTGTCAGTACAAAGATTGTCATGGAACTTCTGAAATGGAATTGCGTACGATGAACACTTCAGTGAGTGTCATGAGTGCGGTGGTCAGACACTTTCCAGAAAAAGTGGTGGAATCTTCAAAGGTGTTGGGGGTTCTTGTTGGGGGTTGGTTTCTGTTGTCATGTGAAGTCGTTGCTTATTATGTTAGTTTAGGATGGCTTTGGCCAATGACATTGTACAATTTGGATCATTTTTGATACACGATTTGTGTCCAAATTTATTTTTTCGTATAATTGTATGAACTCTCAGTTGATTCGTATAATTGTTGGAACTCTCATTTGATTCGTATAATTGTTTGAACTCTCAGTTATATGATGCATTAATTTTAGTGTTGCGCTGCATTAGTTGTTGCGGAATTGCTGAGTACGTTAACTTGTACTGGTATAGTACTTAGTGATTCTTGATGTTGTGGACTGTTAGGTGTAGCGCTTTCTGCTATATTTCGTCGTCCCCTCAGGACTCCTCATGCTGTTGGGTGGGGGATATGTGGCCATTAGCCCTTCTGATCTTCCGTACTCTCTCTCTCTGCCTTGGCACGTGGGTGTAGGAAGGAGTGGCACTGTCTATTTAAGGAACGGTGACCGTGGGTCTTGACGGCAGTTGTGGTATTTTGCTGAGCGTGTTACGTCCCTCGCTGTTATGCGAGTTAACCTGCGGGTTCATCTTCTACGTCGCCTTCTTCACCCCGTTGGTGGTCTGGCCGTTCATCCGTCTTCCTTGGCTTCGTTAGCCGTGCTGTCGTGTGTGTCTTCCGTGCTTCGACCTCTGGTCTGTTCGTCTTCGTATCTACTGGACGGTAACGCTGTTAATTCGCTGTAAATATTGCTCTATTGAATAAATCGAAGTTTATTATACCAAAGTGGGACCTAATCGTTGATAGTCATACCCTTAGCGGCCATTGAACCCTTTACAACATGTTCTCAACTCCATTCAACGGCAGTTGTTATGTTTCCAACTTATATTCCAAGGTGTAAACATAACAATACAGACAATTGATACAATAAAACAAGCTACTTCATTTAGAAATATCCAGCTTAGCCAGATTTACTGTGGTACAGTTGAGATAACAAAACCTAGTTTCCTTAATGCTTCACATAGATTTGTGACTAATCCTACAAACAGCAATTCACATGTGAAAGCAGCAGTTGAACTTAAATACCAGCAGAAACAAATTTTGATATAACTAATTGACACTGGAAAATAATTTGCATTTATATGAAGCAAGAAATCAGTCTTCGGAAAATCTAAATTCCTCTCTAGAAAAAAATATTTGTTCTCGTCACTTGTTACACCTTCAGTGAAAAAAATCACTTGACATCAACAACAGTAGATTAAGGTTGATCAATTGTTCGGGTAACATTTGGTTCTTGTAATGGAATGCATACCTCCCAGATTTTCAAATGTCTCTCAAAGGCATAAGCCGCATGTGGTGAATTCTGTGTGCAAGCCAGATGAGGCTGACTACTTGAGGGATCACGAAGGGTGTTCACAGACATTTTTCTATAAATTTGACAACACAGCAAATAATAAGAAATAAAATCCATATTACAAGTAGGTACAAATCGGCTGCAAAGCTGGTTATATCATATTACAAAATAAGCAATAATGAAGTTAGCAAGAGGCGAGTTTGAGTTGGGAAGATGCCCCAGATATGAACAATATACACTTCTATAGAGCTACAACAGAAAGTCTAATTTTAGATGGCCACTGTCCAAGGCAAATGGCCATAATTCAAAGCTAGACCTCTGATAATGTTGTCATTTACATGAATAATTAAAAATACTCAAAAGCAATTTTTATATCTATTGCAAATTTCTGGGAAAAAAATTTCATACACTGAATAATTTGCCACAGCCACTAACTAGCCAGGTATCACTCTAGCAGTTTTTGCAATTCTGTCACCTAAGCACATATTTTAAAAATCGCTGAAAACTGACCTCAACACTTCGAGCTGTTGCTTTTGCTGCTCAAGTGTCTGCTTCATCTGACTACACTCAGCCAAAGCCATTTGATAGTTGAGCCGTGCCCTGGCAGCTTCCATTTCGGCCTTTTTCCTGGCTTCTCTTTCCTGCTCCAATTCTTGAACTGCTCGATCACGTTCCGATGTGTCGACTGTCTGCACAATCAATGATCAGACTATAACTTATACAACTGCAACTCATCCCCAAAAACTATACACTGGTAGATACAACAAACTGCCATTTAAATCAGCCTCATCATGAATGAAATGATGCAACAATTAACTTTCTATACTCCGGTCACTAACTTTGTTCAATTAAATAAAAAAAGAGATAGAACAAAAGTAGCAAGCACCTTGATTGATCGAGCATATAAAACTCGAATGTCTCGACGATTTGCATTCATGTTGCACTGTGGACATTTGCCGTTATGCATCTTTAGCCACTTCAGGATGCAGCTGTCATAACAAGAAAGAAGAAACATCAAACTTTAATTCTGGTCCATTTTGATGCAAGTTTTCATAAATTTTTAATGTTCTATTATCAAGCTTTGTTAATCTTGTTTGTGTGTAACATATGCAAAATCCAATTCATTAACTTGTTACCAGTGACAAAAATGTAGCCAGTAAGCAGAGCAACAATGAACATGACAAAATTCTTTGATTTTCATAGCAATGGCAAGGTAAAATAAACTAGAAAACATCCTAAAATTAAAATTAATGCATTAAGTTTCATTCAGACTTCATATGGAACTTTAAGCAGTGTTAGGCCAAAAAAAATTAATGCTGTGTTTCCGGTAACAGAGCTAAAAAAAATTGGGTAGGTAGGTCGAAAAATATTTTTATTTTGGTAAAATATTTTTATACAGTGACTATCCGAAAAATTATACCCGACTACTCTTTTTTGCATAAAGGTACACGCTGCAACAAAGTACGTGTTTTAAGCAAGTATAAACTGCCTATTTCCCGACTGTCTGTACCTAAAATTGCTCTAGAAAACAATTCTATTAATTTCATTTTGTTGACATCTTTTCTGGTAAGATAAAGTGGGAAAGGAAGGGGAAGATGAGTGCGAACAAAACATCACTGCTAGGGGTCGTTCCAGACTGGCCGAGCCAGTGGCTAGTTACACCTAGAGGTTGCTAGATTTATTTTCCCTAGTCACCGTTAGAGGTGGCTCAAGTGAAAATGAAAAGGCTAGAGGTTTCTCAAGACTGGCAACCAGGAAGTAGTTAGGCAGGCGTGAAACTCTAAGTCACTGAAAATAAAAAAAATTGCACAAAATTTTCCGAGTCGCGACAATAAAAGTTAGTTGTCGGGTTACTGGAAACACAACATATTTTGGGCCTAAGATCCAACTATATACGGAAGGCAATGTCGCCGTATTATGTCAATACAAATTTTGAAAAAAAAATTAAAAAATTTTAATTAAAAAAATTTTTTTTTTGCCAAAAATTTTTTTAAATAAATTTTTTTTACAAAATTATTTGAGTCGCGGCGATAAAAGAGGGTCGGTCGGGTTACCGGAAACACAACATTATTTTTTTTGGCCTTATCAAAAAGACTAAATACTAATAGCTTAAATAATAAGTTTCAGCACCAAGTTAAGCAAAAAAAACAAAAAGTCTCTCTACCTTTTGCCAAAAAGATGTCCACATTTAAGACAAGCCAGCCTGTGAGTCCCTGTGTTTGTCCATGGTGCAAAACATATAGAGCAATTCTATAAACAGAACAGAGACACGATTCAACAGTCCTATAACGTAGATAAACTTTGGCTGCTCAGTTTTCATCATTAACAGAGCTCTTCCAACATCAATTTAAACACTGATTTTTTTCTTCTGCATAAATGTCAAATTATTCAGTCCAACAATCTAATATTTTTTTCTTTCACACAGAGCTAATTATCACAAGTATGTCCGTATTGACATCACCAAGCAAATCAGTAGTTATACGTTGTGAGAAACCTGACTCTTTTAACAGTCTTTTTCATACTACAATCAAGATTTTCATTTTCAAGACAGATCTGTACAATCAAGCAAAATTCATTACACCAAGCAAGACATGTTTTGTATAAAAATTGGCAGAAGTGCAAATGATAAATTCTTTGCATGACAGGTGCAAAATTGCTACACTAACAACTTAAAATTGTGAATTCCTCAAGGGACAGACAGTTTTACAATTGAACTCATCACGGTGCACGAAAAATGCCCAATTATGCAGAAAACGTTAAAAAGCAAACAAATCACTGATTTCCTTGGTACCCATTAGCAGATCTTTTTTAATTCTAGAAAACTATTAGAACTTACCCCTATATTAATGCACCACACAATAATCGAGAGCTGATTATTGCTACAGAAATACAATATATATGGCAAATTCATAATCAGCAATAATGAGAACAGATGATGAACAGGTTTAGTATTTGTAATTTAATGTCAGCAGGTAGCAACATTATCAAACATGACACGAAGCAACATTCATACGCTGTTCACAATAGCAACTTAAAATAAACAACCTTGCCCACAAACAACCTGATCACACATCTATTGAATCTCAAACTGTCCTAGAAAATCATGAGTATGAAAGTTCTACGTATTTACTTCAAATTATGATTCAAATAAGTACCATGGTGCATTAAGGCAATATTTAACAAGTACAACTGTACTGATTAATCGGCCAAACTCATAATCAGGTCGAACATTAAACAATCAGCACGATCGGTATCGGCAAAAATAATTGGTGTCGATTAAAAAGGCTTTCTTAGTTTTGATGGCTCTCCACTTGCCAGTAACTGTTAGCAGGTCATTTAACAATTACCATGTACCAATGATGTACCTACAACTTGTCGTTCATACATACTGCCAAGAAATTGCAGAAAAAAGTAAATATTCTTTTCATGGCAAGCCCAAGTAGTAAAACATGTTCTGGCATTGCAATATTTTTAGTAAACTTAGGAACCCAATATTCTGACTAAACAAAAAATTAAATAACCAGTCTCATAATCGTATCAGCACTGCTTTAATAATCAGCTGTACATGGTATCAGCAATTGGAAAAAAGTGATATTGTTACAGTTCTACTAAAGAGGTCGTAAAAACATGTAAAAGGTTCATGATCTTATGAATGTGATCAAGTGAGATAATCAAATAAAAGAGATATTTGTAGATCATATGATAAAATAGTTGGCAACAAACCTCTGCTTCATCATCACTGTCTTCGGAAGCACTTGCTAATTTTGCTCTCTTTGCTGCCCTGAAATCTGTCATCGATGAATTAGCTGATGCTGCTGCCTCTGGTCTCAAACTCGGCATTTGGTGAGTATAACCATCAGAAACCACATCAACTATAGCTGCCACATCATCGATAATGCCTAAGTCAGGATGCTCTAAGGTCCTTTCATCATCTCTTGAAAAAATGTCTTCCTGAGCTGCTAATGCAACAGGTGAATTAGCAGACCCCTCTGAGTATCTTGAAGGTAAACTTTGATCAGACCCTGTTTCACTGTCCTCTGTTTCATCTCCACTATTCACAGTTACAAAAGCAGCCTCAATCTCATCGTCCACGGATGAATCCTCATCACTTCTTGAGTAACTCATGGCTATAAGCAGTAAAAAAACAGTAATCTGATTGGCAATCTCATGTAACTTCATATATATCTTTTAAAAGTCATTAGAAACTGCCAATGTTAGCATAGTTTCATTGAACATTTTCTTTCCATTTCCACCAATCGATCCTAATAGATGGTTTATCTTTCTAGCAAATAATACAATACAACTGTAATTTGATAATGCCTTCCTTACAAACTCAAAAGTGCCCATTGAAGTTGGGACACCATTAAGAACCATAGGTAGACTGCAACGGGTAATTTTTTAGTTTAGAGCGAAACCGCTAAGAGAGTTGCGAACTTGGCAGACAGGCGGCATCAGGAAAAAGGAAGGACATGACAAAATGCATCCCGGAATCCATTCTTCGGAATCTGGCGACCCTGTTTCTTTTTCCGAAACAAACCAAAAATATAGAGAGTACAAGGAGCAAGTGCGTTCCCGTGAACAAGCCAGGGCGCCCGATACTACATTAGTTTTAACGAACGCGCCATAACTGAGGTGAACGACAGTCATCAAGTGGCTTAACAAACTTACCTAATTGTTATAACTTATGAAGTTACCTCGCTTAAAAGCAACAAAGATGCTATAAATTCACCTTATACAACATTAATATTCTATGTCATAATCACAACATTAAATTAACAATTTAATTTTACAGTTATCTTTGATTTTGATGTTTCGTAAAAAATGAGTTTCCGCCCATTTATATAGCGCGTAAATATATTGAAAAATTAAAGTCTACAGAAACATGAAATTAAGATGATTGCATTCTTGTTTATGATCATTATGTTTCAATGACTCTTTGTAATTGTAACATTTTCTAAACTTGGCGGCAGAATTATTGCGTGACCTGTTAGTCCTCTGACGTGATTCGTGACCTCGGTGTGCTACTTGACAGCAGTTTACAGATGAAACAACATATTTCTTCTGTAGCCAGAGCATGCTTCTTTCACCTTCGCCGAATCCGACAAGTGAAACGTTGTCTGAATGAAACCTGCCTTCGTATTCTCACTCAAGCTCTCGTCATCTCTCGTCTCGATTACTGCAATTCTGTTCTATCTGGTCTTCCATCATCAACACTTCAACCCCTGTCTTCAGTTCTACATACGGCCGCGCGCCTGATAAAAGGTCTTGGTCCCAGAGACCACATCACTTCAGCTCTGAAACAACTACACTGGCTTCCCATCCGTGCTCGCATTGCTTTCAAAATTTCCCTCCTGATGTTTCATATCCACTACGGAACTTCTCCATCCTACATGACATCCATGGTCACGCCATGTTCCGCCTCCAAGTCCAGAGGACTTCGTTCGTCCTCGCGAAGTGATTTTGCTACACTTCGCACATACCGGAAGCTTGGAAACCGTGCCTTCTCAGCATCAGGACCTAAAGAATGGAACAGTCTACCAATCTCCATTCGCCAGTGCTCATCTGTTGCAGAATTTAAATCAAAGCTAAAAACTCATTTGTTTTCATTGTGTTATAACTAGATTTGCAGTGAAGGAAGCGCGCTCTTGTGCAAGACTTGTTTTGTTAAAGCGCGGTATAAATGACTAATTGTATTGTATATTGTATTGTAAGAACGCTTACAACCATTATTAAAGATCGATCAAATTAGGCATTTGCAAATAGGAGAGTTTATGTACCGCTATAACCATGGCCTATTACCACTTGTATTTAATGATTTATTTAACCTTACCTCTAATCGCCACTCTTATTCAACTAGAAAATTAACTGTTTATGACCTTCCCTACGCACATACTAACACACGTCGATTCTCTATACAATGTACTGGCTCCCAATGTTGGAACTCTCTCCCTACATATCTTCATTCCCAACCTAACACAAGATTATTTAAGCATAAACTTCGCCTTTATCTACTTGAAACACTTCCTGATATGTAATGGTTGTGGTTTCTGCTCAGTGGTTTCGCCAAGTCCTCAGTTAAGTCTTTAGTTAAGTCATTAGTTAAGAGTTGTTTTTCTCCTTGTCGATGCCTAATATTTTTTCTCTCTCCTTCATAATCTTTATATTCCTACAATTGAATGTTCTGTCATGTTTTTCTTTTATATTTTACAGGAATTGTGGGTGGCCCTATTAGCGGGATTTCCCATCCCTTCTGGGTCTCCCCTTCTTCACCAAATTATGTTATTGTATTATTCAATACTATGTTAATGTATTATTCAATGCCATAATTGTATCGTGTTTGTTTGTTGTTTTGGTTGAGGAAAAAAAAACCATTAAATCATTCAATCTCATTAACAATGATCTTTTTAGTAAGACTTTTTAATTTCATTTTATGATGTTTGTCTCTCTTGATGTCACCATGTAACCAGGCTGCGGTGTGTCAACCTGGACGTTTTTCACGAACTAAACAAATATCTATGAAGGATAATATTAGGCCTACTACATGATTTTATTATCATAAATTATTATATCATTCATACTAATCATTGGCCTACGTAAGCAATATTTTAGCATACTTAAGTCATCGTGCTTAAGTGTAGTGATTAGCCTACAGCCTCAGGGGCGGATCCAGAGGGGAAATCCGGCCATGCCCCCTCCAATTTAAAATTTTCTTTGTTTCTCACCAGATATATTCTGACGTGGAAAGTGGACTTGGCCCCTCTCTCCATCAGTATCGACGGTGGATCACTATAGGATTAGTCACTGGAAATCAAGCAGCAATTGTCTTTGTTTTTCTGAATTGTGGGTGATTTTTTCACGATCCTTTTCCCATTTTTGGCATTTTATGTTTCTGCACAATACCCAAAATACCAAATCCATCCTGTTGAGCACTGGGCACCGGCTGGCTAAGTTAGACCAGAGTGCTGTCTCCATTGAATACGTATCCATGATTTTTCCTATAAGGTGCATGAACTCTGGGTACTCCTGGACTCTGAATTACTGGCCTCTGCATCGGATATAATTATATAACAGGTGCCACAGCAACTACTGCCAATTACGACATCTCAGGGTCATTGCACTTTCCAAGTAGACTCGACAATCTGGAATGGTGCCCATCCAGTGCTACATCTACTTTCCAGAACTATCTTTGATATATTCTATATTAAGCGTTATTTTTGGTCATGCTGGAGCAGGGAGCAAATTGAGTTCCGTTGAAGAAATACAATATAAATTCTTTAATGAATGTTTAATTTGACGGCATGCCATAAAGTTCACCCTAACTTTTAGAGCAAGCCGGTCTACTAAATTTGTGAAGCAAAAAGGCCATTGTAAAATTAAACTGACCCCTTTAATACTCTGCAACCATGTAATTCCTGGGTCTGCCCTTGCGTCAGTTGATCATTTCTACACCAAGGTTCACTGCCACCTCTTCCAACTGCATTCCAGGGCTTTTTAAAGAAATTTTTTGACCTGCACAACCAGAAACATTTTAGGTGTTTGCAGGGGCTTCTATCCCTATACATGGCGGGCGCAGCTTGCGCCCAGTGAAAAATAGGGGGGAAATCAGAAGACAGCCAAAATTCACGTCGGTTGGGGGGGAAAGGAAGGAAATGGAGGACAGCATTCAATCTATATAGGCATCACTAGGAGGAAGATCCCCCCAGAAAATACTTCCATACAAATTTGAACAAAATGGTAGGCCTAATATATTTTTTAGCAAATTGTATACACTTTGAGTTTTTAGTTAGGCTACTATCTGCATTTTTGAATTAAATGAACTGCTATAACAGCAATAGTATACCATAATAAAAAATTCCTATTACATGATTAGAGTTATTTTTTACTATTTTAATAAATAATACAATCATATTAAAATTGAAAAAATAATATTAATACAAATACTATATTTTGCACAACTAAATGACTTAATTCTCTCCAATGTTACGGTATCTTTCAAATTTCAGACAGTCAAATTTGGTCCTTGAACACTTAGTAAACCAACATCATTATTATGTGGGCTTAGAATGTAGGACCTACATTGTATTTTATTGTATTGCATTGTGCTCTAAAAATTTATGCAACGCCTCTCGAGTGCACACTGAGATTCATCGTCATCATTGGCAAGCCCCTCTCTGAAGCGTAGCCGTTTCCACCGTTCGTTGCCACGAGGCCCTGTCCTGTGCTCGTCTCCATGCCGTGCGGAAATAGCAAAAATGTCTTATGGGGATGGGCACATTCCCTCCCCAATCTCCCCATATACCAGCTAGGTCCCTTCTCGGCGCTACACATGCTTCGGCGATCGTCTGCTGGATGCTCGTTTGTCCCCTCCAAACAAACCTTCATTCCCACACTAGAGGAGGCCTTCATGCGCTAGATTACATTATATTGCATACATAGAGGAAGGCCAGTTCAGAAAAGGGGGGAAGAATATGGATTGCGCCCAGTTGCTTAGGGGGGATAGAAGCCCCTGGGTGTTTGCAACAATTTTTCACAAAAAATGTCGCAAGTCGCTGGTGAAAAAATCTGATGACCTTTTTCTCCCGTCGTTTAGCAGAAAATTTTATTTTCCCTGAAATGTCCTAAGTCACAGCGTATAAAATCTGATTACCTTCCTTTTTTAGCTACCTTTTTCTAATGGTTATCACTGCACAAGACGGCTTTTACAACTGCACGAATTCGTTTTCAACTACACATTTAGTGTCGGACTGCATGTTAAAAAAAGCACTGCTGCATTCATCAAAATCAGAGCAACTCTTTTGTCATCAAAACCTGACCAGAACCAAACCAGTAAACCATTTTCAGTTGTATGTGTTTTTCAGTCTTTCACCTACTTTAACTTCACATTCTGTGCCTAAATATTATACTTTCATAAAATATCAGATGCTAAAAGGCATCATATTTGATCCATAACTAATTTTGTCCTCCCTTCCCATCTTCATACTTTACACAAGCGGTTCTCGAGACCCACGATTTGCCAGAGAAGTTTCTAAATTATATAATATTCATGCAACTACGATTTCTAAATGACAGCAGCTAATTTAACCTAATTTTTGCCATTTTAAATGTAACTTCACAAAGTCAACTTTTATGATACTTAAAAAAAGTATCTTAAAAAAATATCCTATATAGCCTAGATGTACGTAATTAGCAAAAGGTATATATGTATAATGTGTAAGCCTCATTCTGCAAGATCTTCACGCCCTCTTCGTCCTGCTGACCGCTTTGATCTATTTGTACCTAGATCACGAACCTCATAAACTCAATATCGGGCTTTTGTTATTGCTGTTCTTTTAATTTGGAATCACCTTCCTTCTGAAATTCGTGGCAGGATTCTTGTAGGAAATTCATCTGCATCTTTTCACTGCTTGAAGACATTTCTCTTTTCATGGACCTGTCACGCTGAGAGCGCTTCTGAATAGCTCTGCTGTGCGAAGCGCTTTACAAGTGCTTTATTATATTAGATATATATATATATATATATATATATATATATATATATATATATATGTGTGTGTGTGTGTGTGTGCTTTACAATTTGAAAATGAAAATTTGTACCAATTTGAAAATGAAAATTTGTAAAGTTCATGAAATTGGAGGCTTCTTAAAACATATCAGGATGAAATGGGTGTTAAGAAAAGTTTAATAATGAAATTGAATAATTTTCAGGTCAGTGTTTCGATAGTTGCAGCATGAATTGAGAAACCACATTGACATTATTTTTGTCAGTCGAATCAATTAAACCCATTACATTGAAATGCCATTCAGATACCAAATAGCCTAACCATGCAGACCAGTATTTCAGACCAAAGCCAATTACATCAAGAAAGACACTTGAGACAGCCAGGGAGCACCAACAGTAGCTGTTGACATTTAATATTTGGTAGCAAAGACACCAACTCTTTGAGAGCCTTGACGTGAATGCATCCAGAAAGTTCAGTGCATGCACCCAGAAAAATTCGGACCTTAAATTCAAATTTTGGAACATGTAAACAGAAGCCTAATGTTGAACTATTGTCAGTCACGGTCACATGAGTTTCTTGTTCTAATCACTTGGGTGGCATTTCTTGAAAAAAAGCAATTCCTTAATTTCCTTTATAAGAAATTGTGCTAAAACTTGCTTACGACACTGTAAAATAAAACAACTCTCTCTAGGAAGAATTGATGCGCCCCACCCTGTGACAAAGGCAAGTCGGAAAATATTTTTGGTAGCTCTCGGAACTACAAAAGCCAGGAAACGTCCCACAATTATTGCATTGTTTAAATGTATCACAATATGAAAAATGCAGTGAAGGGAGTAACCCGATAAATATTTTCCTTGGGGTTGCCTGAACCTTGGATATAAATATATTAATGGGTTGCATCACAAAAAAAGATGGAGAACCACTGCCTAACACCCACAATTAAAAGTTCATACAGCAATTGCAATTTGTTACCTGCAATTCCACAATCTTTTCTTGTGTATCTTGTCATTTCACCTCACCATAAGTTATATCAGACTGCAAGACTTTACTTAACACTAAACCAACCAACCTTATCAAAATTTGTTAAGTGTCAACATGGTACATACAAGTACAAGGAACCATTTGTAGACTACTGTATCCGTTTCTGCAACACTTTACATATTATAAGTAGTCTATCAATAGGTATTTCTGCCTGTACTTGTTCAATGAATGAACATGTAGATTTCAAACAGTGTGGGCACATCACCACCAGAAAGTAATTTTTACTTAAAGGTAATTTGCTCTAACTTCTAACCATGTACATTTCACATCTACCAAATGAAAATTTGCTTAGAACTCCAGTGATCAATTTTCAATGATATTTTTAATATAACGAAACAAGTTAAACTGGAAAAACACAAACAGTGACACTACGGAAGCAACTGTATCAGGTGCTTCAACAGACAAAAACATAAATGGAAAAACAGTCAACGCCAGAGTTAGAAATCGGCACTATCATCAAAGGTTCAAGTCAACGCCAGAGTTAGAAATCGGCACTATCGTCAAAGGTTCAAGTTCTTCGGTATCACTGAACTATTCTTGTGCAACTGGAATTGCAACTTCCTCAGAATCTTGCTGCTTTCGCTTCCTTCCTCTTCTTGTTCCCTCTCCAGCTGTGAAACACAGTAATCACAACAGGTATCACAATACAGTCATCTATATATAGTAACTCACATAGCACTAGCCAAACATCAGCCTTAGAAATTTTGATTCCATTTCATGTACACTTCACAGGTTTTCATTTCAAGTGATTCCAGGATTATGAAACTATCTTCAGTACAAAGCAAAACCTGGAATATAAGTTTGATGTTCACACTAAAAGGGGCCCAAAATGGCAAGCTCAGAAGCTTGATTTCTACGCCTCTTGCCAACATGGCTATAATGAGTACACGAACCGCACACTGATGTGGGAATATCGGGCGGTGAGGGAGGTCACCCTGTTAAAATAGCACCATGAAAATCACCCAAGACAAAACAACACCAAATGGCTCAAATGTTCTTGCTGTTCATTCTTGATGCAATACGTCCCTTAGAAAATGCCGTCAACTTTTAACTCTAGATGGGAATTTGTTGCAGCATGCAGGAAACCACCACTGTGGACTCTGTATTACTAAATAATGAACTTCCTGTTAATTACACCAGATATCGATGGCATAAAGACAAAAGGAGTCAAACTAAGATAATTGGAAGTGTAATACAACAACAGTAATTTACAAACTGTTCTTGACATTCAAGTCTTGTTTGATATTTCACATTGTGTGTTAGAAGGCTCGTTAATGTTCCATAATAAATGATAATTAGCTCGTTCAGGCTTTTGACTTAGTGATCAATCAACTTAGCAACTGTCATACCAAGCAACTTAACCATGGATGAAAGCAGCACTTGGCAGGCAATTATTCATTAACCCTGTCATTTTCATCCCCGCACAAGGAACAAAAAGCAAGATCATAAAATAGATAAACAAGGATGACAATTCAAAGATAAAAAATATGGTTCTAATTAAGTCTTTTAACATCGCAAGTAATGAGCAAATTATAAAAAAACACATCAATGTACCGTATCATATTATTTATATTAATGCATAATTTAACCTACATATTAATTTTAAACACAAATGATTAAATAAGCACCACCAAGCAAATGCTTCCTAAAAAATTATATCTATTACTGACCTAAATATTACATCGATACAAATGATATCCATACTAAGTTTGCATGAATACTGACCTCCGCATTCACTTTCTTCAGACTGGACATGCTTTATTTCTTCCTCATCGATATCTTCATCATCTTCATCAATATCTTCATCCTCGTCATCGTCACCTTCGGCTGCTACATAATCTTTGCTGTCATCATCCTATCAGCACAAGATTTTTTTAATAAGACTGCAGCTCGCAATAACTTAAAAAGCAATCATAAGTAAGTTTATATTTCTTTGATCCTGTTTACTGAAAGTACTAAGTACTGGAAGACTTCATGTACTCTTAATTAAAAATGTGAAAAGAATTTTTAAGATCGGTTCATAACTTATGTATCCAGAAAATTGCTCTACAAATATCAATCCTCATCATCAGAAAATTGACAAGACTATTTTTAACCCATTTCCGCCGGATCGGGTCCCTGGGACGCAATAAAGGAGTAATTTAAACGAACTAGAATCGGGTCCCTGGGACGCAATAAAGGAGTATTTGTAATGTGCATGCAGCAAATCTAAAAATAGCAGTGTTGATGTCTAAAAATTCCTCGTAGAAAAGCATATAAGTCGGAAAATGGCAAATTTAGAGCAGCAAAGAGAAACAGTCAATAATCCAAGAATAAAGTCATAAGAGCTGACTTCAATGATGTCACTTTCAATTTTAGCTCTAGATTCCCATGCAATAGCAGGCAACTGTCTACAACAATTACGTACACAGGAAAACGTTGATACTGGCAAAAGCAACACCATATCATCTTCAACAACCTAAAAATAAAAAGAGTAATTACCCCTAGATCAGATTTCTGCAGGTAACTAAGGCCAACATCATTTTCGTCATCCTCTTCATCATCTTCTTCATCATCCTCTTCACCATCTGACGCATCTTCTTCGTCTACATCAACATTTTCTAAAACAATTACAGCATTTAAAATGTTGAGCAGTCTCTAATGCAGTAATTCACAACATGCTTGCTGTGGCATTCAAGGGCGTCGTGGACCTGCTCTTGGTGCAGTGGCCGGAACATTTTTTTTGCAGCTTTTTCAGACAAAAATGTGACAAACTATAGATTATAACTGATCATCATTGGCCTGCAACTAATTTTTTACAACTATCTATCTATGTAATTTATATAGCGCCCCTTCAAGGAGTCTACTCAGAGGCGCTCCCGACCCAGGCCCGGTCAAAAAGAAAAGTCTTGAGCAATCTTTAGAAAGAGCCAGACATGTTCCGAGGGTGGGAACGCAGGTTAGAGGGAAGGTCATTCCAAGCGGAAGGTCCAGTGACCGAAAATGCCCTGTTCTGCCTAGTGGCAGTGCGGGCATAAGGAACCATAAACAATGTCCATATACAATGTGCATATACAATGTGCATTATAAGTATTTGTTATAGCACCCTTCAAGATTTCCACTCAGAGGCTCTCTTGACTACAGCGTGCACACTGACACTCAATCGGAGTTTCACACCAGAGCGAATTAGCAATTGCGAGTGAAGGACTTGCTCAGGGTCCCTACGCAGCGGCTTGAGGTGGATTTGAAAGCGTAACCTTCCGGTTCCAAGGCACTGAACATACCCCTACACCTCACTAATATGAATTAGTAATATATATTCAGAACACTTCAGCTGCAAGATGAAACACTGCTATCATTAATATAAAGAACTGGAAGAAACTAAACGAAATTAAGGCTAGGACCAGTGACGGAATAATTTCCTTTTTCTAGGAATGGTGCCATGCTTTGAAAAAGGTTGTGAACAACTACTGTGCAATTATACATTTAAAACAATAACAACCTTATACAGTGACCTTTCAGACTATCTCCTGAATTCAAATTTCACTATCCTGGTCACCATTAAAAACAACAAATTTAAACCAAGACTTTAAGTGTTTCCAAGGTAATCCTTTATCACAAACCAACTTATGTAGGTCTTCTCGAACAGCAAGGAGAAAGGCAGAAAGTTCTGCAGATGGCTCTGGGGTGGCCACTGCCTGAATTCTGGTTACCAACAGAAATTCTGGTTACCTACAGATCTGAACTCTACAATCTTGAGAGTTCTGCAGAAATCTGAAAACATGTAATGCCAGGCTTTAAATCTATAACTCTTACCACGGTCTTTGAAGACTTTACTCTGTGCCTCGACTTTGTTGTCTTTATCGAAGCCATTTAGAAAAATCAGCGACTTCAAAAGCTCAAACACCTTTTCTCTGTAGTTATCGATCTTAGAAATCTCACATTTTGACACATCAAGTTCACGAAGCATCTCCAGCTTTACCTAAAAGAACATAAAAGTAACAAACAAAATAAAGCATTTATACCAGAAATCACCTTGAATATCCCATTTTTCGGCACTTGTCAGAAGTATTTGCCTCAGCAAATTTATACTACACACACAAACACATAGAAATTTTAAAATTATTCAATAAGTTTCAATGTTGAGGTTGTAAACAAGTACTCCTTAAATTTTATTCCATTTCTTGAAATAATGTCCGTTCATTAAAGGCAATTTCAGACAACTTAAAAAATCACCAGAAAAACACAACTTAAAAATCCACAACAGCATGTTTCCACAATAAGAAACGTATCAGTTAGTTATAACAAACTTGTGTACAAATTATTCTGACAATTTTTCTTGCATGAAAATGTGAAGCCTCACATATGCAACAAATGGAACTCTGGTCATACACGGATCTGAGATATAGTACCTACAAATACTCGAATTTGGTGGAGAATGTCTACAGTTATTCCTTAAATTCAAAATAAGAATTTTAACACTTGTAAGCAAATAGCTGACTTGAATTTGAACAAACAGAAATGCTGATTGAAGGCTCAGCATTTAATTAATCTTTCAGCAACATTTTTTAAATTAGCGTCTTTATGAAATTATCAGCAGACAGTCTTCCTACCAGTGGCTTAATTGTATCCAAGTCGTTAATCAGATTGCCACGTAGACCGAGAACAAACAGCTTTTGGCAACCCTCTAATAGCTCAAGTCCACCTGAAATTTGATTTTCGCTCAAGTCCAGCTACAAGCATCAATCAATATTTTTAATCAGTGAGACTATAAAACTGAAATGAACATCCTCATGAAATCATCAATATCCTCAAGCAACGGGCGGTTCGAATCCGGGTAACGACCTTGGGTAAGTTGTTTACGCACACATGCCTCTGTCATCAAGCAGTATAATTTGGTACCGGCGTAAGCTGGGAAGTAAACGGCAAGTCCTGTGTTACACCGTGTCCAGGACCTTGGGATTCGTCCATTGCCGGCTTAAGGGCCAAGAAAAGGAGATGAGAGTATCACCAGCGGGCCTTCGACCCTCTGGCCTTCGACCCTCTGGCCTTCGACCCTCGGATGACTTTACTTACTCTCAATGGAACATTATTTAATAGAACAGTTCTCTTTGAACAGTAACTGTTGATGACCATGCGATGAGGCAGGTATGTATCAAAAGAAAAAGAAGAATGATTATACCTCGCATAGATTAGGCAGACTTGGAAATCCCTTCAGTGTTTCAAGTCCCACACCAGTGAGGTCAAGAACCTGAAGATTTGTAAATCGGTCCAACAGACCAGAGAGATTCGATGCAGAGCTGTCACTGCAGTCCAATTCCAACACCTGCAAAAACATTAAAAATAGTCAGAGCAACAGGTTAAGCAAATGCAGAACAAATTAACAAAAGGAACTAGCTCATGCAGCATAGAAAATTGGGAAGAGGCATGCTGTCCCTCGATTCACTTCCGAATGACCATCTACAATTATTACAAAATCTCTTTCTTTCATCCTAATTATAATTTATTGCAGCAAGTGTTGTGAAAGATGCGACATCCAAGTTCAAGTTGGACATAAAAATTCAAAGAAATCTTTTGACAGCCATGTTTTCTAGGCAAGCCAAAAATATGTCGAAATCAGAGCGGATTAACAGAAGTTAAGAAAGCGCCGCACCTCATTGGGATCCACGTTTTTCGTTAGGATTTCTATTCTGCTTTCAAGAGTTTCAACGTTCTCCATCTCAAGTTCTTGTTTTCAAGTTACAAAGATAAAACTCTTTAACAGGTCAACCACAAATCCTAAACTGCACTAAGTTGGAATGGAAAAATATAAACGCAGAGCTTTCACCAAATTCACGCGGTAAAACCAATCATACACAACTACATTTCTTTATGTCCTTCCCGCGTCTAATGAATATGCAGCAAGAGAAGGTTCAACATAATGAATATTCATTATCAGATTCAAGTTAGCCAATCATGGAGAAGAAATTGGCTAATTTTTGTATCTGGTTCTCTGCTGCAGTTAGTAAACTCGTCAGTTGTACAAACAGCAGATTACAAAAGAAACTAACCTAAAGTTTTTCACCTTCAAATTTTAATTCAAATATAAAGTAAAAGGTTTTATACGAGCGTTCAATAAATAATTTGGTCAAACTTTTGTAGATTGCATTTATAATATGATATCCTAATAGTGCAATTTGCCTCTGACAGCTGCTCATAAACTTTAAAGTTGAAACACGACTCGATCTTATTTCTCAGGGCCTACGGCTACAGGGCCTACACGGTACGCCGATGTTAGGCCTAAGTGTTGAGACAGAGATAGACTTGTGCAAAATAAAAATAGAATGTTTGTTCTTCGTCGAGTGATAGCCACTATTGTAGGTCTAATGGTCGTTGGATCGGAAGATATTAAATGGATTAGCCTTAGGATTGAAATCTAAAATCATATGGCCTTTGCAAAAAACTTAAATTCTCATGTCTTTGCTAACGTTGGCGGCATATTCCAAACGTTTATAATAGCCTAATTATTAGCATAGACTTGGACGTGTGCTGAATTGATAGTGTGTCATAGTAGACTTTAATTCCACAGAAAGATATTACAGCATAAATACTTTCAGTAAAGATTAAATAAAAAAATATGCATGATAATTTATTGGGCCTACATAGGAGATGTAGGCTGTTCTCTATGCTGGTTTGCCGGTTGCCCGTATGAGTCCCTTTGATTATCTATTCCCTTTCTAAGAGTCCTTTTCAGGTATTCCTCTCTCACCTTCTTAGGACAATTTTTGGGCCACTCTGAGGTTATGAGTGGTGCTATACAAATTCACTTAATGAATGAATAATGAATTGAGCCATGCACATAGCAGGAATTTGTCAATAATAGTCAACAGGCTCAATATTCTTGCTTTCATACGAACAAAGTTTGCGATACAAAAACCTAGGTGGTGGCAACCCCTCTGTATGCCCTCTTTGTAACCCGAGGGTTAAAACATAGAGGAAGGATTAAGGTGAAAAGAGTTGGATGTGCAACCAATAGTAAAGGGGTTGATGGAATACGATTGTGCGAACATAGGGGAGGGGAGGGTAGAGAGTCTTCAAGGTCTATAAATTTGAATGAGAGTAGAGTTAATGCCGACAATAGGAGTAGGAGTAAGAGCATACGAGAGAAACTTAGGAGTAGACTATACGAAGAGATCGTGGAAGAAGATGAGGAAGAGGAGAGTGGGTGAAATGTGGGAGTTGGCTGAGTGGGTGGAATGTGGGAGTTGGCTGAGTGGGTGGAATGTGGGAGTTGGCTGAGTGGGTGGAATGTGGGAGTTGGCAGAGTGGGTGGAATGTGGGAGTTGGCTGAGTGGGTGGAATGTGGGAGTTGGCAGAGTGGGTGGAATGTGGGAGTTGGCAGAGTGGGTGGAATGTGGGAGTTGACTGAGTGGGTGGAATGTGGGAGTTGGCAGAGTGGGTGGAATGTGGGAGTTGGCTGAATGGGTGGAATGTGGGAGTTGGCAGAGTGGGTGGAATGTGGGAGTTGGCAGAGTGGGTGGAATGTGGGAGTTGACTGAGTGGGTGGAATGTGGGAGTTGGCTGAGTGGGTGGAATGTGGGAGTTGGCAGAGTGGGTGGAATGTGGGAGTTGGCTGAGTGGGTGGAATGTGGGAGTTGGCAGAGTGGGTGGAATGTGGGAGTTGGCAGAGTGGGTGGAATGTGGGAGTTGGCTGAGTGGGTGGAATGTGGGAGTTGGCAGAGTGGGTGGAATGTGGGAGTTGACTGAGTGGGTGGAGTGTGGGAGTTGGCTGAGTGGGTGGGATGTGGGAGTTGGCAGAGTGGGTGGAATGTGGGAGTTGGCTGAGTGGGTGGAATGTGGGAGTTGGCAGAGTGGGTGGAATGTGGGAGTTGGCAGAGTGGGTGGAATGTGGGAGTTGGCTGAGTGGGTGGAATGTGGGAGTTGGCAGAGTGGGTGGAATGTGGGAGTTGGCAGAGTGGGTGGAATGTGGGAGTTGGCAGAGTGGGTGGAATGTGGGAGTTGACTGAGTGGGTGGAATGTGGGAGTTGGCAGAGTGGGTGGAATGTGGGAGTTGGCTGAATGGGTTGAATGTGGGAGTTGGCTGAATGGGGTGGAATGTGGGAGTTGGCTGAATGGGTTGAATGTGGGAGTTGGCTGAATGGGTTGAATGTGGGAGTTGGCTGAATGGGTTGAATGTGGGAGTTGGCTGAATGGGGTGGAATGTGGGAGTTGGCTGAATGGGTTGAATGTGGGAGTTGGCTGAATGGGTTGAATGTGGGAGTTGGCTGAATGGGTTGAATGTGGGAGTTGGCTGAATGGGTTGAATGTGGGAGTTGGATGAGTGGGTGGAATGTGGGAGTTGGCTGAGTGGGTGGAATGTGGGAGTTGGATGAGTGGGTGGGATGTGGGAGTTGGCTGAGTGGGTGGAGTGTGGGAGTTGGCTGAGTGGGTGGAATGTGGGAGTTGGCAGAGTGGGTGGAATGTGGGAATTGCCTGAGTGGGTGGAGTGTGGGAGTTGGCTGAGTGGGTGGAATGTGGGAGTTGGATGAGTGGGTGGGATGTGGGAGTTGGCAGAGTGGGTGGAATGTGGGAGTTGGCTGAGTGGGTGGAATGTGGGAGTTGACTGAGTGGGTGGAATGTGGGAGTTGGCTGAGTGGGTGGAGTGTGGGAGTTGGCTGAATGGGTTGAATGTGGGAGTTGGCTGAATGGGTTGAATGTGGGAGTTGGCTGAGTGGGTGGAGTGTGGGAGTTGGCTGAGTGGGTGGGATGTGGGAGTTGGCTGAGTGGGTGGAGTGTGGGAGTTGGCTGAATGGGTTGAATGTGGGAGTTGGCTGAATGGGTTGAATGTGGGAGTTGGCTGAGTGGGTGGAATGTGGGAGTTGGCAGAGTGGGTGGAATGTGGGAGTTGGCTGAATGGGTTGAATGTGGGAGTTGGCTGAATGGGTTGAATGTGGGAGTTGGCTGAGTGGGTGGAGTGTGGGAGTTGGCTGAGTGGGTGGGATGTGGGAGTTGGCTGAGTGGGTGGAGTGTGGGAGTTGGCTGAGTGGGTGGGATGTGGGAGTTGGCAGAGTGGGTGGAATGTGGGAGTTGGCTGAATGGGTTGAATGTGGGAGTTGGCTGAGTGGGTGGAATGTGGGAGTTGGCAGAGTGGGTGGAATGTGGGAGTTGGCTGAGTGGGTGGAATGTGGGAGTTGGCTGAGTGGGTGGAATGTGGGAATTGGCTGAGTGGGTGGAGTGTGGGAGTTGGCTGAGTGGGTGGAATGTGGGAGTTGGCAGAGTGGGTTGAATGTGGGAGTTGGCTGAGTGGGTGGAGTGTGGGAGTTGGCTGAATGGGTTGAATGTGGGAGTTGGCAGAGTGGGTGGAATGTGGGAGTTGGCTGAATGGGTTGAATGTGGGAGTTGGCAGAGTGGGTGGAATGTGGGAGTTGGCTGAATGGGTTGAATGTGGGAGTTGGCTGAGTGGGTGGAATGTGGGAGTTGGCAGAGTGGGTGGAATGTGGGAGTTGGCTGAGTGGGTGGAATGTGGGAGTTGGCTGAGTGGGTGGGATGTGGGAGTTGGCTGAGTGGGTGGGATGTGGGAGTTGGCAGAGTGGGTGGAATGTGGGAGTTGGCTGAGTGGGTGGAATGTGGGAGTTGGCTGAGTGGGTGGAGTGTGGGAGTTGGCTGAGTGGGTGGAGTGTGGGAGTTGGCTGAGTGGGTGGAATGTGGGAGTTGGCTGAATGGGTTGAATGTGGGAGTTGGCAGAGTGGGTGGAATGTGGGAGTTGGCTGAATGGGTTGAATGTGGGAGTTGGCTGAGTGGGTGGAATGTGGGAGTTGGCAGAGTGGGTGGAATGTGGGAGTTGGCTGAGTGGGTGGAATGTGGGAGTTGGCTGAGTGGGTGGAGTGTGGGAGTTGGCTGAGTGGGTGGGATGTGGGAGTTGGCAGAGTGGGTGGAATGTGGGAGTTGGCTGAATGGGTTGAATGTGGGAGTTGGCTGAGTGGGTGGAATGTGGGAGTTGGCAGAGTGGGTGGAATGTGGGAGTTGGCTGAGTGGGTGGAGTGTGGGAGTTGGCTGAGTGGGTGGGATGTGGGAGTTGGCAGAGTGGGTGGAATGTGGGAGTTGGCTGAGTGGGTGGAATGTGGGAGTTGGCTGAATGGGTTGAATGTGGGAGTTGACTGAGTGGGTGGAATGTGGGAGATGGTTGAGTGGGTGGAATGTGGGAGTTGGCAGAGTGGGTTGAATGTGGGAGTTGGCTGAGTGGGTGGAATGTGGGAGTTGGCTGAGTGGGTGGAATGTGGGAGTTGGCTGAGTGGGTGGAGTGTGGGAGTTGGCTGAGTGGGTGGGATGTGGGAGTTGGCAGAGTGGGTGGAATGTGGGAGTTGGCTGAATGGGTTGAATGTGGGAGTTGGCTGAGTGGGTGGAATGTGGGAGTTGGCAGAGTGGGTTGAATGTGGGAGTTGGCTAGGTGGGTGGAATGTGGGAGTTGGCTGAGTGGGTGGAATGTGGGAGTAGGTTGAGTGGGTGGAATGTGGGAGTTGGCTGAGTGGGTGGAATGTGGGAGTTGGCTGAGTGGGTGGAATGTGGGAGTTGGCTGAATGGGTGGGATGTGGGAGTTGGCAGAGTGGGTGGAATGTGGGAGTTGGCTGAATGGGTTGAATGTGGGAGTTGGCTGAGTGGGTGGAATGTGGGAATTGGCTGAGTGGGTGGAGTGTGGGAGTTGGCTGAGTGGGTGGAATGTGGGAGTTGGCAGAGTGGGTGGAATGTGGGAGTTGGCTGAATGGGTTGAATGTGGGAGTTGGCTGAATGGGTTGAATGTGGGAGTTGGCTGAGTGGGTGGAGTGTGGGAGTTGGCTGAGTGGGTGGGATGTGGGAGTTGGCTGAGTGGGTGGAGTGTGGGAGTTGGCTGAGTGGGTGGGATGTGGGAGTTGGCAGAGTGGGTGGAATGTGGGAGTTGGCTGAATGGGTTGAATGTGGGAGTTGGCTGAGTGGGTGGAATGTGGGAGTTGGCAGAGTGGGTGGAATGTGGGAGTTGGCTGAGTGGGTGGAATGTGGGAGTTGGCTGAGTGGGTGGAATGTGGGAATTGGCTGAGTGGGTGGAGTGTGGGAGTTGGCTGAGTGGGTGGAATGTGGGAGTTGGCTGAATGGGTTGAATGTGGGAGTTGGCTGAGTGGGTGGAATGTGGGAGTTGGCTGAGT
>OX457039.1:44484651-44494585 GCA_949752735.1 Lumbricus terrestris
AGTACATTTCAGCCATCCAGTAGCATATCACCATGCCAGATGGATGGCAAAGGAAATTTGCTGTTCAAAAATTTACTTGTTCTTGAACAATTCAAACCTACAGCACAAGAGCCAAAGGCTCTTCGACGCACCCTGTCTGGCAGTGTCTGCTCACCATTAACACCAATGTGAAAGTCTGGTTAACTGCTCCAAACAGTTCAGGTGTTCCATATAATGACCTCTGTCGCCACCATACTTTGGAGTTATTTGGCAAGGATGACAGTCAAGTGGCAGACATTACGCTGAAGAAAATGAGAAAGCATTCATCTGTGGTACATGAGTGACTATTTGATTGGTCTTGCATTGTTTCTGATTGTGTCTGGAATAGAGGAGAAAGATGTGATGATTGCTGTTCTGAAGAGACCACAGATGAGAACAGATGTCAGAAGGGTTTATTTCAAAGTCAATTGAATAATTCCAAGAATAGACCAATTGGATTCTGTCACTAAAAGATCTATGCAGCTGTTCACTGCACTTACCGGGTAAAATTGATCCACATTTTCTTACAGATGATCAAATTATTTGGCCTTCCAGCCCTCCCTACATTGATGCCAAGCAAAAGGTGGCAAGCAAAAAAGTCATCAATGACTCTGTGGAACATGCTGTCTAGTTGCAATGGACTTCAATTGTGCTCAGCGGCAGCTTGTGTTTCAGATAGCTGAATATGATCGACGTCTCATGACGACTTCACTTAAGAAAAAGAACAGAGCTGACAAGACACTTTCTAATCTTTACCTACATTACTGTGAACACTGAATAGTAGTGTGACATGACCTATGCACTATTTCACTCAAATATCTTGACCAGTTCATATAAGAATTAACATTAAATGTTATTTGACAGTAAAAATACCGTTTTCGTCGTTTTACAAAACTTTGCATGTCTTGAGGTGTCACTAAAACTCATTGTATATGCCTATAAATTTGCACTAATGTTCCTGAACCCAAACGGCACCAAACTAGGGTCTAGCCCAATATGAAATCAAAAATAATTTTTTCCCCTAACGTTGGTGAATCGGCCTAATATATATATATATATACTAGCTTTTATACCCGGCTTCGCCCGGGTTCCGTCAATTTTTCACCCCAAATTTCCCCTCATCCCCACCGCCACCCCCTCCACAACACGCCACAACTTATTCCGACCTCCGCCGGTACGCCACCCGTGAAATTTTTGTTTTCGGGGAAAAAAATTTCCCTCCCAAATTTTTCCCCACCCATCCCCACCCCTCCACAACACGCCATCACTAACTTCGACCTCCAATGGTACGCCACCCGTGAAATTTTGGTTTTCGGGGAAAAAATCCCCCCCAATTTCACTCTCCCCAACCCCTTCACAACACGCCACCACCAACTCTGACCTCCACCGGTACGCCACACGTGAAATTTTGGTTTTCGGGGAAAAATCTCCCCTCCAAATTACCACCTACCCCATCCCACTCCACAACACGACGCCACTAACTCCGACCTCCACCGGTACGCCACACGTGAAATTTTTGATTTCGGGGAAAAATTCCCCCCCCCAAATTTCCACCCACCCCTACCCCACCCCTCCACAACACGCCACCACCAACTCTGACCTCCACCGGTACGCCACCCGTAAAATTTTGGTTTTTTGGGGAAAAACCCCCCTCCCAAATTTTCACCCACCCCCTACCCCACCCCACACCTCCCTCCACAGCACGCCACCACTAACTCCGACCTTCATCGGTACGCCACCCTTGAAATTTAGGTTTTCGGGGAAAAAATTTCCACCCGAATTTCTCCCCCCACCATCCACCACCTCCACCCCTACACCCCCCCCACTCCACTCCACCCGCCCCCCCCCCCACCCCCACAGCACGCCACCACTAATTCCGACCTCCACCGGTACGCCCCTCGTGAAATTTTGGTTTTCGAGAAAAAATTTCCCCCAAAAAATTTTCACCCACCCCCTACCCACCCCCCTCCACAACACGCCACCACTAACTCTGACCTCCACCGTTACGTCACCCGTGAAATTTTAGTTTTCGGGGAAAAAAATTTCCCCCCAAATTTCTCCCCCCCCCCCCCACCACCCCACCTTCCACCACCCCACCCCCACTCCACCCCACCCCTTCCCCACAACACTCCACCACTATCTCTGACCTCCACCGGTACGCCCCTCGTGAAATTTTGGTTTTCTGGGACGAAGTGTGAAAATACATCCGGACATCCGGACATCCATACATACATACATACATACACACAAACGGAAGGACAAACTTTGAGAAATATATTATAGATATAGTGTATGCACTATTTAGACTGTCAATAGAGGTTACAGCGTTCTATTCCCTTCATCTCAGAAAGTTTTCGAGAATTCTCTTCCATCTGCAGTGGCGTAGGCAGAGGGGGGTTAACCCCCCCCCATTGGCTCCGGGAAAAAGGTTTTTTAAGGTTATTTTTCCATTTAAGTAAGAAAAAAAGCAAAAAACAGGGTTTCCGGCCATAAACCCCCCCCCATCAAAAATTCCTGGCTACGCCACTGTCCATCTGTACTCGAAAATATCAGCTATAATCATTACATGTGGTCTATAAAATATTGGACCTTTTATTCGTTCGTTTTTGATATTTTAAATCGACAATATAACGCCAATCTCGATTGCGATGCATGGAATTCAGCACATAATTTATAGCCTATAAGCTATAGGCCTATAGCGCGTTTGACACATGCAGTTTCGTGTTATAGGCCTATCTGTCAAATATGCTACATCGACTTCAGTAGGAAATAATGAGTGAGCAAAGATGCAAAACAGAAGCCGCACAAATTGAGTTCCCATATTTGTGTGCCCCACGCCTTTTAGATCGCTAAAAAGGACAAGCACATAATAGACCTACTTTAGATAACCGAATATATCCTTCGTTACCATATACGAGCAGCGCTCTTTAGACCTACATGTATATATGAAACCGAAAGCTGTCTGACATTTATATTCATACAACGAAATCACGAAATTCCGCTCCACATCAGTTCTTCATGATTCACATGCTGCGCAGATCTGTCACGTGTCCTTTATATTAATTTAATTATGGCGCTATATCAATTCCTCCCGTCATCCGAACGTGAATCGCCGTCGTCCTCCCTTTCTCCAGAGGACTTGCGCCGTTTCTCCGTATATATATATATATATATATATATATATATATACGCGATGCTCCTCCGACAGATTAGATGGAAATGGAAGAAGCCACCTGCCCGGTTCGCAGATGATTGACAGGTCGCGTCCTCGGGGTCAGCGAGCATGACCCCGCGAACCGAAGCTTCTAATTAAGCCGACGCGGCAATCCTGGCGTCATCTGTTGACCATCGTTAAATATTTATCGAAGGCGACATATATATAGATATTCGATTTCGTATAATATATATATAAATATATATATGCATGTATATATATATAATTATACGAAGACAGAGATGATAGGATGCATGCGTGTGCGCGTCTAATAGGCCGTTGCCAGGCAACGCAAGAGATCGGCCTATAAGCAGCGCGAGGTTGACTGCTGTCGTGACAAGCAGCTTGGATGGCTCTTGCCTTCTATAAGCCGTGACACAAACGAGAACGGAACCAGCAATCCAGCATATGCACATTGCATAGAAAACGCGCACACGTCTAATTGAGTCATTTAGAGTCATATGTCCGCGTTTATTCCCTAGTTCGATCGATATAATAATAAGCGTCTAAATGTGAAAGGCGTTCTGATAACGACGATAGTGTTCGCTGCGATAATGACTACTTGCAGACCTCTGACCATTATGGTGTCAATAAACAGACCCGCGGCTCTAAGGTGCTCGGGTCCAAGGCACTTGCAGGCGATGAGCGAATCTCCAAACTGAAAGCTCACTCTGCCAATACGGTATATTAATAAGGTATTAGACACACCGTAATTTGATGTAGGCCTAGACCAATATATTTAGTTAATGCAACACTGAAGCAGGCTGCAATGGGTCTATGAAGCGAGCCTTGATGGTTGTAAGTTCCGCAAGGATTTAACTGTAGGTTCTATAGTCTATAATTATAGTTCAAATAACTATAGATATTTGAACTATAATTATATCATACTTCGATACTCGATTGACAAAATAAATAAGTTGGTAGGTCATTATTGAATAAGCATCGCTGATCGCATGCATATAGGCTAGGTTTTGATAAGTTTCAGCCACTATTGTTTCTTCATTTGATTCCAACTTTATATTCTCTGCCAAAATCGCGATATATTTTTGGCAGTATTTCCCTTCAGACTTCAGTTAATGATAGAACAATTTAACATAGAGGAAGAAGCTGTCACAGTCGAGCGGTTAAATCCTTTCAATATCGCTCACGCATCAACCAGACACGGTCAACTTAATTAGACACCGATAGCTCTAATAAGAAATGCATACTTATTTCGTAAATGTGTTCTCTTAAATCAAAATTGTACAGGGACGTTTAAGATTTCTCAGTTTAAATAAAGTCAAGTCAACAAAGATTCACGTATAAACCACGAACTTTTATTAAAAATTTGCGATTTGGGCCAAGGCGGATCCGCCTTAAGGTGTATAGTCTATTCATAAAGAAAGGGTAACAAATAACAATGCAGCCAACAATATACTGCTATCACGACCATGGTATAGCTGCTATAGCGCAACTAGGCTGCCACCGCGACGACGACGACGACTACAGCTGTGCTACTGCTGCTGGTGATGCTATACTGATGCTGCTCTTGCTTTTGTGGTTGCTGTTGTGGCTGTTGTTGTGGTTGTTGTTGCAGCTGTTGCTGTTGTTGCTGTTGATGTTGCTGCTGTTGTCGCTGTTGTTGTTGTTGTTGTTGCTGCTGTTGCTGCTGCTGCTGCTGCTGTTGATGCTGCTGTTAAATTCCAGAACTTGTATCTATATGAGGTGCAAATCGACGCAACTTCGATGTAACACAAGGAATTGTTTTCTCGTCATGATGAAGTCGTCGTGATTGCTGTTCGCCGTCGACTCTGCTATCGTGCTTCTGACGCTGGTACCCAACTCCAGACGCAACCAGCAAATAACAGCCAATATAATTATACGATGAATTCCAGCATGAGAATCCGACCACATGCATGCAGTGAAGCCGCAATGCATGGCATGCGCTGATTATACAGTCACCGAAGTCCGACTCGGTGAGCGATAAATTAGAGGCATAGAGAGCAAAGCGCTGTTGCACATATCAATCTTATCGATGACGTCGCGCAGACAATCGTTGCTATGGCAACGATGCTGTCGAGAAGCGCCTCTCTTGGATAGTTCGGTCGGCGTTTGAAGCCGGTCGGATAAAAGTGGCTGTGGAATAGATGGTGAATACGCGGAAGCTGCAGCGTGTAGACGGGCTGCTGCTGCTGCTGTTGTGTGAGGCGATGGGATGAGATGGAGTGCACGAGATAGCCGGCCGCCATCACTGGCACCGACGCATGTGTGGAGATATACGAGCCGTCGAAGACTATAGATACATAAACCATGACCTCAAGTATCTCTCACCAAGTGTCTTTTCAAGCATTAACGCTTCAAAGCCCGTAAATGATAAACGATTATATATACGTATAATTGTATGTATATATATATATATATATATATATATATATATATAATGTGGTACCCGGCGTTGTTCGATAAATTTACATTGCCCGCCCTAGCCCCAGGGACAGAGGTGGGGCGCAATGGTCCTGGTGACCCTCTGCATGTCTAGCTATAGAAAGTTTGAGGTGAATATAGGGGGAACGGACATTAGCCCCCTGGACATAATGACTTCCAGACATTATCTCCCCGGACAAAAGCCCCTCCGCCCCTCGGACATATATTTCTCAAGATTTTGCGTAGGACATTATCCCCCTGGACAAAATCCCCCGCCCCTATGTGCAATTCGTAGAATAATGCTGCAACCGATAACACTTGTCATTGGCATTCAAATGCAAACGAAAGTTCATAGTGTCATTATAAAAAATAGGGTAATATAAGAAAATACTGAAATCTCCACTCTCCAGTTGTCATTCGAAGATATCTCAACGTCGGATTGACTTTCGGTAGCTTCCTGCACGAAAGCCATCATTCTGCATTGAACATCGATACATTTGGTTTCCATGGCTTCGGTGGAAACAACGCTGTACCGTATATGAAACAAACTAGTTGACCCCTAGGCCTCTCTTTGGCGTGCTAATTAGATCAACCGGATCGGCGGGCAAACAGAAGAATGGAGTTGTCAGCTTCTCTCGGCGTCGGCGTGCTCCACAGTCATCGAAGCGCGTCTTCTTCCACTCTCTCTCGGTGCTCCACAACATCTCAGCCGCTTCATGGGAATTTGGGCGGACGAATTTTCTCACGCGAATCCTCCATTGTTTCACCAATCGGTCGCCAGGTGTCGACGGGTCGACAATGACCCGACAGCGCGGACGTATTTGAGGGACGACGCCGCGCCGACGTCTGAGGCGCTAGACCGCTAATGTGATTTATCTCGTTGCTGCTGTTGCTGCTGCTGCTGCTAATCTCTCGTCTGACACGAGACAAGTCGTCGAGATCCCGTTCGGTCGAGAGATCTCTTCTCGGAACAATGGCACGTGAAGCGTACGTCGGTGGGCCGTCGTGTCAGCCGATGGAAGCCACCACCACCACCACCTGCCCTGGGAGGGGTCGTCCCCACGATCGCTGCGGTGACAGGACCTTCGCAGCACCTGCCGATGACGTCACGACAGCGATTATAACGGTATGTAATCGGGTGGCATCTCTGTTGATCGCCAGGGGACGCTAAGATGGCTCCATCGACAGATGGCGTTAAACCATGAGGAGTTGAATTGGAGGATATTCTAGGCGTCGTCCAAAGCAGATTATACATGCACTGACCGGTCAAGCGTGACGTCTAAGTACCTTCAGCGTGTAGCCGTCTTTAGCATTTAAAGACCGTTGTCAAGACTGTTGACATCGGAATTACCTTGCAAGTTGATGGTGAACCATATAGCCTGATATAGGCATATACACACTGTTCTACACACACTGCAACGGCATGGACGAAGACGTCTGCCATTAGAATACAAGGGGTCAAAGGGTTAAACTTGGAGGTGAAAGGAAGGCGACCAGTTAAGGGAGAAAATGTTTTGCATGATCACAGGTCAAAGTTCATTTGTAAGTTAGAAGCGACGATAGGAGGCGACAGTGGAGGGAAAACTCAACACTTGGTATATGATGATTATGATGATTATGATGATTATGATGATAATGCCTACATTATCGACCGTCGACTCTTTTATATTGATACGGTGAATATTTTCATTAGGACTAGCATAGGCCCAATCACAATCATCTATGTGAAGCATGGAAGTCTAGGTCTAATTAATTAATTACTTAATTAACTGACGTAATTACTTAATTAACTGACGACTGCTGGGGTAACGATGTATAGATGTGATTAGACCATTAGAGAGTGTATACGGTCAATAGCCTGACAATAGGCAAACTGTGCAAATGAAACCTAAATTTAAAAAATGCAAATTATTATAAAAGAAAACAAATCGTTTTTGATATATCGCAATGTAGCCTATCGTTAATATCAATGAGCAGCCTAAAATTGTAGACCCTATAATAGCTATTATCACTGCACGCCAAACTTTCAAGATCATAGCACACCCTATAATAGGTTATAATCAAGGCTGATAAAAGTCTTCCATAGGTTTGCTCAATGAAACTCCGCCACTGCTTGTTCTCTGCCAGTGAAGTCCCAAGCCTGGACAAAGGAGGAGGGCGACACTGATCATCTTTGATATGGCAGTGTCGTTAAACACGTAACAAGCAATTTACTCGATGTCTTGATCGACATTAATAACGGCGACAATTTATTTGGCGCCGTAGCCTATAGCGCAGCCGTTCCATTACAAGGGCGTTTGGCCCCATAAGGGGTGACATCTGTTGACACGACGCGCCCCACGATGCATTGCCATAGCAACAGGGCTTCTGGCTGTCACATGGCCTTGCAGCGACGACAGTGACGGTAAGATAATCGTCGTCATTACCGTCGCTGTAAATCTTCATCGACATTGACACTTAGCGTATAATCATTTGATGATAAAATGGCGATTCTGAATCTATGCATGATGGCGCGAAGCAACTTTAATCAAAGCGGTCAGTCGCAGGATCTGCTTAATTGACACATTGGATCGTTTATCACAGTTTAACATTATACATTCGAATAGAGTATATAGTATCTATAGCCTATAGTTTCAGTTAAACGACATTGTTTGATAACGAAGAGCATTAGAGTCGCCCTCCTACTTTATCCTGTTTTGGGACTGGCATTGTCATAGTACGTACAGTTCTGCAGATTAGTGATAGCAACGAGCATGACAAATTAAAGCAATGTAGAAGTCAATGTGATGAGATAAACAGAAGATCGAAATATCGTATATGTAAAGCACTTTCATAGACTGCTGCATTTCCTGTGGGTGGGTGGGTGAGGTGGGGGTTAGGCAGCAGAGCGTAGTAATTGACATCCTATAGGCTGGCTCGCGACAGCTGCATAAAGCTCTTTGATGTATGCCGACGCAGTGCCAACTATATATATATATATATATATATATATATATATATATATATATACCGCAGATATATAGATGGTCACGGTATAGAAAGATCGTGAATCGAATCCGTTCCTCGACAGGAAGCCAGTGCAGGTCTGCCCGCGGCTCAGCTCGCACATGTTCCGATCTACGCGAGTACATCTTCCAGCTGATTATCTAAAACTCTAGCAGCAAAGTTGAAGAGTCGACTGGAGCAATGGCATATTTTGAGAATTTGCCATCAATCGTCTTATATTTTTATATACGGGATGGAACAGCAGGAGCCAAATCGTATGATCAGAGCATTATGATGATACCTCCACATGCACGTGCATGGTCCAATGGCATCGATTATAATCAATATCAATGTCAAATGATATATACGTGCAGAGACACCGAACCGTCATGATGTCAAATTGAACTTTAGGACCACGTGAAATGTTTTAAATTCTTTGGCCATCGAACCATCATGTATGGTCCACCCGTGTATACATGTATATTATAAGTGAAGTCAGTTCAGAATCGAATTGCTGATTCCATAAGAAGCGGATTATAAGGCGTGTATCAGAGTAGTTCACGGTATCGAATCTCGCGCTCACATCCCAAGATGACGATGGTGATGATGGTGATGATGATGCTGCTGACGACGACGACGATGATGACGACGACGATGATGATGATGACGATGATAATAATAAAGTGTACCAACTACCCATACACCGAACGTGACGGAGATCCGACAAAGTATAATAGGCCTACATCTGGCCGACATTTAGTCTATATATATATTTAATAATTATATATATTTTATTAGAGGAAAAATCCGATCACATTGTTTCATGCGAGAGCAGACACACACGTGCGATAGTTGGATAAACAGAAAATGTCGGTGATTCTGTTGGGATCGATCTGTTGATGTTTTCTCCGCCACTGGTTGCACTCTGCCAGTGCCAGTCCCAAGCCTGGATAAAGGAGGACGGCGTCGCTAATGATCTTTGTTATCACACAGTACATGACGTTAAACTGCAATTATATATATAGGCCTACTCATATCACTGTTGATGTTTTGACATTTGCTTAGTTCTTGTCGAAAATATTACCTTCCTGAATGAATCACACAAAATCATTAATCACACTAATCCATTTCTCGGTCATATATATGTATATAATATTTAGGTTATATATATAATTATATATCAAATAAGTTCGTGAAACAGCAATTATATATCTTATTATCTCACCAATCGCAAGACCTTCAATGGCGTCGATTGCATATAATATTATACAAAATCTGCGTAGTATTTGTAAATGGATGCTGAGGCAGTTTGTC
>OX457039.1:44494785-44567285 GCA_949752735.1 Lumbricus terrestris
AGTTTAGAGTTTAGAGAACGGTGTTTCCCGTTTGTTATTGATTCGTACTGCACGCACTGCGAATTATCCGTTATTCTTGAACCGCGCATAGACGATCAGATCGTGTGGTTGTCTATCTGTGTGAGTCTGTCTGCGTGTCTGCCCGTGTTGTCTGTGTTTGTCTGTCTGTATCGATTGGGTGCAGTTGTTATAGGTATGGACGCAATGAACCGAATACAGCTGAGACTAGATAATCACAGAGGACGAAAATTGTATACAGCGGTGTGGCTCGCATGTGAGGAGGAGGATCTTCTCATGCGTGACCTCCGTCAAAAGCGTGCTAACGTTTACTCAGGTCTGTCCACGACAAACTGTTCAGCGTCACGTAACCTGATCCAACGCAACGCAACGCAACGAGACTGTTATTATAGTTCGACGACGAGAAAGATAATCCTGATACTAATAACAATAGTTATAGTAATGGCAGTAGTAGTAGCGGCAGTACTAAAGTAGTAGTAGTAGTAGTAGTAGTAGTAGTAGTAGTAGTAGTAGTAGTAGTAGTAGTAGTAGTAGTAGGTAGTAGTAGCAGTAGCAGTAGCAGTAGCAGTAGCAGTAGCAGTAGCAGTAGCAGTAGCAGTAGCAGTAGCAGTAGCAGTAGCAGTAGCAGTAGCAGTAGCAGTAAGCAGTAGCAGTAGCAGTAGCAGGTAGCAGTAGCAGTAGCAAGTAGCAGTAGCAGTAGCAGCAGCAGCAGCAGCAGCAGCAGCAGCAGCAGAGTAGCAGTAGCAGCAGCAGCAGCAGCAGTAGTAGCAGCAGTAGTATATAGTAGCAGCAGTAGCGCCGTACAAGAATAACTGGACTAATCACCTTCGAAGACTCCGTAAATATATATAGGCTAAGAAAAAAATCCCCCCAAATGGAATCTCCCAATCTCGTATACATCAACATTTCAAATCGCCCCTCCACGTTCATTGTCGTTTAATTTTAAACTGGATTTAATGTTATACTGCAGTTCGTTTATCTGGATATGAAATACATGCGTCGTACATCACGTATACATCACAGAGGTGGGCAGTATAAATAAAGTTTCAGAAAATGGTATTCAGTATACATTGAATAGAGAACAATCGAGTATTTGTATGAGCATATATGGAAGGTCATAAGAAGTCAGGTGATTTCTTGGTTTGCTAGAAGTAGCCATGGAAATGAAACTGAACGAACTTATAGCATAAAACTTAAAGCAATATTTTTATTTTTAGGGTAGGACGGAATATTATAGTTTTCATCATAATCTCTCATCTTCATTTCCTTTAACGGTTATTCTGCAATAGTTTGTCTGTGTAGCGCCTATTCAAGGAGTTACTCAGAGGCGCTCCCAATATATTGTCTCATTTTTCTGTGGCAAATTTATGTGAGAGAATTACCTGGCGTTTGGCGTACGGCCCCTGAACTGCCCTCAAAAATTTATGTCGGCCTCCGAGGCCTATGTTGTTATTCTTTATTTCTTTTGTACCATGCCTACAAATTAGAAAAAGCAAAATAAAACCTACAAAATATATAGGCCTATAGTGGCATGATGACATAATATCAATTTTTCACAGTAGTTGTCATTTTTTGTATTTAGCGCCAAGAATCGTAGCTTAGCCTTAACGGTACCATAACGACCCGCTATTCCGAGGATCCACTATTCCGAAGGTCCACTATTTCCGAATATCCGCTATATTTTGTTCGTTATCCTTGTGGTTAGGGTTACAGTGCACTGGTTTGGGTTAGGGTTGGGGTTAGAGTGGGTTAGGGTTGGATGGGTTAGGATTAGGTTTAGGGTTATGGTTAGGGCTGTGGTGAGTTAGGGTTATGGTTATAGTTAGGTTGAGGGTTAGGTTTAGGGTTAGGGTTCGGAATAGCGGACACAAACCAGCCTTAACTTGGCTTCTGAGGGATGAAGTGATGACGTCATAAATGCACTCTTTCAACGCCATTCATCTTTTCAAGCGTCGTAAAGGCAGCAGAGTTCAAACGCAGCATGATTGCATGCCAAGCGATGAGAGAGATACAGGAGACAGATGGACAGAGACGGAGAGAGACATAGGCAGAGGCAGACAGGCTGATACACAGACATACGTATAGGGACGGAGCGAGAGTGAGCGGACGAATGGACTGACGAAAAAACGCCTTCCGATTTAATTGCTAATATCTGGAGCGCCGTCAAATCATTAATCCCGTCATCGTATACGCCACCTGTAATACCAACCAGGGTCACGACCCCGTCCCACCCACGGTGATTGCAACCTCCCGCAATGATGATTAAAGCGCTTCAGGGAAATTTGAGGGGCAGAAATGAGGAGTGGCGGGGAAAAGCTGGATGCATTGGACTACCGACCGACCAACCGACCGACCGACCGACCAACCGACCAACCGACTGCATGGCACTGGCTTTGAGTGAAACACAGACAGAGACATAGAGACAGAGAGAAGCAGATATAGAGAGGGGCAGGCGGGCAGACTGGCCAAAGCATCGGCGAGACGCCACGCGAGATGCAGGAGGCTTAAGGAATCAGTGAATCGTTTCAGCTCAGTGCACTCATAAGCGCCAGTGCACAATATGAGTCTTGACCCAGAGGTCACCAGATTGTCGTCTAATGACGTTTCGAAGTCGGTCAGGCGCACACGAAGCGATGACGTCGTCCTCTGGCGGCTGGGGAGGGAGGAAGGAGGGAAGAGGAGGGAAGAAAGGGCGGAGGGAAGGACGGAGGAAGGACGGAGGGAAGGACGGAGGGAGGGATCAGTTTTCTAAACTGGATCAGTGATTATTTGATCGGGCGACATCTGTCGCTGCAACCAAGGAATTTCAATATTAAAAGACTGATTCGGAGTTGAGCTGCAGTCTTCTGTCTTCTCTCTCTCTCTCTCTCTCTCTCTCTCTCTCTCTCTCTCTCTCTCTCTCTCTCTCTCTCTCTCTCTCTCTCTCTCTCTCTCTCTCTCTCTCTCTCTCTCTCTCTCGCTCTCTCTCTCTCTCTCTCCTCTCTCTCTCTCGCTCTCTCTCTCTCTCTCTCTCTCTCTCTCTCTCTCTCTCTCTCTCTCTCTCTCGCTCTCTCTCTCTCTCTCTCTCTCCTCTCTCTCTCTCTCTCTCTCTCTCTCTCGCTCTCTCTCTCTCTCTCTCTCGCTCTCGCTCTCGCTCTCTCTCTCTCTCCTCTCTCTCTCTCTCTCTCTCTCGCTCTCGCTCTCGCTCTCTCTCTCTCTCTCTGCCTCTCTCTCTCTGCCTCTCTCTGGCTCTCTTATTCTTTGTCTGTCTGCCCTCTCCTATCTAAATAATTATTCACATTAATTATTGCCTTATTAAATGGATATTCCTATACGCACCGCGCTTCATGCGTTCGATATAAGTGGGATATATATATATATATATATATATATATATATATATATATATATATATATATATATATGTGCTGACAATGTGGACAATGTACAAAATTGGACATGTACTTCGATGGCAAACTTTCACGAAAATTCCGGCACCGCGGCTGACAGTATTGACCCAACAACGTGGTGATGCCTCCTTGGTTCGGCCTCTGCCTATCTAAAGGATAGGCAGGGAGTTGTGCCACTCCACACATGATATCCAGACCCGCCGTTACCTTCGCTTCTCTGCACAGGGCGAACTTCTTGTCCCCTATATATATGCGCGTGTGCTTCTACCGGGCCCTGTGGTATGGAACGGACTATACTTCCATACCTGCACCTGCTGCCGAGAGTCCCATCTGTCTGACAGAGAGATAGATAGTCTATAGGCAGATAGCTGCCGCAAATTCTAATTCCGATGGATGATTAATAGAGTTTAAATGTATAAGCATTAGGCATAAGCATTAAGCATAAGCATTAAGTATAAGCATGCAGTGTTGTATATAGTGTCGTATCTTTTTATTCTCTTATATAGATATATACGACATCTGATGTTTATTATATATATATATAGTGCCCATGCAGTTCTATTTAAGTACCACGCACATCAGTAACATCATACCGAGATCCATGGGCGGAGACCTAGGGGGGGACAGGGGGGACGGTCCCCCCCAATAAAAGTGTTGGGGACGGCCCATGCATTTGTCCCCCCCAATGTTTGAGCGTCAAGACTTTTTCGGCGGCGAAAATGTATGCGAAAATAGAAATATTTCGGCGAGATTTGGCCCGGATGACTAAAAAAAAAAAAAAAAAAGGTCATCAACTTTTTTGGCGGCGAAAATAGAAATATTTCGGCGAGATTTGGCCCGGATGACTAAAAAAAAAAAGAAAAAGAAAAAAAGGTCATCAACTTTTTTGGCGGCGAAAATAGAAATATTTCGGCGAGATTTGACCCGGATGACTAAAAAAAAAAAAAGAAAAAGAAAAAAAGGTCATCAACTTTTTTGGCGGCGAAAATAGAAATATTTCGGCGAGATTTGGCCCGGATGACTAAAAAAAGAAAAAAGAAAAAGAAAAAAAGGTCATCAACTTTTTTGGCGGCGAAAATAGAAATATTTCGGCGAGATTTGGCCCGGATGACTAAAAAAAAAAAAAAAAAAAAAAAGGTCATCAACTTTTTTGGCGGCGAAAATAGAATTTTTTCCCCAGATTTCGCCGGTCGTCAGAAATTTTTCGGAAAATCTCGCGTATTTCCGTCCCCCCCCAATTCTCGGCCCAGGTCTCCGCCTATGCCGAGATCTATCTATAGCCGTAGATCGATGTCGTCTATGCATGATGCATCTATAAGTCAACGTAAGAGAGTCGGTGGCCTATATAAAATAACGATTGCTATGCGCTGCAGCAGAGTAGGTCAAGGCTCCCCATGCAATGCATTCAATGCATGTGTTGTGTAGGCCGATCATCAGTTGATGTGGACTGTGGGCTAATAATAATCATACAGATATATATATATAATCATACAGATATATATACATAAAAATTATACAGATATATATTATATACATATATTATAATTATACAGATATATATATAATAATTATACAGATATTTACATCTGATCATCCATCCATAGATGATCTGTTGTCTGTGTTCCATGGGCTGATTGCTGCTCTTCAGGATAAGGGGTCGGTGGGGTGGATCGTGGGTTGGTGGGTGGGTCACTGCGGTGGGTCATGTGGTGGGTCAGTAGGGTGGGTGAGTGGGTGGGTGGTGGGGTGGGTCAGAAGGGTGGGTCAATGGGGTTGGTCGTGGTCGTAGTTAAGAGGGGTGGATCAGTGGGTGGATCAGTAGGGTGGGTGGTGGGGTAGATCAGTGGGGTGGGTCAGTTGGGTGGGTCGTGGGGTGGATCAGTGGGGTGGATCAGTAGGGTGAGTCGTGGGGTGGGTTGACTGCGTAATACAGGTGTGTCCTTCGTAAATGTGTGTCAAGCAGCAGCATAGAGTGTCGCCACCTTACGGTAGTGATCTACATCGTTGTCTGATGATGAACGTCGACATAACTTACTCGACCCCGGCGGACTCAGTCGACGTTGAGGGACGGAGAGGGTGGAGACACCACCCACGGTTGTCTCTGACTGATTCAGTTGACCTATTGAGCGGGTTCCCATGCATGGAATGTCTGCTGCAACTCATGTAATGTAAATGAAATAACATCGATATATATATATATATATACATATTATATATACATATAATATATATACAGTGACCGTCGACCGATGATGACAAGAATCCGTTCAGATCGGATTAGAAATTGCAGAGGCGGCATCAGTCACTATATATATATATACACATACATATATATATATACATACATACATATATATATATATGTATGTATGTATGCACACGATGCGGCATGCAGAACGAAGTTAGACATTCCGAACATGCTAAGCACCCTGTATACAGGTGGTTGAATGACCGTGTATTTCAAGGAACGTCAGGTCAAGTGAGACAACTCATTCCGCCACGTATACATTCGGTGACCGATCATGGAACTCCAGGCCATCGTGGACGACTCAATCGTCGACTCATATGTGTCGCTATGGCGCCTATTTGGTGACAGTTTATGGAACGTCAGGTCAAGTGAGACGACTCATACCGCTATAGATACCTAGGGTCCTATTATTACTCCTATAGGTGGTTAATGCTTATATACATGAAGCTTCCCCCACCAAAGCGTAGGATTAGTGATGAGTGTCAACGCAAGTCAAACTTTGAAAAATATTCTATTGGTGGAAAAGTTGCATTGTTGTAGGCATATATAGTTCAATTAAATTCAATTCTTTCAATTCAATTCAATTCAAGTAGTTTATTGATGCCAAGAAACAAAACAACTTAAATTCGTAATGATAAAACACAATACACAAATGTAATTTTTGCATTGTGCTCGATTAAGCTATATCCAGGGCCTTCAGTGTGGTAGGACGGTCATGGACGGCGTCCATGCACTTACTCTGAAATCTGAGCCTGGAAAGATTAGGGGCGTCCAGGCACTTATTTTCCACACTTTAAGCACTGTATATGCCTATCGTTCTAAGTTAATGGGCTATTACGACTAATCTGCCTTATTTACTTTAAGTTGGACTGGGCGACAGCACTCAAATGCTTTCTCGTGAATAATGCCCCACGGTCCGCCATAACTGGATTATAAGCTGGTAAGGAATGTAAAGAATGACCACACGTTGATTCCAGGTTACACGAGGATGATGTGTGGGTTGTTATTATGGCTTTTACAATCACTATGTTAATAATGATAGGCCTACCGACAGACATCAAGAGGGCGTCGGTATTTATAAAATGCAAAACTAATTAAACTTTACTGAGTCATCAAACGATCAAATTGAGACGTTCTTATTATACACCAATGCATGGCATGAAATAGAGAACATGATTCACGAAAAATTAAGAAAAATGAACTGTCAACAGACAATTCTTAAAACCGTATAAGATAAAATATTTAAAGCACTTGGACAAACTTACTGAACACCCACTTCTATCAACTATGGTGATGATGATTGTGATGATGATGATGATGATGATGATGATGATGATGATGATGATGGTGGTGGTGGTGGTGGTGGTGGTGGTGGTGATGATGATGATGATGATGATGATGGTGATGGTGATGGTGATGGTGATGGTGATGATGATGATGATGATGATGAAGACGACGATGATGATTGCGATGATAACGATGACGAGGATGATGACGATGACGAATGATGATGACGATGACGATGATGACGACGATGATCATGGTCCACAATGCATGGTCCACAATGATGACGATGATGAATGATAGTGATGATGGTTATGATGGTTACGATGCTACTCAATGTACTCATGATAGCGATGATGATGACGATGATCATGGTGACTGTGGTACTCATCTGGGTGGGTGGGTGGTGAGTTGACGCATGCTCAGTGACCATCGACGAAGCAAAGAAACTCTGGAGCGACAGACAACAGGACAGACAGACAGACAGACAGACAGACAGACGGAGGATGGAGAGAGTGAGCGAGAGAGGGAGAGAGAGCGAGAGAGAGAGGCGGGGAAAAGGGGATGGCAAAAAGTGACAATGACCCATGGAAAATGTTTCATCGTTTCGTCATCCGTGACGTTCATATCGAACATCTCTTCCTATGATGACCTGCTTTCCTGCCTCCATGGCAACCGCCAATAGCGCTCATGTTGACTCGGCGGGAGGCCAAGCCGTAGACGCAAGAGCGGCTGTTCCTGTCTTCCTCACCATCCCTCCGCCAGGCCATGCGCTTAGCAGAACAGCGGCAGCAGCAGGTGCGATCGTTATTACGACCGAAAAATCATTTCCAGGGAATGAGGGTCAATAAAAGGCGGGGCTACGACCCGACAACCGATTGGTCGGCTCCAGTCCAGACCGCCATTGGTCCAGGGCTTTACTCGGAGTCACTCTCCCTCTCTCCCTCCTTCCCTCCCTCCCCTCCTCGCTCCCTCCGTCCCTCCCTCAGCGTCTGCGCTCGGCGTATATGAGCGGCTGCGACGGCGCGTCAGCTTTAGATCCGCGCAGACTTTGTAAGGCGGCGAGGAAGCGAATCATTTCATTCAATCGGAGAAACGCAAAGTAGAAATGTTGCCGCAGGTCGTTAGATCGACCGATTCGGATCCGGATTTGTTCGACCAGGTCGGAGGAGGCGGCAGCGGAGGTGGTGGTGGTCGTGCATGTGGGACGCCTGGGCCGCAGCCGGTTGCAGCAGCGGCGGCAGCGGCGGCTGGGCGCGTCCCCGCAGTCGCCTTCGGGTCGCAGACTGTCAACCCTGACTCGCGGACGCCGTACTCCGATGCAACGAACTGCAAGAAGTCGGCGAACCACGTGAAGCGGCCGATGAACGCCTTCATGGTCTGGTCGCAGATCCAGCGCCGTCAGATCTCCGAGGTCCAACCGGATATGCACAACGCCGAGATCAGCAAGAGGCTCGGCAGGTACTGGAAGATGTTGACGGACGAAGAGAGACAGCCGTTCGTCGAAGAGGCCGAGCGATTGAGGCAGCTGCACGTTCAGGAGTACCCCGACTATAAGTACCGGCCGCGGAAGCGCAACCTCAACGGCGCACGCGCGAAGTCCGCTTCCGGTACGAAGGACACTTCCGGTTCCGCATCGAAGAGCAGCAACGTCGAGCGACAGATGTCGCTTGGCGCTGGAAAAACAATGACGACGGATGGAGCTGCTGTGGAGACGAAAGCGAACCTGGTGACAGCCGCCGGAAACAACAACTCAAGATATATCAGGGATGGACTAAAACCGAGTAAGTTCAGCCTTTTACCTGCGGCAGGGGGTCCCAGTGGTCTGCAGCAGACCCCACATGGTCCGGCGATTGCCAAAGTTCCGTCAAGTCCAAACACGCCCCACTCCCCGGCCACCCCAGAGAGCGCCAGCTTCTACCCCGACGACGTCTGCTCTGCGTTCACTGGTCACGGTGGCTTCCATCACATCACCCCGAAAGTGGACTTCAAACACGAACCAGTCTACCCGCAAGTGTCATCGCCCTACCAGGGTCCGCCGTCGTTTCCTCACTCAGCACCCGGGGTCGTCTGTTCGGGGGTGTCACCTTTCGACTCCCCCATCTACCAAGAATCGCCGCCCGTCGCCACTCGGGAATCGAACCCATCACCTCTGGCCGACCTGGACTCGATTCCGATGGACCTCGACTTCCTCCATCTTCCAACGAGCTGGCAGTGGGAACTGTACAACTTCGACCTCGGTCGCCTTACGGAGAACGACCTGTCCGCCCTTGACTGCCCTTCTTCCACCCTTCCCCCTCCGCCTCCTCCTCCTTCCACCACGGACTTCATCCTTCCACCGCACGCCGTCACGTCATATCTGCCGAATTTCGGCACATTCGATTTCTCTTCGACCGATGTCAAAGAAATGTTCACGACCGGAGGATGGATGGATCCGAACCCCGAAACACCCGCCATGAGTTAGCCGGAGGACGATCGATCACTACGCCAATAGTATTTACTCCATTCAACAATGACAACAACAACAACGGCGAGATCATTCGTCTGCGCGCCCAATGACTTCGAGACTGGTACTCTGCTCAGGACTACTCATCAGCCGCGTTTACGTACATACGCTGAAAGATGACTCAAATGTTTTGCTCCGTTATATTTTTATACCGCCCGACCTCGGCCGACAGTGTTGAGCTACTAGCAACATATCGAAAATCGACTGATCGTATTATATACAGTGTTAATCAACGTCTTTATTTTTTCATATTTTGTTTATAGTGTGTTTCCGATTTTATGAGATTTTGTACAACAACGGTGACAGTGTTAGATGACGTTTTGTAACTTTAAAATGACGTATTTTAGTTGAACTTGCATTTAAGTGATGTTCACAATGCATGCCAATGCAATAAGGTATTCAGCTTTTTGCTTCTATTGTTTTCTAGATGAGTTTCCACTCAGTAAGATGAGTTTGTTGCGTTGCAGTAAGTAGCTTTTGCGAATTGTGTTTTGGATCTAATTATCATTTGTGCTTAATACCAGGTTGAGATCGGGACAACATTTGGACCACAGAGTAATTTATGCAACTTCTGTCTATGTTTGTTAAGGCCATCTGTGTATGTTAATTGTGTCTGTATGCATGCTGTATGCATGGACGTATGTATGAATGAAATTGTGTATATATGTATGCTTGTCTACAAATACATGTAAGCTGAGTTATGTTGTGCGCTGACCTTAGTACTAATCAGAACGTCTGTCCCTTTTGGGCAGCCATGTTTCCACAAACATTTTCATATACAATATTTCTTATGTTTTCTTGGGAGCAATAAATCAACTTGAATATGTATGTATGTATGTATGTATGTATGTATGTACGTACATACGCACGTATGTACTCGCTTACTCTCTTGTACGCATGTACACATGCGTGTATGCACATATGCATGTATGTACGTATATACATATGTACGTACATATGTATGTATGTATGTGTGTATGTGCGTATGTATGTGTGTGTATGTATGTGTGTGTGTGTCTGTCTGTATGTATGTATGCATGCATGTATGTATGTATGTACGTATGTATGTATGTATGTATGTATTTATGTATGTATGTGCACTTGTTAACGTGCCCCTTCAAGCTACCTACTCAGAGGCACTCCTGACTGCAGAGCGGACACTGCATTGGAGTTTCACGCCGAAGCACTGAGCAATTGCGAGTGAAGGACTTGCCCAAGGTCCCTACGCGGCGACATGAGGTGAATTCGAACCTGCAACCCTTAGGCTGCAAGGCAACGAACATGCCCACTACACCACCGCGCCCCACGTATGTATGTATGTAACAGGATTGTGTATGAGAAATTGCTGACGTAATCCATTCATATTTTGAAATATCATGCAAACTATGCATAGTTTGAAATGTCATGCAATCCATGCATAATTTAAGATGTCATGCAACCATGCAATCCATAATTTAAGCCAATCTTGTTGACACTCCGGCACAGCCGCACAGGCAACTCATAATTTATGTTATTTTATTGTAGTCTGTTCTATTAATTTTATATTATAATTTTATAAGCTTGTATATTTATATAACAATATGCATTTCAGTTTTTGCAATAAGATACTTTAAATCAGTTTACGGTGTTGTGTTTATTATATTTATTCCAAACATTCTGTCAAATTATTAGGTAGAGATCAACCTTGCACGCGATGACTGCTTATGAATATTCAAATATTTTAAATTTTTATCCGCAGCCAATGAACGCGCAGAAGACCTACGTATGTTCAACTTGTTTTCGGTCAGCACTTGTGAATTTGGCGCGCTTTTGTGACCTGGTTTAGCTACGGTGTGTTTACACAAGTTGCTTCATATCAATGGGTCGCGATCCTGGGCCCGTAGTGTTGTTTGAGCTGTCAGATAGTCTGCGAATGGAATCCACAGCCAGAAATTTAAAAGTTTATTAATTCCATCTGCCACCATCTGGTGGTGCCTTATTATTGTGTAAAGTATGAGATATATATATAATATATACACACATAATTATAATACACACATAATTATATATAGATATATATTCATAGCATAATTATGTATATATGCCGTTTAGCGCGTGGATGGATGTAAAATGGCTAGGTGTGTAAGCTTATAAGATAAGGAGATGTAGCAGGATAGTTAATCCGCACACACACAACCATTATGTCTAATTTCAATGGGTCATTCATATCCACCCGAGTCGGGGTAAAAGATTATCATGGCATAAAAACCACAGGATTCGGACGACTTTTGTGAACTTCGTTGTGCTATATGCCCCATCCTCCACCCACCACCCACCCACCCCGTCTGTGCAGTTCACTCAGTGCACGATTTCTTACCAGAGGACAGATGAACAATGGCGTCATATATGGATACGGGATGAAAAGCAGGACTCGCCAGAGAAAGGAAGGACATGGCTCTTTACAAGGAAAAGTATTTAATCCCGCCATTAAGTTGCTGCCCATGCACGAGCATCCACAGCAATAGGGATGGATTGATGGGGGGGCGGGTGGATGGGTGGACCAACGAACGCACGCAGGCAGACGGACGGGTGGGTGAATGGATGGATGGATGGATTACGGACGAACGGACGGACGGAGCGAATCATTTGTATGAATATGAATTGCCTCCATGTTAAGCTTTCCAGGCCTATTAATTGAACCTAATTCGTATTAATCCGGTGCAAAGAACTTTGCATTGAATATAGATTTGAATCCTAATGCGCCACGGTTTTGCATACGTCAAGTCATATATAGACTACTGCAATGTGTGTGGGGAGGGGGTGTGCGTGCGCGCGTACATTTATTTATATGTAGGGGCCTATATATATATATATATATATATATATATATATATATATATTTATTTATATAAATCGATATAATTATATGCCCTATATCGTCTAATGGTATATATACCGACATATAATATAATGGTTTAGACCATTAAACGATCGGCGTTCATTGAAATATTATATGCTATGCGTAATAATATTTAAGGAGTGAGTCCGACAGTTTTACCATCAGTTCATACGGAGGGGAGAACAGATCAATTGCTCTTAACATGACACATTGATTTGTCATGGTGTAACGGTAAAACTTATGTATATACACAGCACCGCCTTCTTTCTCGCAGCCTCAATTCGCATAAGTTTCCTTGAACTATATAACATCGCTCACTTTTTTTAATCTTGTAAGGTATTTTTAAAGAGCATCAACAACAACATGCATAAATTTTGCTGCAGAGTGGATCAATCTGCATTCAAGGTGTGTAAGTGCGTGGATGTCTCTCTGGTGTTTGTGTGCGTGCGCATGTGTGTCTGTGTGTGTGCGTGTGTGTGTGTGTGTGTATGCGTGCGTGCGTGTGTTAAAATAGGGCATTTTAATCTGCCACTGTACAGTGTAGTCAATTGCTCCCAAGTTCCATGCATCGTGAACATATATTCCGTCTCTGTCTTCGTCCATTTGTCTGCGTCTGTCTATATATGTCTCTGTCTGCATGTCGCCATCGTCCGTCTGTCTCCGTCTCCATCTGCCTTTGTTTCTGTCTGCACCCGTCTCTCCCTGTCTCGGTCTCTCTGTCCACACACACACACACACACACACACACACACACACACACACACACACACACACACACACACACACACACACACACACACACACACATCCGACTACAGTCTTACAATATTATATATATGATGTTGTTAGGCTATAACCGAATTCTCATTGATGCCGCGCGGGCCACACTTGCCTCCTCTCCCCCCCTCCCCCACCGCCAATGCCGACTCACCAACCCAACCAACCAACACCATATCGCCTTCCATTGATTGTCTGTTACAGCACATTCTGGAATATAATTTATCATAAAAATAATAACCATGGGGTATTGAATTGCGTGTTTCTGTGAATATACATGCAACTATTCGTGGATACAAATTAATTACAAGTGCAATCATACGCAATGATATATATATATATATATATATATATATATATATATATATATATATATATATATATATATAGCCTAGCTCAGGTAAAATTTAAACAAAGCTTTGGTCATGAATGAGTATTTATATACAAGAGGAGCCCCATGCAGACAAAATTCGGAAGACCTTCCAAGCAGAGGGCCATACATTACCATTTATGAACCCCAAATGGAAGGGGGGCGAAACCGCCCCGCAGGGGGGAGCTGGGTATTGGGACGGAAAATCTAAATTTCCCGGGCAACGCCGGGTACCCCAGCTAGTGTATATATATATATATACAGGGTGCGCCAAAAAAAGACCCCCCCTAGATTTTTTGCCAATATCTTGGCCAAACGTAAGAATTTCAAAATGAAATTTTACAGACTTAAAGACAATTTATATTTACATATGATGGCCAGATTTCATAAAAATATTCCACACAAACCAAAAGTTATGCCACTTTTAGGAAGGCCACCCGCCGTTTTTTGACGATTCAAAAACGTAACGCAACAAAAAGTAGGTTTTTGCCAATATTTTGGCCAAAAGTAAGAATTTCAAACTGAAATTTTACAGGATGATAGACAATTCATATTTACACATGATGACCGAAATTTCATCAAAATATTTAAAATAGAACAAAAGTTACATCACTTTTAGTGAGACCACCCTCGGTTTTTTTACGTTTCTGAATCATCCAAAAGACCGATGGTGGTCTCACTAAAAGTGATATAACTTTTGTTCTGTTTTAAATATTTTGACGCAATTTCGGTCATCATGTGTAAATATGAATTGTCTATCAGCCTGTAAAAATTTCATTTTGAAATTCTTACTTTTGGCCAAGATATTGGCAAAAAACCTAGGGGGGTCTTTTTTGGCGCACCCTGTAGAGAGAGAGAGAGAGAGAGAGAGAGAGAGAGAGAGAGAGAGAGAGAGAGAGAGAGAGAGAGAGAGAGAGAGAGAGAGAGAGAGAGAGAGAGAGAGAGAGAGAGAGAAGAAAGAAGAGCTATGTGCATAACATCTTCTAACGCTCTATCAAACTATTCGAAACACTGCAGAGGAGGGCAGCCTGCGATCTTGATAATATTCCTCAATCGTCGATAATTACGTCTCTTGTCTGTCTGCCCGACCCGCCGCCCGCGCCTCCTTTTCTTAAGACTAATAGACCCGCTTTATCGCTGCAACCCATAAAATTCACCGCCAATTTTACCCGACCCCTCTCCGGCCATTTGCCTCTCTGCCTCCCTCCATCCCTCCCTCGTCTCTTAGCTCCCTCCAACCAACCACTCCTGTTTTTCCCTTAGCTCCACAATGGCTTCTATACACCAGTCTGCCGCAGCCGACCCCGCCTCGTGTACACGTGGTGACCTCGATGTAACCCCGATCGGCTTTATTTATGTGTTTTATGAAGCTTTATCTGTGCGGGGCGATTGGATTGGAAGCGTGCAGATATGCAGCCCTGGTAATACAACGCTTGTCTATGTGTGTGTGTGTGTGTGTGTGTGTGTGTGTGTGTGTGTGTGTGTGTGTGTGTGTGTGTGTGTGTGTGTGTGTGTGTGTGTGTGTGTGTGTGTGTGTGTGTGTGTGTGTGTGTGTGTGTGTGTGTGTGTGTGTGTGTGTGTGTGTGTGTGTGTGTGTGTGTGTGTGTGTGTGTGTGTGTGTGTGTGTGTGTGTGTGTGTGTGTGTGTGTGTGTGTGTGTGTGTGTGTGTGTGTGTGTGTGTGTGTGTGTGTGTGTGTGTGTGTGTGTGTGTGTGTGTGTGTGTGTGTGTGTGTGTGTGTGTGTGTGTGTGTGTGTGTGTGTGTGTGTGTGTGTGTGTGTGTGTGTGTGTGTGTGTGTGTGTGTGTGTGTGTGTGTGTGTGTGTGTGTGTGTGTGTGTGTGTGTGTGTGTGTGTGTGTGTGTGTGTGTGTGTGTGTGTGTGTGTGTGTGTGTGTGTGTGTGTGTGTGTGTGTGTGTGTGTGTGTGTGTGCATGTGTTTAATACAGGGTCTGATGTTCGGCTCGTCCTCTCTAATTTAGTTTCACTTGCGTCGAGATCTCCCCAGACAGACATCATCATCATCATGACGACCAGCAACAGCCGAAGAACATCCACGCGAACGCCATTTTGTGTGTGGGTGTGCAAAGATTATTACCTGCGGTTTACAATAACCCACGCCGCTCCATTTCAGTTTTATTTCTATCTTAGTTCGGATGTTGTGTTATTAGAATAGTTATAATATTGCCTATTGGAATTCAAATTGCAGGGAAGAAGGCACAGTATGGGTGACAGTGCACAGCAGACGACAAGGGCCAAATGATCGAATTGATTATAGGTGGTTCATAGGCTATTTTGCGGATGATTTGATCCTCTAATTTTAATGACAGTTGCATCACTCAATTTACTGACGTATAGACACATTCACACAAACGCGCACGCGCACGGACACGCACACACACACACACACACACACGACAGACACACACCCCTTGGTTTACATGCCTACTTTGTTCGTCCTATCCTTAAGCATCAAATATTATTTGTGTGGATACACGATTTGATAATGAGCAGCTGAATCTGATGGTGGTCTTCATGAGTCTCATGCAGTGATTCTGTTAAGGTCTGAATTCTTGGAGTCATGGACGCATCACATCCAAAAAATTGGAGTCCACGCCAAATGGATAAGAGTCATGGACTCCAAACCCATCCATTTTTGGAGTCCCATCGGGCCATAGTAGGACAAATGTAAAAAATTCCGAACTTCTTATATTACAGGCGACAAAGGGCTCAACCATTAGGCCTATTATTACGTAACCTACGCAAAAATTCGTATTTTTTGGCCCTCTCATTCTGTTGCAACTCGTACATTTCGCGAACAGCAGCACATGCATGCGTACGTATAAATTGGCTCTAACCCTTCTCCGTTTACAAAAGTTCATTTAAGCTATATAGCTATAAAGTCAGCTATAAAATTCATTTTACCGTTGGCTATTTTGTTTGTGTTAAATCTGAAGTTGTCGATACCAATACAGAAAATACCAAGTCTTAAACTCATAAATTACAGCCAGCTTCTCCAGAGGTAGGCTGAATTGGAATGAAATATAGGCTTGTATCGTGGAATCGTGAAAGGTCAAGTAGGCCATAGGCCTATAGGCTATAGCCTAAGCCAACGATAAGTATATAGAAGTTTTTAGTTTTTAAAATTTGAGAACAAGTTAACAGCCATTTAGAAGCAAAAGCTGATGTTAGAGCACAATCAGATTGCATCATATTGCATTAATATTGACTGGAGAGCGCCTCTGAGAGGGCTTCTTGTAGAGGCGTTTATGTAACTTATTGAAAGGAATGAATGAAGGCAGAGCCTGAGATAGCTAAAATGCGATTGTCGTTAGCAATGACATCATTTAAAAAATAAACAGGGAAATTTTAGGACACTATATAGGCCCTATAGCCTATAACTATGGTACCAATCTTCCCGACGATAATAAGTTTTATGCTTTACAAGAAAAAATATTTTAGCATTGTTATAGGCTACTTCTTTTAATTTTCTTGATTTTGGGATCTATCCGACGACGATCATTACTTTTTAAGCCAGCTCATGGGAACGGTTGAACGCTATAATATTGCTGACATGTCGATGGTTTAGGTCTAGGCCAACGATTGGTCTAGGCCTGCATGTAATGCTATGTACGTCACTCACTTAAAAAGAAATGAAATATTCATAAATAGGTCATTGCATAAATTATTCACCACTAACCAGTCAGTTAATATATACGCAAATGCATAAACTGAGACAGTTACACATACACGGACCCCACGGTATTTCTTATTGGTGTCCCATGGACGCACCGTTAATTTATTTGTGCGTCCATCCACAACTTCAGTGCGTCCATGGACGCACCGCCTTTATTTTTGTGCGTCCGGCGTCAAAATTTGTGAGTCCGGGACGCACGGACGCACGTTAACGGAATCACTGGTCTCATGCCTGTTAACCGCATCTGCTGCGTGGTTTACGAACGGTTTCTCATCTCCTTCAGTGTCTATAGTCTATACACGTCGTCCTAATCGCTGTTGATGATGTAGACCTAATGTTTGGTCGGATGATTCTAAGCAGCGAGCGCAGAAACGAAAAACGAGACACCATAGTTATTTATTATTATTAATTTATTATTATTATCATTATTAATTTATGTTTATTATAATTTATTATTATAATTTATTATTATTATTATTTTAATTTATTATTTTAATTTATTATTATTATTATTATTATTATTATTTTTATTATTATTATTATTATCATTATTATTACATTTTTGAAAGTTTCAGTGATGTCTTCGCACCTTCGCTTACGGGTAATTAAACAATGCACTTCAGGATGAAGTGCAATCAAAATAATTTTATCAGTAATCCTTCTCATCGTATATTGTACCGGTAAAACAATCGATGATTCAACCAGAAATGGTCGAAATACTAAAAAAATTACTTAGGCTAATTTATTAAGGTGACCAACGTACTGCAAAGCGTCGCAAAAATGTAATAACCTACACTTTATTATGTAAAAGAAATCGACGTCATACGTAAAAAGAACCGATGCTGCATTATTAAACATGATCTCTGCTGAATAGTAAACTCGTAGCTTCTACAGAACCCACAAAACCGAAGCTGCGGAAACAGCTTATTCACATGCGCTCAATCAAAACAAAGTCGATAGGCAGATGTCAAAATCTGCAGTTAGTCAGACTGCTATATATAGAGAGAATGATGTTTAGAGTTATAACGGTGTGGGAGGGGGAAAGTGGAGAAATTATGACAGGATCTGTGAAGAAGTAATGCCTTCAGTTTCTCCTGTCCTGTCTTCATAATAATCATGTCAGTCAAATGCATCGACCATAAAACGCTTTGTAGTCGGCGGACGAGACAATGAAAGCACGACCTGCAGTATACAATCAAATTTAACTCGTGAGATATATAATAAAATTTGTTAACGAAGTATATTTTATGATACATCAAATTATCAATGCAGTTCAGCGTTGAGCGATCCCTTCCTTCTGAGTCTCATTTCCTGCCGACACCCTATATTCCAGCTAACCAGTCAAACAACCAGTAATTATAGCCAGTCAACCAACCAGTCAACAAACCAGTCAGCCAACCAACCAGTCACCCAACCAGTCACTCATCCAGTCAACCAACCAGTCAACCAGCCAGTCAACCAACCAACTAGCCAACCAGTCAACCGAGAATGTTCGCAACCACCTGCAAGCACTCGACCTCATCCAGTGGCCTATAATTCACCGGCTGTTGACGTCTTATAGACTGATTCCCCATCAGTTGGGGGAAATGGTACAATGCCGATCGCACGTATCCCCTCTATGAATAGGGTACGATGCCCCTTTGTTTCGCTGCTGTGAATTAGCTGTGAACCCACACATATCAACCTCTATTATAATATCCTTCTGTCAGATGTGTCGCGCAGACGCCTCGAAATTATGCGCAGCCATGCTTTGGCACGAGAGAAAAGACTCGGCTCTCTCTCGACCGATCGGTGGTCGGCCTTTGCAGCTGCAGCACCTTTAGTCTTAGACTGTTGTGAGACTCTTTCCATGCATCTCAACTGATCGCTCGCGACGTACATTAGTTGCTCGGTCGTCGTCATCGTCGTCGTATACCTGTCTTTTTGTGCCTCCAATATTTGCAGTTTGGCTTCCGGCTTCTTTGAACCACCGCAGCACTTCAAAGAGGGCGCAGTCAAAGGAAGCCGCTGCCGCCGCCCGCGGGGGCCGGAGTGTCACGTGCTTCTTAGATGTTACGAAGATCAAAGGCATCGATGGATTTCGCCGCCGCGAACGCTGGAAAGAATTTAAAGTCTTCGACGACGACGACGACGACGACGACGACACGGGGATCTATACGTAGAACTTGTGTTTATTAATCATCAAAGAAACACGTCATGAGCAACGGTGGCTTTAATTTGTGTTGTTCAGTAAACTGTCAGTTTTTCATTTCCTCCATCCATTTCGATTTATAGTCGATAACTGGCGCTATATAAACCAGCAGGTCGTAGAATTCTTGCGATGTCGATAATTATCTTATACCTAACACGATTGATTGCCTTTCAATGCGTTAACCACGAAATTTTGAAGTGCTATAAGAGCGAACGAGCGGATTTTGAATGGCGTTGGGGTGGCACTTAGAATTGTACTGGGGTTGCGCTTAGAATTGCATTTGGGCTGCATTTGGAATTGCATTCAGTTGCACTTAGAATTGCACTAGTGTTGCACTTAGAATTGCATTCGGTTGCATTTAGAATTGCACTGGTGTTGCACTTAGAATTGCATTCGGTTGCATTTAGAATTGCATTGGTGTTGCACTTAGAATTGCATTTGGGTTGCATTTAGAATTGCACTATGGTTGCACTTAGAATTGCATTGATGCTGCACATCAGCCGTTTTTGGAGCAAACCCAAAAAAGGCTTGTCGAATGAAAAGTTTCACGATTTTTCTATATTCTTATTAACCACCCTCGCGCTGTAGGCCTACATCTACTTCGGCTCGTTTCGTAGACTCTGTTGACCGGTTAGCAATACTATTGGTACTTTGTATAATAGGTCTATACTAGGAAATGCATTCATGAATGTTGTGAGCGCACCGCGTGTTACATTACGTATCGGCAGGTGTATATATACTACACAGTGACGTCATCACCGCTTCCGCAGTTAAATTGGTCTAACTGAAATATATGAGTGGACGAGTTTCCGATTCACATTCTGAAATTGGGCGAAGGTTGATGGATCGACGATTCCGAGTACCACATGGGAGCTAGATGAGTATGACTGATCGAATACTTGAATCCCTGTGGCGCCATCGATGAATGGATGCACTGTGGCATGCAGGCTCTTTAGAAGTTCTGGGGTCTCAGTGCGTTGGTTGGTTGGTCGGCGTCGTTTTCATCCAGGGCTCGGTTACGTCGTTAAGGGCATCTGAAAAAGAGAGACCCTTCTTCTTCTTTATACTTTATACCCTCCCTCCCCTTCTCCTTCCCTCTCGATCCAGTCCCCGACTGTCGTTCTTAGTCGTTGTTTAGGCTGAGCCTAAGTACCCTATATCGGAGGTAGAAGTATAGCCAGAGGGGTGTTTTGATAACGGGCAAAGATTCGGGTGGTCCCTTTCGCGGGGATGGGGGTGCACGGGGAGCAGTTCCTCCTATCCTGCATGGCACTTAAACCCTCTCTCTCTATGTCTCTCACTCACTGACTCCGTCTTCGACCCTCGTTCGTTCGTTTATTCCACTTGGCTCCGAGGTCCTGCATACTCACCTCCACGACTACACCCGCTCCCTCTCTACCTATCTCTCGTAGACTCGTTGTCCTCCTATAAAACTCGCTCCACACGAGTCACATTTGTGTAGTAGTCATAGTCATTTAGTCGTTGCATGCAATGTAGGCAAGTCATTATCATCATCGTCGTCGTCGTCATCATTATCGTCGTCGTCGACGACGACGTTATCGCCCAAATGGTTGATGCAATTTCCTGAGAGCGGAATATTCCCCACGGCAGCTGTTAAACCCTAAACACCGTATCTACTTACAACCCTATATAATCAATATATATATATATATATATTAGGGCGCCCGTTAAACCAGTGAAAAATTTTCAAGTTCATAATTTTCAACGTGGTACCCTCTGAAGTTGTTACCCCTGTTGAGGTAATAAACAGTGTAAAATTTCAGAATTTTATGCTGACATTTACCGGTTGCTCCACGTATCCAAAGTTTCTATGATTTTGCAATTTTGCGCCTGCTTCAGTTTTATTCTGTACTGCATTTTGCTTCACCTGTATACTTGCCATTTGCTGATTTAGTTATTTATTTTGGTATGATTGATCTGTTTACTATAGAACTTCAATAAGAAAGCCTGGACACGACATTTATAGATCCCCCTCTCAATCCGAGTCAAGTAGACAAGCTAGACTACTGTTTGACGAACATTCGGCACAAGCAGCAAAAGTCACTTTTAATACATCCGTACCTTGAGTTGTGCACTGGGACTGTAGGATGCTGCTGGATATAGGCTAATAGGGAGTGAGTGGGTTGACCCCTACCAGACATAAATCAGATTTGCAGCTTGTCATTGTGCCAAAACTTCCATATGGTATGGGTCCAAGCAAACGATGGTGGTGACGAACACTGTTATAATGAAGCAAGTGTTGGAGGTAGAAAGTCAGGCCAGGGCCATGCGATCGACCCCCACGTCTTCTAATACTACAGACGAAGTTTGGCTTGTGGTGATAGAGATCACGCTTGGCAAGAATCTACTGAGCCTGGAAAGTCAAAACCATATGCCCAAAATTGTGACCAGAGATGCGTCCAAACACTGCTTTGGTTCATCATCTGGTTTCCGACACTACATGTAGTTTATTCAAGTCTTTTCAATTGTCATGACTACTACGTCAATGAACTGATAGAACCCAGTAGCAGATTGTAAATGATAACCCAGTCAAGAATTGATAGAAAAGTCCTCATGAAATTTGCCGGCTTGACGGACAATGCTGTTTTCACTTTTCACAAAGCAAGTTTCTTATGTCCAGTTAGCAGACGAGTGATGATTACCGTCTAGCCTACTGTTAGAATTGACAATACGACTTTTGGGGTTGATGTGCTACCAAGTGGTGTGCCATTTATGGCCCCTAGAGCGAAGCACATATCCAGGTGGATGGTCATTGGTCATGTTGCAGTGTCTTAACATCTGGATCAAATTGGATGTTCAAACTAACCGCTTTCATGGAAAGAACATTGATAGAGAGATGAGCCTTTCTTCTGCCTGTTTTACACAAAGCTTGGATATAATCCTCAAGTCCAGCAACTGCGCCAGTGGCAGACTATCAACAAAGGTTTTTGGATGCTGTAGTTCAATTGCACGTCAGATCATTTGGCACCTTAGTGAGGAGCCAATGGCCTTTGAGTTTTTTGTTGACGCTGTAAGCAATGACACCAACAGATATTGTGATCAGCAATTTGAGGACACAAGGTTCTGATGAGCTACTCACTCAGAAGAATCCACATGGAACCAAGTTGTTTGAAAGTAGCTTGACAACTTGGAAGTGCAATGTATCTTGTCATCCTTTCACACCCGTAGGTTGATGCTGATTTTCTTGAATAAGACGATCCAGACTAGCAATGTACCCTTGGAAATGTCCAGTTAAACTAGATATGGGCCTATGCCAACAGCCTGGAAGTGATAAACAACCGAGTAGAGCAAGCTGCGGAATTGACCTAGGACCTCAACAGCTCCACTACAGCAGGTGAAGAGCAGAAACAGAGTCTGCTGCTGCGTGATTCTGCAAGCCAGAAAGTCAAATTCCCAGAAGCGAGAAAGACGCTGTTTGTCAGTGATGATATTCTGCGGTATCAGAGTCAGACAACTAAGAATGACAATTGATTGATTATTTTAAATGTCTGTTAAAACTATGCTTTGATCAAAAATGATAAAGAAATTGCTTTAACAGAGTTGATCAGCAGACATTTTATAGTGCTGTTGGGATAAAATATCAGAAATATTTTAGTGATAAAATAAGTAAGACATAAGCACGAATAACATACAGTCGGATCAAAGTTTGCAAACTTCTCAGGTGTGGAGCAACCTTCAAACATGCATCCAAAATTCACAAAAAATTACCATGAGCTGCTCTCATGACACATAACAAAATTGGAGGGTACCACAAAAGAAATTCAGAAATTTATTTTTAACGGGCGCCCTAATATATATAATTAATATATACATATGAGTGCATATCTCTTATAGATGTATGTATAAATATATGCATAAGGTGATGTGCGATGTATATATATATATATATATAATATAGTCCTGGGGCTAATACCAGATACGCCCCAGGATGCAGAACCTGTGACCTTTGACCCGACGGCGATCTTCCAGAGCGCCATCCTTCTATGGTAATGGTGTTCTCTGACTGCTGCTGCTGCTGCTGCTGCTGCTGCTGCTGCTGCTGCTGCTGCTGAAGAAGAAGAAGAAGCCTCGTCTCCCGCCATCATCTTCTTTATATATACACACAGAGCAGACGAGTATACAGTTTGCCCTGCTTCCCTCTTTTTCTCTCCCTCCCTCCCTCCATCATTCCATCCCTCGAGGCGATCCTTCTTTCTCTTAAGCTCCCTGCCTGCCTTCCTGTCCCCCCCACCCACCCTACCTCTGGTCTCAATTTCTCTGCCTTCCGCTCGGCTGATAAAGGGTTTCTCGGAGCCGCTATAAATACACACACACACGGAGCCCTGGTTCGTACCCGCGCGCAACCCGATCTGGGGATGAGGAGGATGAGGCGGAGGAGGAGGAGGAGGCGCCGGCGTGTTTATCCCATCCTGCGTCGGAGTGCATCCCGAACCCTAATTGAACCCATATCGCCTGTCGGGTGTGGTGGTGGAGGGCATCCAGGACGACCCCCCCACCCACAGCTCTCCGGGTCGTGACCCTGGCCCGCTGCCGCTTGACACCGGAAGTCTCGTCTTTATCAGCGTCTGAGCGCTGAAGACGATTACCAGATGGCGCTCCGTGTCTTTTACTCCCGACCGCCAGGGGGCGGGAGGACCGTCTGGGTTCTGGGTCAGCGGTAGATTAGGGTACGGGGGTTTTTGCGTGGGAGGGTGCATGGGGTAGAAGGGGGAAACGAGGAACAGCTGGTGTTGGGCCCTGCCGACGAATAATCACTTCCTCGCTTAGGGCGAACCCCCTTCAAAGGCGAGAAAGCACACATCTCATCTGCATAATTCGAAGATCAACTAAATGAAGTTAGCATAATAATTAGATTTCAGTGGGACACAAAAACCGATTGAACGGTGATCGACTCGGAGCAGACGAGAATTTACTGCGATCGTTTGTGATCGACCAAAGACGAAAAGAACCGATGTCGATAATTTATTGCTGCGACTGCAATTGTATAGCGCCATTTAACGGACATACAAGACTGGCGATGAAATGATGCTGGCACATTTGCTGCTGCTGCTGCTGCTGATGATGATGATGTGACGGAATTTATTGTGTTGTTTATGGTTAAGGTGCTAATCGTTTTGCGATATGCACAGCACGTCTCCATGCATCAAGTGTAGCACGCTGTAGTGTCCCCAGAGGCGTGCTATAAATCGGATAAGTTGAGAGGGCAGTTGGCTGAGCTTTACCTCTTCGGTACCAGTCGTATGCATGTTGAATGTATACAGATATTTATATAGCTCCCTGATCCAGAACCTGTCTAGCTTTTGTTCTTGTGGCTTAGAAAGACAATAATGCACATGAACACTTGAATCGAAGAAGTAAATTTTGATTCTGTGGCAACATCTATCTGCGATGCATATGCTATAGTCACCCGACACAAGACTATACTGCACCATAGAGTACGCTTATCCTCGTTACATTGAGGGAGGGAGGGGCCTGAAAGAGGGGGAGACCAAAAGGTAGGGGTAGAATGGGAGCGAGAGAGAGATAGCGAGAAAGAGGAGAGATAGATAGAGGAAAGCCGATAAGAGAAGGAATGGGAGGAAGATACATAATTTTATACGTTGTTGTTGATTTCTGTCCTCGTCCAGCACAGTAGACGATGAGCGTGGTGGTGGTGGTGGTTGTGGTGGTGGTCGTGGTGGTGGTGGTGGTCGTGGTGGTGGTGGTGGTGGTGGTGGTGCAGGGCTTTTTTTACGAGCAGTTGTACACAAAATGTGCAGTTCTAAATGAATTTGTGCAGTTGTAGAAGCACTTCTGTACAGTTAAAACTAGCAAAAAATGGTTATTGTTCTCCGATTGGAAGTAATGGAGGACGGGAAAGGAAAGGATGCGTTGTGCAGTTCTAAAAGTTCCTTAAAAACAGCCCGGTGGTGGTGTATCTGTCATGATCATTATGGCGCTATGTCTTCTCTGTTACGATCATGTCTAATATTGCCTATAACATCTTTAAACATCGAATCTTTTGAAAGCGTTCGCATGCATTTGACTGGTGTAAACGAATCTTGTGTCTGCATTTTACAAGAAGCACGCTACATGTAATATGAGGCGGAGTTGAGATTCGTGAGCTATATAAACGCGACATCGAGGCACCCGGATGCTTAGGTGTCGGTTGGCGTGCAAGCAATCAGCGTCCTAACAGGCTTCTCCCTTTGAGAGCTGCAGCCTGTGACTGGACCAACCAGGTGTTGTCTGCCCTCCTTCCTGCCATCCCTCTTCCCTGCCCTCTTTGCTTGCCCTTGCTTGCCACTCCCTTGTACCCTGGCGATGTATCTCGGCCGTGAGAAGGGGGAACAAGTGGGTGCGCTAGCGAGACCTTTGGGCAAAAATCATCGACCAAATACGAACGACGACCCCCTCTTCCTCCCAGCTCACACTCCTGCGTCCAGTTTTCCGACCCTGGATCGAGGAGGGCCAACGCCAGTAATGGAAAACGTCTGCATGCAAGCTTTTACGTGGAAACGCAGACGAACTGGAACTGAGTGGAAACTAGATGAAGGCGTAACAGTTACGTCATCAAAGGGTCGAGTCTCGTTTGGTTAAGGGTGACGGATGAGGAGCGAAAGGCGCCGAAAGCCATTAGCCGAGTCATTTTATGAGAGCAGAAAACCAGCGGACATGTTCAGTTTCCCTTCAAGACCACTCGACACATTTTAATTGTATATAATTGTATATTATATATTTTAATCTAGTCTTTGATGTCGTATAAACATGTATACACAGAAAGTCAACTCTTCTGACTTGTGTTGAGATCTTCCACACGTGTTCTACATGTATACCAACCTTAATTTTATTGACCACCACCACAAAGTAATACAAACGTACAGTTTGCAAATTCGTATGCAGGTTGTCAATAGGTAAACCCAAAGGAACATATGGTTCCGCGAGACAGTCACAGGGTTCCCTATTTACATAAGTAATTTATCAATTATTATACATTGTGGTCATTATTATATCTTCATAGTCATATTGTAAAATATACCAGATATCACATAAAAACACATGTATGATGCACGCATTAAACTCGGAATTATAAACACGTTCAATCAAATAACATTGATTGAAGAAGCATGCATTGAATACTAGGCTACATAAAGTGAATGCAATGTGTTTACAATATAAGGTTATGCAATACATTAATTTACAATAATGTATACACTATACAATACAATTATAGGCTATGCAATGCATTGTGGTGCCGTACATGATTGTGGCAAAGTGCGTCACCAAATTCATAAATGTTCTGCTTGTATAAATTATACTTAAAAATTAAAGTGTACTTTTAGATTTGAACTTTCTTTTCCCCGCGGCGCCGCCGGCGTCTGCGCTGGGTGCTGAAAGCGCCTCTGTATAGTTTATACTGCGAGATGCGCTGCACAAATTTTTAGCTGCGATATGTAGTGTTGTGAGGCGGAAACTTTCCTCGGAAAGTTTCATATCTTTCCGGAAAGTTTCGGAAACTTTCCGACGAATCTTTCCGGAAACTTTCCGACATATTTTTCGACCAATAAAATATTATTAAATACATACTCAATTCTAATGAGTCCGAATTTTCTTTCAATATAATGTTACTAAATACATCAATCACTATCAGAAGTTAGTGTTGTGAGGTGGAGAAATTGTCCAGAAAGTTTCATATTTTTCCGGAAACTTTCCGATGTATTTTTCCGCCAATGAAATATTATTAAATACATACTCAATTCTAAGGAGTCCGAAATTTTCTTTCAATATAATGTTACTAAATACATCCATCACCATAAGCAGTCTTAGGTGGTTATAAGTAATAGTTTATTCAATAGATGGCACTGCTAGTGTTATTGATAATTGTTCACACAGCCCAAAAATACCGGTACATTTAGGAATTAAATGCAATTAAACTTTGATGCAAATTTAGAGAAAATATTTTTTGTCATTCAGTCACCTTCATATTTGTGAGTTATGAAAATATAAGACAGAAACAGAAATTGATGCTGTATTACTTCATGTTTATATCAGTTTTTTTACACATTTCCTGCAATAGAGATGACTGCAGACATGCAAGCAACTAGTTTTCTATAGGCTACTCTAGTCTGAAATGCTAATGAATAGTGTTTATTGCTCATATTAATTATTTTTAAGTTCAACATTGTTTGCATCGACAGAAGTACTGTAATTAAAAGGAGTTTAAACTATAAGAAAAATTTATGAGAGTTAATTTCTTATATTTTCTGAGTTTAATGTATTTTCCGGTTCTTCGGAAAGTTTCCAGAAACTTTCCGGAAACTTTCCGGAAACTTTCCGGAAACTTTCCGTCAAAATACTTTTCCGGAAAAGCTAAATCACTAACGATATGATAGGCTACATGAAGTTCCTAATGGATCAATTCAAAAAGCTATGTAAGAATTTATTTTTGAACAGCTTAAGGCAAAGTAGAAGATAGGGTTTTGGTTTTTAATATTATATACTGTTAAGAAACTCGGACAAGTGTCAAAAACATGTATTTTGCGCAAGATCGTGATTTTCCATCATGTATTAGGAAAATTTATAAGCCATAGGTGCATTTAAAAAGAATTGTGACCTGATATTTCACTCTTCAAGTACGGGACATCAAATGTCAATTCTGGCTATAAGTACAAACGAGAGATGATCAAACGTGTGAATGGTAGTGGTGAGGTTAAAAGGTCGAAAGGATTGTCAACGTGCTGTGGATAATGGATTGCTCAGAACACCAGGTGTCATTCAATGACCCCCTCCACCAAACACCATAGGATAAACTGAATAGATCTATGACGCAATTGAGTGTATGCGGTTGACTGACCTGACGGGTGAGATTGGGGAAACCCTAATGGGGATGGGGAGTGACCTGTGGTCAAGATGAGTTGACGATCATCATTGCATCTGATTGTACGAAATAGGGAGCTAGTGAGACTGGAGAGGAGTCAGGGAAGCAGAGATACAGAGATGGAGAGAGGTTAATTATATATCGCGCTGAGAAGTCTATTTATCGTATCGTATCGCATCGTATCTGAGGACCTAAGAGGACGCAGCGAAGTAATAATACACGGACCTTTTACACGTCCCCTCCATTAAGTGGAACGATCTTGTAAATAATAATCTACAGTAATTAGGATCACGTAAGTTGCAATGCTTCTATTCAGATTTTTCTTTTAGCCTACTGCATATATAGTACACCATGGTTCAATAAAAGTATAAGCCAAACTGTTTTTCTTATATCTCTAATGCCTGATGATTAATCATACTAAATTTTCCAAATATTTAGAGAAATGAACCAAGAATAGGATTCCGAAATATCATGTCATAAATTTGAGCGGATAGAAAGATATGAATATTTCAACTTCATCTCCCGAAATTTCAGTTTTCAGCAAGTCTGTTATGGTGTTCGTTGTGGTTTCGACGCTTGATAGTTCCCAATTTTGGTCTTCAGTGATCCTGGAGTAATAACTAACGGAGCATATTATCGCAACGTTCTGCTATCACAACATCTTCCACCTTTATCAGAGATTTATAACCCCAGAAGGCTATTTCTTTTTCTACAGAGCAGTGCCAGCCCACAAAGCCATGGAAACCATCGAAATGCAAGAGAGACATGTATACCAGACTTAATTTCTTCAACATTATGGCCTCCGAACAGTCCAGATTTAAATCCTGTCGTCTATAACATGCATCTTCTTTATGTAAATAATTAATCAACCAATAACTACTTAAAGTTTCTTCAACAAAATATTGAAGACTTTTTCATGTTTGAAGTATTTTGTTACAAAACCCAAAAGAAAATTGTTGGTAAACGGAAATTTCGGCAGATGAAGTTGAAAGATTCATATAATTCTATCCGTTCATATTTATGACATGATATTTTGGAATCATATTCTTGGCTGAATTCTCTAAATATTGCGAAATTTAGAATGGTTAATAATCAGGTATTGGAGATAATTTTTTATGTGAAAAACAGTTTGGCTTACTTTTTTAACCATGGTGTAAGATTGTCTCTGCTGGTTCTGCATTTCAGTTGATGACACAGGTTTCTAGATGATGGAACCATATTGTATATTGAGTCTATGGCAGAGGTTTAAAAGGCACTTGACAAATGGTTATTTACCTAATTACATGCTGCATATATGCCACTCACATATTATATAATAGGGTCCATAGGTGTAAATTTAATAAGGCCTAAGGCAAAATAAGTTCAGGACAAGATTTACTTCAGTATTTGCATCTGTTAACTGAAGTCATATATATATATATATATATATATATATATATATATATATACACCGTGTCTCAATAAAAAAAGGTGCAGAATTGTTTTTGTCAGAACTTCGTCAAATTTCCACCAATCTTAATCACTTTTGGCAGGTAGATGGAAAAATGGCTGAAATTTCATGCTATATATAAATTTTTCACCTCACCTGATTCATATCACCGCATTACCTTGTTAAACACAGATGCACCAATTTTTCATATAACGCTTAGATTTTAATACTTCCAACTAACTATCTGACGTCTGAATAAGCACGCAATGTAGTAAATAGCAGAGTTTCTTAATTGTTATGACAGAACTGCTTAAAGGTGTCAGAATTGGTGCTCGAAATGTGCCCCGCATGCGCGGACACAAGCGCTAAGATGGCGACGCCACATGTCGATAGCACCATCAACAATCGACTGGTCAAAGCGCGCCCACTCGTCGATCAGACGCGTTTTGAGTTCGTCGACACTGGCTATTCTGGACCGGTAAACCTTCTGCACTCCTGCAGCACACTCCACATGCTGTAGTCGACTGGGTTAAGATCTGGTGATTTCGGCGGCCACAGAGTTAGAGGAATGAAGTCGGGCGTCTCTCGCTCCAGGAAAGAGACTGTGTCGCGTGCTCGATGCGCCGGGGCACCATCCGGTTGGAAGACAAAAAACTCGCCCTGGGATATCCGGCGTATGTCTGACGGTATCTTCTGGGCAAGAAGGTTGTAGCGATAGTAGGTATATGCCCCATTCACTTTGACATCCGGTTCGATGCAATGGATTTCAATGCAGCCAAGCTTCGAGACGCCGTTATATGAAAAATTGGTACATCTGTGTTTAACAAGGTAATGCGGTGAAATGAATCAGGTGAGGTGGAAAATTTATATATAGCATGAAATTTCAGCCATTTTTCCATCTACCTGCCAAAAGTGATTAAGATTGGTGGAAATTTGACGAAGTTCTGACAAAAACAATTCTGCACCTTTTTTATTGAGACACGGTGTATACACAAATATATATGTAGCGTTTAGTGTTCTGTACTGTCAATAGTGGCTGAGATCCCAACCAGAGCAGAAGTCACTTGCGCCTCTTAGCGAATTGAGTTAATAATAGCAAACCCTGTATACACTATCAACTGGAAGATCTTCTATGCACTGATGAAGAAGAGGGAGACGGATGGTTATCCATGCTCATATGCCGAGTCCAAGAAAACTGACTTGTAAATATTTTAAAGAAATAGATGTCTCGGGGCTAGAGTAGACAGTGCATGATGCCTGTTCTCTGATGCTGTATATAAAGAAGGTTGCTATAGCCTGACTTGTTGAACTGCATTCAACATTCTTCAAGTTCATTGCATTGCATCGAATGAGAAGAAGTCATATAGCACTCACCGCCATATATTCTAATTAAGACACAATAAATCAGAGAAGAGAGGCTGAGATAAGACAGATTATACAGGTCATAAATTGAGATAAAGCAATAGCAGATGAATCGACGGAGGAACGAATACCACAACCGAGGTCATTCAATGCACGAATTTCGATAAGATAATAATAGAAGAATTCTGACACGGCAATAGGGAAATTGAGGATTAAGAAAAGACAATGGCGGAATTGAGATTTATAAGGCAACAATGGAATTTGAGATAAAAAATAAGTTGAGGCTTGATGCGACTTTTCGATGACTCTATAGAGGTGAAATGCTAAGACAGCTTTGTAGTTTATGCCATAGACTAAGAAGTCATCGTTACCAATGACGCATCATGTGGATTGTGGAATCATAGAGTGTTTGATAGGCTTATATACGTTCGTAGTTTTGTGTCTTAGATCATTGCTCACTGTAAATCATTTCCCAGTCCTGGCCTATAGCAGAGGCGGATTTAGAGTGAGTTATGATGTATATATATATAGCGGTCGTCTTATGGCCTCGACCCTGAGGGTGAGATCCTTCACCCCCGCTCGCCCGTTCGAATGGACGCCACGCCATTTAGGTCCCCGTGAACGGACCGTGCTAGCCCGAGATTTTAAATCTCTGAAATAGCCACCTTCGGGAATCGAACCGCGGCCCTCACGCTCTCTTTCACAGACGCGCAGCCGCCAGCTCTCTTACCGAGGTAGCTAACAGAGCTAATGATGCATGGTGCCTTATTCCGGCTAACTGGTTTCACAATATTATTGTTTAAACAATCTGTCCCGTCATATTTCACACTATTAACCCGGTTGATATCCCATATAGTTCTAGATGGGACATTTTATTAGTTTTGGTTCAGTATTAATGGAGTAGTAAAACATATACATGACGATACATGACCATTAGCAGAGGATTTAAATCGGTTCGAACAGAGTGATGAATCAGAGAACGACACAGGGGCGTCTACGGTTGAATCGGTCTGGAACAAGGTCACTCTAGACTGTAGAAGCAGGAAGGGTGAGAAAGAGGATAGAGAACGGGAACAGATCGAGAGGAGGATGAGGTGGAGGTGGAGGTGAGTGTGGGTAGCTGGTACTCCCCCCACTTCGGCTGAAACAACATCGTTTTGTTTTCGTAGTCTCTATAGAAGAAATCGTTTGCCAATAATGAATAAACTGCTCGTAATTAGCAACAGCTTCCATCGTATCCCACTCCGTCTCCATCTCCTCTTTCCCACTCTCAACAAACCCCTCGCGGTGCCTACTAATGGCTTATCTTGCTCAGAGCGCAGGCGCCTCCAGAACGAGGCTACCGGAAATTCGAAACCGGAAACGGAAAGCTGCAGCGTCGCAATCGACCGATTTTTAAAACTGAAAAATCATTTTTATTCCATGCAGCAGCAGCAGCAGCAGCAACAGCAGCAGCCAGAGCCCGATGAGGAGGAGGAGGAGGAGGAGGAGGAGAAGGAGGAGGAGGAGGAGGAGGAGGAGGAGGAGGAGGAGGAGGAGCAACGATATCTGGACGAGCAGCGAGGAGACTAAACTGCAGCAGCAGCAGCGGTCGATGACTCAGCCTCTGGCCGCTGCTGCAGTTGCTGCTGCTGTTCGGAGGAGTCAGGAGAACCCGCAGCCTGGCAGACGCCGAGGGATGTCGTGACTCTTCCATCCTCCTCCTGACCTCTCCACTTCCCTAGTCAGGTAGACGAACGTACCCCATCCCAACCCTCCCCTCACCTAGGGCGGCACGCGCCCACTGGCGGCGGGCAGAGGAGACAACGCGAGTCTGACTGCGCCTTAAACCGACCCACCGACCGACCGACCGGCTGACATGACATCATTGGATGGGAGAGGGAGGGAGGAGGCACACTCACAAGCACAGGGACGAGCAGACAGACAGATGGGCAGGCAGACGGGCAGGCAGGCAGGCGGTGGGAAAAGGACACCGGTGGAGAATAGGATGTATACTCTGTGGCGATGAGTCATCGATATTAGCCGCGTTACAAAAAACTGGAGATGATAAAAAACGTCAGCAGAGAATTATCAACGGCCATCGATGTGTAATGCTCACAATGTTACGAAATGTAATAAAATGTTGCGTGAACTAAGGTAATGTAATGTAATTTGATGTGATGACATCATTGCAGGATGATGCAGGGTATGAGTGTTGCTATTATGTGCCACAATAGAAGTAACTCAGTAACAGCATTTATTAGTACCGTTATTACTATGATTAACTACTAGGCCCTACTGCTTGTGCTGTATACACATACACTACTGCTGCTGCTGCTAACTACTACTATTATTACTACTACTGATACTGATACTGCTACTGCTACTACTACTACTACTACTACTACTACTACTACTACTACTACTACTACTACTACTACTACTACTACTACTACTACTATAGTATACTACTACTACTACTACTACTACTACTACTACTACTACTACTACTACTACTACTACTACTACTACTACTACTACTACTACTACTACTACTACTACTACTACTGCTACTACTACTACTATTGTTGCTGCTACTGCTACTATTACTATTGTTGTTGTTATTATTATTATTACTATTATTATTATTATTTTTTGCTTTTTTACCCGAGGTACCTAGGATACCTCGGGATTTCAAAAAAAATATGCTTTGTTGTTCAATGTCTAGAAAATCAGGACTCGCCCTCCGCAACATTATTATTGTTATTATTATTATTATTATTATTATTATTATTATTATTATTATTATTATTATTATTATTATTATTATTATAGCCTTAGAATTTTACCCATTTACCAAATGGTGACGTGATTCGTACTGTCTGTATGCTGCCTGTTATTGTTCCGCTATAGGCCTAAGTTGAGTTTTTATTTGCACAATAATAGGCTAGTATGCACAGTTTGCATGCAGAGGTCAGAACTTGGTTTCTAATAAAACACTAGATACTTGTTTAGAGTTGCACGTCGTCTACTCATAAGCACAATATGACCTAAAGAATTCATTACATTTTCGATCAGAATCCAGGAAAAGTATTCGCAACTAAAGACTTCCACGTGCGACGTGTCAAATTGCCAGCAAACTGCGAAAACTGTTGTTGAAATATGATACAGATTGCAATTGAATAGAGTTCGAAAGCACTCATCTTATTTAGGTTTCATTTATTTTGTAACATCATCTCCGAAATGAGATGCACGCTTCAAACAGTTTCCGTCAATCCAAGACTCTTTAGTCAACACAAGAGATTTCGTTTCGGGAATTGAAACGCGCTCAGCCACATGCTGGTCGAAACCAATTTGTTTGCAGCAAAGTCTTGCCCAAATATGGCTTCCACGTGATTGGCCAATCAGCGCTCGAGTGCGAGGTTGACCTATCTCTGGCTGATATGAAGTCTCCGAGCACAAAGCCATCTAGCCAGCGCAGAGGAGGGAGCCACCAGATCTAGGTACCAGGAAGACCCGGCCAATATTATGTGCACCGCGCACAGTCTCCACGACGGCGTCAATATTAACTTCATATTTATACGTCGAACTCTGTCTCAGTCTGTCTCTGTCTCTGGCTGTCTCTCTGTCGGTCTCTCTCTGTGTCTCTCTGCTTCTTCCTGTTTCCCACTGTCTTTCTGTCTGTCGGTCTGTCTGTCTGTCTTTCTTTTCTCTATCTTTTTTCTCTCTCTCACCCTCTCTGTCTCTCTCTGTCTCTGTCTGTCTGTCTGTCTGTCTCTTTCTCTCACTTCTTCCTGTACCACACTGTGTGTCTGTCTATCTGTCTGTCTGTATATATGTCTGTCTGTCTGTGTATTGTGTGTCCCTAGGCCTATATATCTTTCTGTATATCTAGTTCGCTATCTCTCGCTCTTTCTAGCTGTCCAATATTCCAGCAATCTATCTTATGCTCCTTCTTTTGGCCAGTATGCCTTCTGATTGTCTGTTTGTGTGCATCTGGCTGTCCGTCTGCCTGCCTGTCTGTTGTTTTTAATTGGTTATTCAATACGTGCTTCGTCTGGCTTCTAGCAGGTTGTGACCTCTCTCTCTCTCTCTCTCTCCTCCTCTCTCTCTCCTCTCCTCTCTCTCTCCTCTCTCTCTCTCTCTCCTCTCCTCTCTCTCTCTCGGGAAAGCGAGCAAAGCTGAGGCCCTCCTCAGCTGATCCGAGAACCCAAAATGGCTTCTCAGCTGCAGTAGCCTACGTGTCTGAATCATAGCGTGCTGACTGGCAGCAGGGTTTTATGCTGAGCATCATCAGTACACAATGGACGGTGATGAGTCTGGTAGCAACGCTCGTCAGCCATAGACGAACACCATCAGCAAATGGAGAGTCCTCTGGGTTCTTCCTCTGGGTTCTCAAAAGACTTCACCACATATAGATATATTCAGATTCATATCTGCAACTATCTGCATACATACACACATACATACATGCATGCATACATAAATGCGCACATCCGTGTAGACATGCATGATAGGTACAACCCCCGTACACGCAGACGTGTAGGCCTATACCTGAACTGTAGATGCGGATGACTTGCACGATATAGTTGCGTCTTTAGTGTGTGATCGATCGACAGAATGGGTTTAACTCCTACTCGCAATTACAGATAGACCCATGGCATGCAAGGTGCCTTTCTGTAAGAACTATACCGGAGTCAGGAGATTTATGAAAATGAGCGCTGCAGTCGGTGACCAGAGAGAGAGAGAGAGAGAGAGAGAGAGAGAGAGAGAGAGAGAGATGAGAGAGAGAGAGAGAGAGAGAGAGAGAGAGAGAGAGAGAGAGAGAGAGACAGACAGACAGACAGACAGACAGAGCGAGAGAGAGAGAGAGAGAGAGAGAGAGAGAGAGAGAGACAGAGAGAGAGAGAGAGAGAGAGAGAGAGAGAGAGAGAGAGAGAGAGAGAGAGAGAGAGAGAGAGAGAGAGAGAGAGAGGCATAGTGTACTTCCTACCCTCCCCTAGATCCCGCAGAAAACACAAAATGAATTGGCTTACACACACTTTGCATGCGCACCACGCAATTGCTGTTTCCGCAAGTGGGCGGTATCAATTAAAGACGGCATTGACTCTCTTGTAACTATCCACAAGAACCGCTAACGAATCATCAACATGAAGTCATCGTACATAGCAACACTGGACAAAGTAACGGTTATAATGGAGAAGTCTTTTTAAATATTCGTGTTCTTCCACCTTTTGGTCACACAATAAACGTGAATAAATAGGCTCCTAGATAATGTTATGTAACCATTAATTTTTAATTTATAGCGGCCGTTTGATCTCGAACTTGATCGTTTTTCAACGAACCAAGCGGGTGAGTTCCCGGAACACCGCTGTCTGTTTCAATAGCTGCCAAGTCATTTTAGATGCTCGTGTAGGGACCATGGATGCTGGAGACCGTGCGTGCTTAATGACGCAATAATTAATTAATTAATTAATTATATTGGACGCACGCTTTAATCAAAGTAGCTAACCTGCCTAACCAGCCCGTAAACATGAAGTGATAGACATTATGCTTGGAACTTGGACGAGAGACAGACAGACAGACAGACAGACAGTCAGACAAGCAGACAGAGATAGAGATAGAGACAGACATAGCATGGGCGTCCGCAGGGGGCGCAAGGGGGCGCATGTGCGCCCCCCCTGGATTCTGCGCGTATTTGCAGAGGAATGTTGATTATTTGATTATTATAATTATTACAACACGCTTCCCTTCGTGATTATCGGAAAACACTACATTCTACAGGTAACTATTTAAAATTAACATAGGAAGCGTAAGATTAAGGTACCATAGTGTACCGACCGTACAAATACGATACGCTCCACAATTTGGACTATAACTATAGGTTGCTTTGCTTAGGTGCAGCCCATTTGTGAAAATTCAGCATATAGAGTTCTTTCTTGGTAATACAGAAATTCATATTGTCTACCCCAATACCGGAAATGAATTCACTCGTGTCCGTTATAATAGCGAAGTAATTGGCATCATATGCTCTTTTCAATGCTATAGATAACAGATCCGCGGAAGAACCGCCTATACTATAGTGAGGATTATATAAATATATATATATATTTATACATGTATAGGTTATAATTATGCATTTGCATAAATATACATAAGCATATTTGACACTGGCTGAAGTTGGCTTGAGCGATAGTCTCCAAATAATCAGCTTCTTCCTTTAGATGCCAGCTGGCACGTGTTCTGCCACACCTTCTAAACATACCCCGCTAGATGAAAGAAGAATGCTAATCCATAATTTATCTGAGTTGTCACAAGTTTCGTTAAACCCTCATCTACTACACGTTGTGAGTCAGTCGGGCAATATATCACAGAAACGGAGGAGACGAAATATAGGAAAATTTCATATAACTGTGAGGCCAAGTGAGGGTCGACTGCATCGAGGGTAGAAGAAACTTGATAGCCCTATGAACGGAACAGATAGTCGATTGTTTTTCGCTCGGACAGGCGTTCTGCTGTCGGCCACTTTAAGGACGAAAAGGGACGAACGTTTCTGTTGCATTCAAACCTGCTTTCTTTCGTGGTATGATGCGTATGCTCTGTTGAAACTGAGCGCTGAATGAAGTCTATAGACCTAGGCCTAGAGCCGTTTAACGCGTGTCGTTTTACTGTCCACGAACAAAACCGATTCCGCCTTCGACTGGGAAGGTAGGTTTACTCGTATTAGGCCTAGGCCTACTTTGAAGGAGGGACGTAGAGGAAGGGAATCTTTGCGCAAACTCTTTATTCAAGTTGGAAGCTCGTTTTAGTAGGCCCATGCAATATTTTAAAATAAATAATAACATGGGGCCTAAGCTTCTTTTATCTTAGAAAAATAATAAAATATTAGGCCCCTTTATCTTTTTTCACTGATTGCGGTTTGTCACTTGAATGTTTCTGATGCAATAATAATGGAAGAAGATATACGTAAAAGCTCTACAATGAAATTGATAGGCTGCCTGTTTAATTCCATATTGACTGAAGGCTATTTGACACATTGTTTAGTCACTGAGCAAACCATTTAAAAGTTTGCGCCCCCTTAAAAAAAATTCTGCGGACGCCCATGAGACATAGAGACAGAGGTAGCCGAACGAGAGTCTGATTCAATTTTAGCCTCAACGAATCTGATTATGAGACCTTAAGTTCCCCGTTACCCTTCTGTTAACCTGCCAACCAAAGTATCTACGTATAGACGGACGAGCGGAGGAGCAGAGGAGCGAGCGGACGCTCAGACGGACGCAGAGACGGGCAGACGGACAGCATATGGATGAGGGGAAGGATGACGGATGAAATATCGAACGGACATAGCCATAGGCCAGGATGCGTCGAAATCAGATTCTACCCTTGCGACTGGCTTTATTTGATGAATTGGCCATCTAGCGAACGTATTGTCAACACGAATTTTTGTCGGCGCTTCTTCATATAGGCCTAATCTGCCGCTAGTATCATATTAGCCTTTATTAGATGCGAAATTGATGATGATGCTTTGAAATCTTTTTTGTGCTTTATTTAATGAATGACCCAACAGGGTTGGAGTGAAACTATATAACTCAGTCTCAGGACCGTTTTAAGAGGCCTACTAAAGAATTCCGAATATAATGGGGCCATGGGCTGCAACGGGTTCGCTGACTGACTGACTGACTGACTGACTGGCTGACTGACTGACTGACTGACTGACTGACTGACTGACTGACTGACTGACTGACTGACTGACTGACTGACTGACTGACTGACTGACTGACTGACTGACTGACTGACTGACTCCATAAGCTGTGTCTAGGGGGCCTAAGGGGCTTAGCGAACGGTCGCGAACCCTTTGCAGCCTTTCTTCCTTACTGTTGTCCGTTGTATTTCAAATGGCAGAAGTGACTTGAACATTTTCGCAAACAATACTTCACTCTGAGTCACTCAATGGTCCTATATTTATTGAACTGTTTCCTTTGAAAACTGTTCAGTAGGCCTATTTTACTCGATAGAGGATTTTATGATGATTCGATATACGTTCACCGATATGTGTTAAAACTACTTTACAATTGTCGAAAAGCGTTCGGCTTTAGACCCTCGACCTGGGATGGCCTCCACTTGGCGCTTCGCTCCCTTTCTAGGACTCCTGCTGAGACTTCTCAGAAATTCCTCTCTCAACAGTTTTGCTTGGCCGCACAGAGGTTGGGTGTGCCTCTGAGAAGTCCCATTGAAAATGGGCTTTATAAATTTACGTATAAAATATTATATTTATGTGAATATTGCAAAGGGGCGATTTTATAGCAAGCACGTAAGCGCGAGGTCATGGGCGGAGCTTGGTTTCCGTTCTTGGAGGGGCTAAAGCTTTCATGGGGGGCTAAGCCCGGGAAAAGATACCATTTACACGGTAAAAAATGAATCTGGGTCTTCTGGGGGGGGGGGGAGGGCTTAGCCCCCCCTCGTAGCCCCTGATAAACTTCGTCTATGCGCGAGGTTACAATCATGGTCACCATAGTTAGGCTATTAATTAATAGGCTTGCATTGCCGCGCTTGACATAAATCGCCGTCTGCTCTATAGTTAGGCTGTATGGCTGCCCTGTCTAAGCGCCCTGTCTATACGAAACTGTCTGGCTGCTCTGGCACCGCGCACATGATGTACTACGTCTCTAGTGCGGAGGCAATGTACAAATTCTTCAAAAATGGGAGATTATTCACTAACCCTCAATCTCAGTGGCGTAGCCAGGAATTTTTGATGGGGGGTTTATGGTCGGAAACCCTGTTTTTTGCTATTTTTTCTTACTTAAATGGAAAAATAACCTTAAAAAACCTTATTCCGGAGCCAATGGGGGGTTTTAACCCCCGAAACCCCCCTTGCCTACGCCACTGCTCAATCTAATTTTATATTCCTGTCTCAACATCTTTTTTAGGCCTATAATGTCATTGCTGCATAGAATGCTTCGGGTTAAGCAGGTAAACACGGAGATAAAACTGCATCTGTATCGGGATCCTGTTCTTCTGAAAGTTTCATCATTTTCATGCGATCATTTTCATCTACGTTTATGGCACTTGAAAATTTTCCACGAAATTCTCTTGTACAGGTTTGATTCATCTCTGTGGTATTCCTGAAAATTTCTCTGCTCTCCACATTCCATCATGCAATTAGCTGTCGAATGATATATGCGTCTTCGTCAAGTCTGTGAATTTGATGAAAACTTTCTGGTTGAATTCACTGCTTTTCCTGATACAGGCATCTGCCTCACTTAGCAGTAGCTGACTAACTGTACTTTTCCTGGCTTGAAGTCGGTGTCACGTGATATTCTATCCCCCTTAGAGCTATCCGGGGGATAAATCAATCTATCTCCCCGGATGGAATTAACCGGTCTAGACTATCCGGGGGGGGGGGATAAACCATTCTATCCCCTTTATTGAAAAATGTATATAATTGAAACATTTATGCTGTAATCAAAATTTAAAGTGACTCTAATTGTTTTTGGTGTCCTAAGCAATGCTCAGAGAAGAGCAACTTTAATTTATTAATTTTAGCTACTATGAGTGTTCCTGTGTTTTAAATGTTCTGAGTGCTCTAAACCAAAGCAAGGAAAATTATCTAGTAGTAATAAACATACCTGTTAGTGTCATTGTTCAAAACAAAGCATGCAGATAGAAATTAATTTGCAAAAATAAATACACGCTGAAGTGGCTTTTTCGACTTCTCTTCATTTCGGGGGATAGGCCTACGATTAATACGGGGATACTCCCCGTATTAATCGTATCCCCCCTATTTCGTGACACCGGCGTGGTCCTTTCCGACTAAGAATGGTGTTCCTGGTTATTGATTTGAAAACACCTACTAATGAACACATCGCATTCCAATGGATCATAAACATTTAGCCTCTGAGTCAAGTATGTGTCGCTAATCTAAATATTCCTAAAATATCAAGACGGGCAAAGGTTACAGTCGACGCTTGTCTTAATTATAATTATGTCTGTGCACATTGAAGTGCTCTGTAGCATAGTGGTTAGCGGGTTGGACTTTCGATCGAGAGGTCGGGGTTCAAATCCCCTGAAGGGCAGAAAATTCGGGTCGAGATTTCTGCTCCACTCGGGTCTCCTAGCCAACTCAGTTATTATAAGCATATATATATATATATATATATATATATATATGGTCTATACACTTACCGTATACTGTGTCAGTGGGACGATGAGATGGCAAGGGAGAGGACTGACCACCAGTCTTCATACCCGGCTGATTTCTGCAAGAAATATATAATTGGTCAGAACACATAAATGGTTTCAATGTGATGTTATTGTAAAGCAACCATGAATATTCATGAATATACATGAATATACATGAATACACATGAATATACATGAATATACATGAATATAATATATTATAATGTCGATCATTTCTGCCTAGAGGCTAGATGTTGGTTGGACCTGGCATAATTATTTACCGAACATATTTGTAGACTAGATATTCTCCAACAGCCCGTCGCCCTCTATAGGCCTGTAGATATGCAAACCTTACTTACACTAAGCATTGACTAAGGCAACAACGTATAGCCTACAGCTGTACATATACGACAAGGTCACTTTCGTCACTTTTTTACCAGTTGAAACAGTAGCAGCGAAATGATCGCTGAGGTCATTCCAATGACAAATCGACCGACGATGACGATGACGACGACTCCGTTGCTAATGATAAATGGCTGATCCGAAACTGCAGCGAGTTCTTCCTCTTGAATTTCAATTAGTCAAAGTTTGACTAACAATTATTGAAACTGAAACTGCTAACTGATAAATCTGAAACTGCTAAGACAGTGAAACTGAAACTGTTTTACCTCAATGGATTCCGTCAGATAATCGATCTCACAAGGAAGAGCCTACTATACATTTCTCACTATATATTTAGAATCTATCTGCTGAGTCTTCATTACATTAGCCGCCTACTGTTTGTCACAGCCTATAACCGTAATCGTAAACTCCAAATTTATCAATTGATCAAGTGCAACTCTATATAGCTAAGCGCAGAACATATTTTTTTAAATTTTCGTCGGCCGCGGTGGTGTAAGAGTATGCTCTGTGTCTTGAAACCGTAGCCTAAGGTTGCGGGCTCGAATCCACCTCGAGCCGACGCGCAGGGGCCCTGAGCAAGTCCGATGCTCATGCGCTTCGGCGTGAAACTCCGAACCAGTGTCCGCGCTGCAGTTGGGAGCACCTATCAGTAGTAATCTTCAAGGAGCGCTAAAACAAGTGTAGGCCTACATACATACATACACGCATACCATACAGCTTATTCCCGCGCGAGCTTACTCTCTAACCCTCTTTTATCAGTTCATAGGCCTACGCCTCTTTCTGTAATGATCCCTCCTTATCTGTAGTCTCTGCCTCGTTCTTCCCCCTGTCAGTTCGTCTCCCCTATCCGCCATGCACGCGTCCCATCCTCCCGCATGGGGACCGTCTGTTCAACGCGTGGACAGTGCATAGCTACACTCTGCACCCAAGGGTTGATCAATGATCAAGCCCCGCGTGGGTCACGCTAAACCGCACCGATTGGACACGCTCAGAACACGCAGCACCCGCGATGCACGGATCTGCACAAGCACGCACGCATTACGCAAACACACGTCGTAGGGTCCTTGCACATAATTATCTAGGGTAGACTAACATAGATCTATGCAATAATATCTGCACACAGATAAGGTATTCAACTAAGCAACCGATCTGACCAGTGGACACCGCGTCAGCGATGCATTTTCATCAGGTGGAGGCAGGGTCATGAAAGTCTTTGATCGAAGAAATTAAATGCTAAAAAGAAATTAAACACTCCAAAGAATTTCTTGCAGGTCATAAGGCAGGTCAAGAGTAAAAGAGGCAGGGGTCAATTGACCTGCCACGATCTGTATTGTAGCCCCGCCAGTGGATGGAATTTGCACTAATTAGCTTCAAGACACAAAATACCCGGTGTATACACCTATGGAAAAAACACGTATCACCCATTATCCGGTATACATTATAAATAGTACAGTCGTTCAACAGTGTATATATAACTAGTAATTTATTCATATAATTTCTTCACATGTAGACCTTATATAATTTTATGACCATGCGCCCTATTTGTATAGGCTATATTATGATACATGTAGGCCTACATTGTATATAAGTGTTTGGGTAACCATGTGTATAGGTAGACACTTAGGCCACACACACACGCATATGTGTGTATGTATTTAGGCCTGCATAATATTTGTCCTTCGAGTATATATATATATATATATATATAATTATATATATATTTATGTGCATGGTTATAAGAACCTCTGCTCATTGCTTGAGTGTTTGTGTAAATAATTGTAGCATATTATATATGTATATGCATATATATGATATATACATATATGAATTTGAAAGTATTCCCGGATGGACATTTTGAGGTGTTCAAGAGGTTGTTAAAGGCGCGTTAAGGATCAACAATAGTGGAAATTTGCGCCACTATGTATAATATATGCATGTCGGCTGTGGCCCATTGACGCATGGGCCGCTGCACTCACCACAGCGCACCTCTATCCTTCCGCCCAATCACGCCGTCGTCTTCAACGCGTATCACTGAGCCTCTGCAGACCGGAAGGGCGAACAGGCGAGCGAGCAGCCGAAGGATAGAGGAAGTTGGAAAGTACAGAGGACCCCCGGCGAGAATTTATCTCGAGGAAGAGACGCTTCCAAGATGTATAAAAGGCGACTGTTGAATGGACGATACAATCAGCAGAGGACCTTCAGAGGAAGAAGAAACACTGTACGAAGAAACATCGTGTTGGAAGTTCAGCAAAAGATAGTCAGCAATTTTGAGATAGAAGACTTTCGTTGAGAAGATCATGGTATGTGTAAGAGCGATTATAGTTTAAAATATTATAATTTAATAATCTAATGATAATAGTATTATGAGTAAATTATTGGCAACAAAGCATAAACAACTCTATGAAAATAATAATAATGGACAATGCAAATGGCATAATTCATGAAAAAAGTGAATGTAGTGTATTTTATATTGTAACAACTCTGGAACTTTCCAGCTAGATAATCGGTCAATGGTGTTGCAACTCAATCTGTGTAAGTAGGTGGGTGAGTATAAGTAAATTATTTATTAATGCAAATGAATACAGAATATACTTACTTACTTCCCTATATTATGCTATATTATAAGAACGCAACTCTTGAAGCTTTCCTATGAAACTCCGCCACTCCGTGGATGCACTCTGCCAGTGCCAATCCTAAGCCTGGATAAAGGAGGAGGGCGATACGACAGCAACAATTAATCCGCTTAATTTCCTATGCAATGATCTGTCAATGTTGTTGCAATCCAATTTGCATGATCTTAACGATCGGGTTCAGGAATCCTCCAGTTGCTCTGTGGTCAACTGGTTTGCTTTGACTACTATTATATGTCCACATATCTGGATTCTAGACAACCCCTAGGTTTAGTCAGGGTGCAAGTTTGTTGTTGGAAGCAAAAGTGAAAGATTTCCATCATGATGCATTTCCTCAGTCGCTTGTGCTTAGTACCAGTAGCGGCGCTAGGGGGTCTAGGGGTGTGGCTAAGCCGCCACTGCTTAGTACCAGCTGCAGCCTACAATTCCATCAGGAGGTCGCGTCAGGGTCATGACTCATGAGTGCTGTGCAGCAGGTCGAAGAAATTACATGTAAAGAAGATTTTAAAAATTACAAAAGAATTTAGGGAGATCCAGGGCTTTTTAAAAGAAATTTTTAGAATTGCACAACCAGCAAATGTTTTTATACTATGGGTTTATTGGCGAAAAGTTCTGACGACTTTTAAAAGTCGATTCTGAGAAAGTTTTCCTTAAAAAAGTCGCACGTCATCGCCAAAATAGAAATTTGGATTTCCTACATATTTTTCACTGCACAAGCTCTTCTTTCCATTTCGCTCTTATATACGCGGTAAACCGGCTGCATTTCCCTTTTCTAATGATTATCGCTGCAGATTGCTATTTAAAATTGCACAAATTTATTTACAACTGCACATTTTGTGTGGAGCCGCATGTTAGAAAAAGCCGAGGGAGGTCATAGAGTACAACAGGCAGCGAACTGCCTCGACTTATGCAGGGTAGACCTATATGAAAGGGAAAGCTTTCCTTCAACTTTCAAGAAGAATTGTAAGGTCACGGCAAATTGTCTGGATGGGAGGGGGATGAAAGATACTTTTGCAGACTGGGCAACTACCTTCAGAGATTGAATTGCTGATTCCGCCTGTCACAGGTGCGCTGATTCCCATTCTCTTCTTCTGGTTCTCTGCCACTAGGCAGGTTCGGCTGTCCAATGTTGCCACTCCTCCCTCCGCTGGGCCCTCTTTTAGTTTTTGGTATCCAATCCTCGTCATCATCGTGTCCAACATCATCTGTCGTGGTCGTCCTCTTCCCATTCTACTAGGTCTTTAATTATTTATCTCTATATATATGGTAGGACTGTATAGGTCTTGTAGGCTGTGTAGGCTACACCAGAGGTGGGTAATCGTAATCGAGTATTCGAGTAGACCAACAGCTAATTCTAATTCCAGCAATTTGCTATAGACTTAACACCAGATTTTCCCAGTTCTAATGCTTGTCGTACTGATCTTTTCTAGACATAGCTACTTGCACTTTGGTTTTGACGCTCTAGCGGCTTATGCCTTATGTTAAGACACGTGCACGATAAAAATTATTTATTAGTTTCCAATTACATCGCACGTGAGCCTAGTTATAAGTTGGCCGGATTTCAATATAGTTTAACGATATGCGACTATATTGACGCATGAATATCGAGACAATGAACATTGTATAATATTTATTCGGTAACCAACTTATTACTGGTCGTAATTAAACCATTAGTGCACAGATACCAATGAATGCCCCCATACGGCCATTGAGTCCGTGTGCTTGGCCTCTCGGATTTCAACCAGCCCGGTTGATATGGCAGACAGAATTGCCTGTATACGTCATTACAAACACTAATTTAGCAGCCTGTATAGGCTATGTTAACTGGGATGTTAACATATACAGGCTGCTAAATTAGTCGTGTGACTCATGTCAGCTGCCTGACCTTTGCAGGATCCAGAAAATAGTTAGGACTACTTGCCTAGCTACGTTAATATAGAAATATTGCTTACGTCAATATGTCAACTCCAAAATCGATAGCCTAATTGGTCCACCATTGGCAACGATTCACTACAAATCATTCAAAGTCTATTCGATATTTATACTTTTATTATAGTCTATTATAGTGATGGTTTAACGCGTCTGGTCCTTGCAATGTATATAGGGCGGACAGAAAGAATTAATTGCATACATGCATCAGTATACACTAATATGCATAGTCCAAGTATGTAAAATTCCTAAGCGGTTGCATCACCGCGCTGCATCGTTGCAGGAGGCAGAAAAGAGTTACTTACCTAGGCGACGTTAATATACAAATTATTACCTACGTCAATAGCCTACATGAAGTCCAAAATCTATAATTAGACCACCATTGGCAACGACTCATCACATGTCAAGTCAATAGGGGCGTATAGTCGATAGTTACATTGGATTCTCCATGACTCGACTAATTTTTATATTCTTTTATTATGGTCTTTCATACTTCATAGTGATGGTTTCAACGCGTCTGGCCCTTCTAATACAGAGCTGAAAAATTAATTGCCTACTTCACACAATTAGTCCAAAGTGATTGACCTTGACCTGGTCGTTGCACGAGGCAGAACAGAATTACTTGACTACATCAGTGTTTACAAATAACTGCTTACGTCAGTATGTTTACATCGTTAAACTATCATTTGCAATGATCCGCACCAAGTTGGTTTAGTCGATATTTACTTTGGATTCCGATTCTCTACGCCCATGTATAGGCACATAAATTATATTAGTCTTTGATAGTGATAGTTTCAACGCCCATGTAGACCAACCTTGAGGTAGAAAATGATTAATTGCATACTTCAATACAGAAATATTTGAAACATTCAAACTCCCAGAGCGATCGTTTAACCACTATTGGCAATGATTTGCCACAATCGATCTGGTCAGTATTAACATTGTATTGTCTATGTGCACATTATTATTACCGTACAGTCTTTGATAGTGAATAGCCGAACGCTTAGAACCAATAGCAACAACGCTTTAGGTCTGTCATTATCAGAAATCTCGTTTTTTAATTCTTTTCTTCTTCTTCTTCTTATTTTTTCATTTTATCAGAATTGTCGTTTATTATTATTATTCTTTTTTATTATGTACAGAATGCGCCTAAAATAAGTTAATTCTTCTAAATTTTCTTTTTGTGGGCCAGGTTGGCATGGAGTCCTGTCACATGCTTGATAATGCCAGGCCACAAAATAACTCGTGCCCAACTCTGCTCTATAGTATACGCGCCTTTTCGTCACTGCTGCCAGGGGCAACTGCCGTACTGCATACCAATATATCTTTCCTTATATCCCGGCGCCGCGCCGGGGTAAGTACTGCGGCATTTTTTGATATCCCGGCGCGGCGCCGGGGTACGAGGCGAAAAGGTTAAGTTTAGAGGCCATGGACAACTTTGTTCCGTCATTCTTGCATTCTTTGCTTTGCGTAGTAACTGATCTTACACACTGACGCGAAACTAAACATGAATGGTTGCTACGTGTGCGCTGTCGCTGTGTGCGTTGTTTAACACTTCAAGCTCTCCGACGCTAAAAATAGCTGACCCCTGATTGGGAACTTGGGATATCCCGTCATAAAAATCGCTTAGTGAACCAGAAAGTCGCTCTAGTTATGTATAATTATTATTCATATGTCAATAGTGAATGGTTGCTGGCGATCGACAGAGTCTCAATGGGCAATGATCTTGGTAGTTCAAAAGTTTTGATAATTATACTCCGCCGACGAAACCTCTCCCAGTGTAGCCTATACAGATAGTTTCATTTTGAATATTTTCTAGGTTTCATTATTTATGTCCATACCATTGAAGTCAACTAATTGCTTTATTTGAAACGCATGCATGCAAAATAATAGTAACATTTACGCATTTATAAAGGTCATACATCCATGTTTCATAATGGTTGTGTATGAGTGTTTGCATGTACCGGTATGCATGCATACATGTATGTATACATGTACGTAGGCCTACGTATGTACGTATGTATGCATGTATGTACGACGTTGTACGTACGTACGTACGTATGTATGTATGTATGTATGTATGTATGTATGTATGTATGTATGTATGTATGTATGTATGTATGTACGTACGTACGTACGTACGTACGTACGTACGTATATACGTATGCACGTATGTACGTATGCACGTGTGTATGCATGTATGTATCTATGTATATATGTTTTTATGCGTGTATGTTTGTATACATTTAATATAACGTCTTTTGAGCATTTTTTTATAATAAATTAATAATGGTCTATGGCGTTTTGTTTTATAGTTTTCCGCTTGGAGCGCTGTCGTGGCGGTCGCGTTTGTCTACGTCACACTGCACAACCTTGGCCTTGCAGGAGGTCACGTGGTTCCGGTTAAGCGTAGCTCCGGTTCATCGGAAGAGATAGCATGCGAGCACATTGACGATCAGTCGGAACTGTGGTTCAGGAGCCCCTCTTCCCCTATCCTCGAGAGGGCCGTCGAAGTTGAAGACGGAACTCATGTCTCCGGTCCGTTTCAGCATACACAATTCAAAACGGGCATTCCAAGGGCTGTCGTAGTAAAAGAGGGAACGCACGTGTCCGGCAAGTTCCAGCATGGTCTGCTCGAAAGGGTCGCTCCAGTGTCTCGCCGAAAGAGAAGCAGCAGACAGCAGTACGAGTCGTTTTGCAACTGTCACATGGAAACGCAGCGGGTAGAACTTGGAGAAGAGTTCTTCCCGATGTCCATCTTCAGCGGAACTTGTCTCCCGTCGACGAACCCTCATTGCGAGTGCGTTCCGAGACTGTACGAAGAGAAGATCCTGCGTAGAGTCCTTCATCCCTGTCTTACCGTCCAAGACCCAAGAAAGAAGAACGAGGACGCGGAAGTTTGGGTAGAGAACAGCTACAATGTTGTCGAGGCTTGTGAACCGAAACTTATTAGACATCACCGCAGACACTAAGGTTCAATTGGCTATACGCTTTCCTTGGTATTGATTTCTTTAACGTCCGATAACTTGCCATTTATTTATGCAAATGTATATGTGTATGTGTATGTGTGCCTGTGTGTGCAATTTGTTATTTATCCGAAGTGCAATTTGAACGCTTTCGTCGTGTTAAGTCTGTTGTTGGAAGCGTAAAGAGTGAACCGTGTTCTTTTCCTACGAGTTGAATAGTCACAGTTCAGCTGTTTTTCGTATTTGATGTCATTTTCGTAAGTTATCGTCGTTTTTTGAACATTTCAATGACTTTTTGTTGCAGTCATGCTTGCATTTTGATGTAGAGATACTTTTCACTGGCATTATAGGATGTTGCTTGATTCTGATCGTGCTACAGAGATGATGAATTAGCAGCACAGCACACTTTAGCGTTTAATTATAGTCAGTACCAACGAACGAAAATTCCTCCCCCAGAGAACCATAAACAGGCATATGCCTATATAGATACATATAGCCTATGAGTACATGTATACATGTATGCAACACAATTCACTTCATACATTTAATGACCTTTGTGTAGTTTCATACCAGTATATCATACTTAGTCCACGTGCAATAATGACCTTACCCAGGAAAACTGTAATTATAACATTCCTTCAGTTTTTCCTGAACTTTTCATTTCGGGTCTGTAAAAACGATCAGAAGATTTAATCAAAGTGATTCCTAAGTGTCTTTTTTAATTTATGGTCCAAGTTCTCGTCGCAAAGCCATTAGTCTATAAGACTTTTTTGTTAGGCCCGTATAGGCTACATGTGTTTTTATTGTTTGTCTTGATGTTCATTGTTCATTTTTAAATACAGAATTTTTAGCCAGAGGCTGAGATAATATTATTTTGTCTTATGTTTCGTAGTTTGTTTTATTTAATGTGCCATATATGTTAAATTTATTATTTTCATGTCTATAATTTATTATCTTCGTTTTCTGTACGTTTTCATTCCAATTGTTAACAACTTAACTGCGATGTTAGATGTTGATATTAGCAGTTTATGGCGAGACACACTTTGCGTATAGTAAATACCATTTTTCTGAGGCCCGCTGAAAACTTGTCACTGGCGATTTTGCTGATACATTCCATTATAAATAGCCGGACCGGTGAAGAAGATGGAATTCGTGCTTGTTGAATGCATTTATGTGCTTTTCTTGTTTGAATTTTATTTATTTATTTAGAGTTCATCAACTTTGTTATTTGAGTGAATATATTTAACCGTTTTATCATGATTGTAATATGAAAATAAAAGCTTACACTGAAGGTTTTATCATGTCAATTTCATAACTAAGTCTATTAATCAACATCTTCAAGTTCCAACCGCATAAGTCGCCGTAGGCGTTTTTAAATAACGTGGGACAAGGGTGAAGGAGTGGAAATGGAAATGGACGGAGACAATAACTGTGGCGCCATCCAGTAAATCAGTTGAAGTCCACGAAACATTTCAACCAGACAATCAATCAATCAGCCAGTCAATGATTCAATCAGTCAGTCAATTGATCGACCGATCGATTGATCGATCAATCGATCAATAAATCAATCAATTACATGTAATCAATCAATCAACCAACCAATCAATCAGTCAATCACTTTGTCAGCTAATCAGTCAATCAATCAATCAATTAGCCGGTCAATGAGTCAGTCAGTCAGTCAATTGATCGCTAGCTCGCTCAGTCAATCAATCAATCAATCAATCAATCAATCAACCAATCAATCAATTAATTGCATGTAATCAATTGCATGTAATCAATTGCATGTAATCAATTAATCAATCAACCAATCAAATCAATCTATCAGTCAATCACTCAGTCAGTTAATCAGTCAATCAAGCAAACAATCAATCAGTCAGTCAGTCAGTTAATCAGTCAATCAATAAATCAATAAAGCAGTCAATCAGTGATTTATTGAAGCAGTCTGAAGAGACATTGAAATTGACATTTCACACAAAGAAAATGGCACAGTTTCTCGAAGTACAAAGGCTTGCCAAAATGAGCCGAAGTCCCGCTTAATTAGGCTGACCCATAATATTCTATCTCACAGGTAATAATATGGTGCTAAAACCATATTAGTCCAACACGAAAAATATGGCCTAATAGCATAGGCGCAACCACGTCCTAAAAGTTGGGGGGGACCAGGGAACAAAAGAAATTTTTTAGTAGAAGTAATAATAGCGAGTGCGAAGCGCGCGAAATTGCGATTGCCGACGGCAAGAAACCCAAAAGATTATGGGGTGTGGGGTGCGTCGTAAGCTCCCCCATCGGGGTCTGGGGCGGAGCCCCAGAAACCGAAGCAATTTTGAGCATTCGATGCCAAACCGAGTGCATTTAGGTTCTAGTTTACCTGAAATTTTGCAACGATGATATCGGAATAAAAGTACCTAAACTATCTCGATCTGTGAAAGTCTAAATCTAAATCAGTCAATCAATCTCTTAATGAGCCATATAGTAATTGACATTAGACATTGCTTACAAAAAATGGCGCAACTTCTGGGGATGCAAAGCTTCGCCCTACCCTAAAGGCACAGAAGTCATGCATTGATTTTAATATAGGTCTACACATAAACTAAGACACAGTGGAACCAAAGAATGAGAATCATGAGTGCTCATTTCCGTATAACCGGAAAAAGGTTAGAGATCTTTTTGGACTACTCTAGTATTATTAGAGAAAGCTATCTATCTTAGAAACGGTAAAATGGTGCCAAAATTATAGTCGTGCAACAAATATCCAAATTATACATTGATTAAAATGCACATATAAATGAGCACACAGCGGATCTAAGGAATGGGAAACATGTGCCCAATTCCATATCCTAACAGTGTAGACCATAGGTGAAGACTTGGTGCTGACTTTGGGGGACAAACGAACGGCCGAAGGAGGATCGACGAGCAGGGGAGAGTTTGGGCAGGGAGATATGCCCCCAAACTTCGAAAAATTTCGATTTTCAGCACTACAATGGTAGCATTTCAGGTAGGCATATTAAAAAATTTCCTCGTCATTTTAGTGCATATATTCTTTGTTTACGACTTCAGAAGTGCCCTCCCCAATGTCGAAATGCTATGAATTGATAATTGTTTAGTAAAGTTAAAAGAGGTGTGTAAGAGACATCAATAATTGGAATTTTCTGTTTAAAAAAATTAGAGTTAACTTGTTTGATGATAATAGTTTAGTAAAGTTAAAAGACGTGTGTAAGAGACATGTCCAATTGGAATTCTCTGTTAAAAAAATAGCTAGTTTGTTTGACGATAATAGCTTAGTAAAGTTAAAAGAGGTGTGTAAGAAACGTCTCCAAATGGAATCTCCAATCTGTTTAAAAATAATAGTTAACTTGTCTGATGATATAAGTTTAAAATTAAAAGATGTGTGTAAGAGACATCTCCAATTGGAATTCTCAGTTTAAAACAATAATAATAGTTAACTTGTTTGATGATAATAGTTTAGTAAAGTTAAAAGAGGTGTGTAAGAGACATCTCCAATTGGAATTCTCTGTTAAAAAATAAAGTTAACTTGTCTGAAGATATAAGTTTAGTAAAATTAAAAGATGTGTGTAAGAGACATCTCCAATTGGAATTCTCAGTTTAAAACAATAATAATAGTTAACTTGTTTGATGATAATAGTTTAGTAAAATTAAAAGAGGTGTGTAAGAGATATCCAATTGGAATTCTCTGCTTAAAAATAATAGTTAATTTGTTTGATGATAATAGTTTAGTAAAGTTAAAAGAGGTGTGTAAGTGACATCTCCAATTGGAATTCTCTCTTTTAAAAATAATAGTTAACTCGTTTGATGATAATACTTCATTACAGTTAAAAGAGGTGTGTAAGAGACATCCAATTGGAAATCTCTGCTAAAAAAATAATAGTTAATTTGTTTGATGATAATAGTTTAGTAAAGTAAAAAGAGGTGTGTAAGAGACATCTCCAATTGGAATTCTTTGTTAAAAAAATAATAGTTAACTTGTTTGATGATAATAGTTTAGTAATTATATTATATTTAACTTGGGATTTTAAATCGTACGTTTTTATTACCTATTGTTAATCTGTTGTATAATAACGATGTTCTATGTCCCATTGTTCGTTTTCCAGAGGAGTAATAAACAAAATACTTACATACTAACTTACTTACTTTCCATATTATTCCCAATGTCCAACTGGAGGTTGATTCGAGCCTGAAGGAAACCTGATGGGAAATGTAGCAGAAGCCCGATTATGACGTTGTGGCGTTATTTATTATTATTAATCAGAAGTTTAACGACATCTACAAAGACTGTTGACGTCTTTAAAGATTTTTAACAGTGCATTGCACTTTTTTCTCCTCGCATTTTTAACGCTCGAGTGCCCAAGGGTGGGGGTCCGACCGGACCCCAGGCCCGTTTTTTCCGGATAACTTTTTAACGGCTATAGATATGCAAAAATGCTTTTAGGTATTCTTAGAGCAACCATTTGGGCATTGAATGGTATATTTGCGTGAGTATTGTCCAACCCTGTACCCCACAACCACATCGTATACTAAGAGTACCGCAAGATTTGCGGCTATTCCTTCGGTAAATGACGCAAGCAAGCATTATACTGTGTATCATGAGATTTTTACACTATTATTTTGCACCAGGTGGTGCTATTGTGATATAAGATACATCAATCGATTGCAAATTCATCTGGGAATACATAGAACTAAATTCTGTAACGATATTCCAATCCCTTCTCAAGATATTAGCATGAAAACGATAGACTTCCTTCGGTAAATGACGCAAGCAAGCATAAAATGTGTATCAAGAGATTTTTACACTATTATTTTACACCAGGTGGTGTTATTGTGGTATAAGATACATCAATCGATTGCAAATTCATCTGGGAATACATAGAACTAAATTCTGTAACGATATTAAAATCCCTTCTCAAGATATTACCATGAAAACGCTGGGGTCCGCGCGGACCCCCCTCTTGGGCCTTAATGTGTACCAAAAAATACCTTGGGCACTCGAGTGCTAAAGTAGTCTTTATACACGCAAGCAGCATATGCTCAGTTGTTTCAAGCAATTGACATTTAGAACAAATGCCTGTTGTGCTTTTACCTAACACAGTAACACTTTCAGCCAAGTGTTATTAAGGACATGCCACATCCTAAGTCGGGTAATTTGAACTTCTTTTTTCCTGATGGAGTCCATTAATTTTATATTAGTTGTGACGTTGGGTGTTGGCAATGTTTTTAAAATAACCGGTAATACGTTAAAAGAGGTATCTTATCCACACAGTATAATGTTCGCAAACTATTCAACGTGGGACTAAATAACTATTGGTTAGAGCCTGGATTGCCCGGGAATTCATATCATTAGAAATATGAACTTCATCTGCTAAAGTTTTCTTTCTCTAGAACTCTACTGACGTGTGTGTGTATACATGCCCTAACGATTAAACATTGGGGGGGGTACAAATGCATGGGCCGTCCCCCCCCCAACGCCTCCATTGGGGGGACCGTCCCCCTGCCCACCTAGGTCTCCGCCCGTGGTTTCACGTGCTATCTGTGTGAGACGCCAACACTGTCGAGTTAAGATGTTGGCCTACAGGCAGGATTAAAACACTCTTGATTCAGCCTTAATGCTGAGAATCTACGTTCTTAATATGCCAGTCTATAGTGAAATGGCTATTAGCAGTAGTCGGTTGCAAAAGTCCCAAGCCTCTCGTCGAAAGTTGGAGGGGACCATTCGTCGAAAGTTGGGGAGGGGACCATTCGCCGAAATTTGGGGGGGACCGTCCCAAGCCTCCAAAAAGTTGGGGGGGACGCGTCCCGTGGGTCCCATAGGGTGGTTAGTGGTTACGCCTATGCCTAATAGGCGATCCATTGGTATAAATGTAAATTGGGAATGAGTGGAACCAAAGAATGAAAAGCATACAGGTTTAATACGAATTCGGTCTAACCAGAAGCAGATCCAGGAGGTCAATCCGGCCATGCCCCCATTCAAAGATTTGCACAGAACGTGCCCTCCGCCATCAGCAATTGAGGCTTTCAAGTTTTCACTTAATGCAGCGAGAAGAAGTAAGAGAAAAAAGTAGCTTATGACTAAAAGTCATCAGATTTATCGGCGAAAGAAATTTTCATAAGAAATTTTTTTACCCAAGACCAAAGATTTTGCTCCCCCTTCCAACATTTCTGTATCCGCCCCAGCGCCTCGGAGTCTAACCAAAGCAACTCTGTGCAACGTGCGCACTGCACAGTGTGCACGATCTATTACAACGCCACTGGGCGTCGAGTTAGGTAGCCTACATTAGGCTATAGGCCTATAGCTGCATTGGATTAGTTTGGGAAATCCGGCACGAAACCGTAGGTGCAATCACGTCTTAAAAGTTGGGGGGAACCCTAATGAATCACGTCCTAAAAGTTGGGGGGCCATAATAATAAAGTTAGGGGACCACTCAAAAGTTGGGGGACACGTCCCGTTGGGTCCCATAGGGTGGTTGCGCCTATGCACGAAACAATAAATAGAACCAGATATGCTTAAAATCAGAATTCAGAAGAGGCGTTCATATGAAATAAAGTCTTATTTACGACGACAATATTTACGGAAGTTCAGCCAGCGTAAATGTAAACGTTAGCCTAAATGCAAACGTATCTGCCAAGACATCTTTATAGCGACCGTAGCCTACATGATTCGAATTTGATCGTTTTTATTGAGTGTCATCGGATGAGGTTCATCGTTGCCGCTGGCACGTCAACGTGACGTCATGTAAGGCATCCTGTACGAATCGTCCTGTCCGAGATTGAAATCTCTGGAAAATATTACCATGGTCGGTATACAGTGTTTCTTCTGTGAGAAAGCACAGGAAGAAAAGGAAGAAGAAGAAGAAGAAGACGACGAAGAAAAAGAGGAGGAGGAGGAGGAAGACGAAGAGAAAGAGGATGAGGAAGAGGAAGAGGAAGAAGAAGAAGAAAAAGAAGAAGAAGATGAAGCTATGATCTTCAAACATGTCAATTTAGATGCTAATTTTATTAATTTTCTGTCTGTCTGATTCAGTGACCAATGCCTAACAATTTCTTGTTCTCCATTGAGCATGGTCGCACAAGTTTAGCCTTTTGAATCTCGTACATAAAAACTTCTGTAGTTTATTTCGGGCTGGGGCTTAAATCCGAAGACCCTTAAGACCTAAATTCGCCCATGCAGGTCCGTTTTTGGATATGATCACCACGCACAGCCCCCCCCCTCTACATAGAAACCTCCACCACAAAGGCAAGCAATGTTGTTTTAGCTTATGTTACATAATTAAAGCTTATTGCAGAAGATTTCAGTTAGCGCAGTGTGCAGTGTGAACACACACATTTTACAAACAAATAACTGAAACTAATGGACGGTTAAAACGTCAGAAGTTAGTTTGACTCTGGCCTGAAGTCTGGTCAAATCAGCGAATTGTTAATTGTTTTATTCTTCGCAAATTCGGTCACCAGATCTTCAATGTTTGTCTAATGCAGAGCAAAAACATTCTGTGCTCACCAGGGTCAGGTAGGACTCGTTTCCCCTCCACCACCCTCACAGATGCGCGCAGTCAATGGCTGATACTGCAGAAAATTTCAAAGGGGAGGGGGACCAAAATTTTCAATCTTGGGACTGGGGGAAAAATCCGTCTTGGTCGCCGAAAATCTGTTGATCTTTTTTTAGCCATTCGTCCATTTTCCAAGAAAAAGATACCGTTTTAGCCGCCAAAATCGTTTATGACCTTTTTTCAGTCATCAGTCATCCTGGTCGAAGTAATGGCCTCTCTAGCATCCTGCTTTTCTCTCCCGCTGCATTGAGTTAATGGCTTGTTGAAATCAAATGGGGGGGGCACATCCCATGCACTTTTTAAATGGGGTGCCATGGCCGGATTGCCCCAGCATGGATCCGCCCCTGCGCGCAGTCTGGTCTTGAGCAGTTGCATTCTTGAGAATAAAAACGCAGTGACACAATTAGCACCAGATATAAGATCTACATGCGCAACACTATCTCCAAATCAAGAAATGATCTCTGAACTTCTTTATGAATAATGAAGTAGATAGATGATAGCCGATGATATATGAAATGAATTCTCGACGGAGAATCTTGAGCTAGTTCGATCTGTTCATTTAGAATTTTAGATGATGCGCTGACGTTATTAGCATATAGCACTGAAATGTCACCACCACAATCGTCGTCGTCGTCGTCGTCGTCATCATCGTCATCGTCATCGCCATCGTCATCGCCATCGTCATCGTCATCGTCATCATCATCATCATCATCATCACCATGCATCATCAACACCACCATCAACACCACCACCACCACCACCACCACCACCACCACACCATCACCATCACCATCACCATCACCATCACCACCACCATCACCGCCACCGCCACCACCACCGCCACCACCACCACCACCACCACCACCATCATCATCATCATCATTATCATCATCATCATCATCATCATTAATATCAATACCGCTATTGTTGTTGTTGCAGTCATTACTGGTCTAGTTTGCTACACCGGTAAGCGATAATGGCATTCGTCTGTTGGTTGCAACGGACTGCGGTTCAAGCCCCGAGCTGGGAATTGACATTCAGAGATTTAGATATCTCGGGCTAGCACGTGTGGGACGCAGGGGCGCAAGCTCCTGCGGAGCGACCTTGGGCAAGTTGCTTACCCATCATTGTCTGTGGGGAAGGCAACGGGAAACCACCTCACTCATCTCATCACCAGAGGCGTAAAGCCAATGAACCTGCCTTCGGGCAGAGCGCCATCATCATCAATCATTGTAATTACTATCATTCTTTGCATATAGTCATAATTCTTCTTCGCCTACTTCTTCTTCCTGCGTATTCAGCATTAACTGTTATCATCAGCCAAATACAAAGTCAATGGTTTATTATTTAGAAGAGTTTCCGGAGACAGACCCCGACGACGAGTCTGACCTACTTCTTCTCAAGACGTAATTATACGTCTAACAATAAAACATAATACAAATAGACCTGTTGCTGTTTTTTATAGGCCTACAGGTGTATACCCTTACATTCTCACACTCACAAGCAAGCAAACTATTAATGGACTCACTAAGGGCGGTTGGCCTGCTCGTTAAGTGCCTGAACCCTGAATTGTCAACCGCTATAAAACTACGACCGTTCAGCACTTGATAGTTTTTCCATGTTGAGAGCTGTTCTGACCTACTTGTCCCGTGTCAAGAACACTCTATTAGACAGTTATAATTATAGGCTATTTATAGTCCGGGTATTTTCTCCCCGTTACAGTTAGAAACCTCAATTATTTTTAACTTCTTCTTTCTTCCTTCCTTCTAATTCCTCTGATTCCTGGTGTTTTCATTCGTGCACGAGCACACGCAGGAGTAGATAGCAGCCTGGCTAAAAAAAAAACGCGGTAGTACTTCATGCGCTCATTCTCATCGGTAGGCCTATTACATAATTACAATAGACTTTTTTAACTCGCCGTCTCGCCGTCTACTATTCGTCTCTCTGGCCTATCCTTTCAATCCTTTGTCTTTGTCTGTATGTCCACTAATTTATACTCATTCATTCGATTGGGCATTAGTTCATCGGGAACTTTAGGCCAAATTCTGAAGTTTCGTTTTTCTAAATTATTTCTTCACAGACTTCACTACCTGGTAACACTCGACGGTTGCCAAATGCGCTGAGTGTTGCCATCGCATAAAATATTGTAAACATTCGCCACGTGAACGCGCGCACGTAACACAAATTAATTATAAGAGCAAATAATTAATTATAGATACCGGTACACATATTATGCATAACATACACATACCAGTGATACCACATACACACATGCACATACACGCACGCACGCACACAACAACTATACTTTCAATGGACGGTACTGGACTACTGGTTGGTATAATTATATATATATATATATTATATATACAGACCAGTCCTACACTATGCAGCACTCAGGCAGACAGACGGACAGACAGACAGGCAGGCGGACACAGACACACACATAGACCGATATATATATATATATATATATATACATATTAGGGTATCTCTTAAAAATGAAAGTTTGAATTTTCAATCTCTCACCCTTTCAAGTTGTTAGCCTAACAACTTGTTAGGTTTATGAAGAAATAATTAGAAACAAATTGGTGGAAATCGGATAAAATTTAGAGGCTGCCCTTTGATGTCAAAGTTTAGCACATATAGCCTAGGCCTATTATTTAAAAATATGCCACATATTTCGCATTGTTAAAAAATCCTAGATTACCTCATTAATTAGTTTAATTTCAATCGATGGAAGGAGCAAAAGCAGGTTCTTAGCTTATATTCATTTCGATAATTTATATAGCACCTTTTCAAGCGATCTACGTTTTTACTTCCCATGCAGCTTACGCCGGTACGGTACCAAATTATACTGCTTGGTAACAGAGGTACGTGTGCGAGCGCGTTACCGATCAGCCACCAGGTCGCACCATCAGTTGTTTAGGAAGGGAAATTGGCGTCATTTTCTGAAGATTTCGGCCGAACGACTAAAAAAAGAAAGGTCATCAGTTTTTTCGGACGGGAAACTTAAGAAAGCCCCCCGACATAAAATCCTGGCTACGGTCTTGGTTCCACCATCGCTATTGTTATTGCAATGATGATTCCGAATGTTTTTGTGAGCCACTGCTCGGAGCCATAACGATTTGCGGTAGGGAATTGCTTCACGTTCCATCCCTAAGTTTAAAGTGGCAAGGGAATTCGTTCCCATTCCTCCTGAGGATTTACGGACACGACTGTGGACAGCGAACACACTATGGAGGCCTCCACCAGCATTGGCGCCATTGCGATGTTATTCACGAGTAGCTTATATTATTTTAGTCTCGACAGTCAAATGCTTTCATGTTTTAAAAAAATATTTACTTGCGGGACCAAAAAGTGGTGGTGACTGTCACCACCACTTTTAAAAGTGGTGTTGACTGGACACCACCGCCACAATAGAAAGTTACGCCTATGTAGGCTACCTCATATACTTCGTCTAAGACCCTATATGATCGTTAAATGTATAACCGCGTTTTTAGTTTAGGTGCTTACTGTTTCTTTTTTAATGTTGCTTTGTCGCATAATAATCTTATGTCAAGACCACTCTATGGCAACCCAATGGCCATCATCATCATGGTATCTCCGCCCAGGGCCCACCTAGCGGGGTTGCAAGACCCATTCCGAGTCCTCTGTGCAACCAAATGGAAACTATTGGCATCATTATTAAGCACTGTTTAATTTTATTTTGTTAACTTTGCTTTTTATGCTTCATATGATTTGTTGCTCTGGTCGACAAATAAATGAACTGAATTGAATTGAATTGATATACAGTTATACACAGTACAATACACAGACAGACACCTGCATTGGTCCCTCCCTATGGAATGGGCTTCCCCCATCAGTTCGCTCTGTCATCCTCTCTGGTAGTGTGTCCTCGTCTTTCTCTCGTCTAAAAACTTGCCTTTTTTCTCGGAGTTAAACGCACTGGGAGCGCTTCTGAAAGGCTCTTGCTGCGAGAAGCGCTTTATAAATGGTCAGATAAGATAAGATAAGACACCGACAGACACACAGATATAAAAACGAATATGCACGCTGAGTTGAGATGGTATATGCAAAATGACAAGACTTTGACATCCGAGTCAAGTCCTATAGTAAGTGCTGCAACCTAGATAGAAATACATACATACATGGATACATACATACATATATGCAATACATACACATACATACATACATACATACATACATACATACATACATACATACATACATACAATGTCATACATACATAGTACATACATACAATGTCATACATACATACATACAATGTCATACATACATACATACAATGTCATACATACATACATACATACAATGTCATACATACATACATACATACATACGTACATACATACATACATACATACATACATACATACATACATACTTACATACATACATACATACATACATACATACATACATACATACATACATACATACTTACATACATACATACATACATACATACATACATACATACATACATACATACTTACATACATACATACATACATACATACATACATACATACATACATACATACATACATACATACGCATGTATGCTTGCATACATATTCCGATCATGCATATTGCACACATGAGCTACATGGATTCTATAGAAGACAATAGTTGCCGAAATAGAATGAAATCTATTCGATTTGTCCTTATTGATTTGATCTTGTATGAGAATAAAAAAAGTTAATTCTTTGCTCTTATCGGTTGGTCTGGACCAGGGAGTTAGACAACCAGTCAGACACAACCAGTCAGACGCAACCAGTCAGACGTAGCCAGTCAGACGCAGCCAGTCAGACACAGACAGGCAGCCAGTCAGACAGGCAGACGCAGGCAGTAAGATGCGTAGAGTCAGTCGTATAAGCAGTCAAACGCAGTTAGAGGTTAATTCGGTCTCTGCAGTAAGATATAATTATATTCTTTGTCTCATTTAAGATGACTTCCGTAGGCGCTTCTGAATATTACATGAGACCAGCCGTGGACAATGGCATTGATCTAGGCGCACATTCGAGTGTGCTCCGTTATATTTCAACCCCTCCCATGTCATCTTATTTGTTATGTTTTTATTGTATTGTCTATATTCTGACTGCAGTACAAGCTTAATGATTAAAAATTTTGTCCAGCCCATGTAGGCTAAGAGAAAACGGCCCGTCGTGCATTCTACAAACTCTGAAAGAGCCTCCTCTTCACGGTACTTGCGTGAGTTGAATCAAGCGACAGGTTGAATTTATGAGAGTTGTGCTAAATTTTCTCAGGTTACGATATACGAACCGTTCTTCCGAACGACCAATCACAGAAGCCTGCGTGATGCAGCAGCGAATTTATTGCCCCCCCCCACCCGTGCGCCGTAACTATAGCAACGTATTGATCGATCTTTGTGGCGCCCAGCTGCTGAGGCTGGCGAGCACAAAGCGCCGCAGCGATATCAATGGCCGAGCATCTGTGGACAAGAAGCAGCTGGCTAACAACGCTGCAGCCACGCACGTTTGAGGACATGCACACTGCAGGGCTGCGAAATTCTGCCCGATTTCCTTCTTCAAACATCACGATTTTTGGCAGCGTTTGAAACCTCAAACACACACAGACAGATTTCTAGGCGCTCACGAGATCGAAGAGGAGCGAAGGAAAGACGTTTGGAGTGAGACGAAGAAATCGGAAATAGAACGGGAAACGATCCACTAATCGATTGAACGATTTAGTTAGAACACGTCGTCATCATCGTCACGAAGAACTGATGCTTAACAACGCCTTCGTATCGAAGACGATAGATGACGAAAATCTGAATTTAAACGTTCTTGCGACGTCTGGTATCTGTCTAAATAAATCTAACGAGCGTTTGGCTTTCAGGGAGATTTGCACGGAAACGCTATCTTCTCGAGAAGACGATTTATGTGGCTCTAGGTTCAGTTTTCGTCGTTCGTGATTACTGTTGGCAGCTATTGAAAAGATCGCAAGCAGAAAATCGAGGTAAATTGTAGGCCAACCTGAAAACCTTCAATTTGAAAGTCGTTTTAATCTACCATTATTTTGTTTCCTATATGTAGATGATGACGGCGATGAATGATGATTCTTATGACAATGGATGTAGGCCAAATTGCAATCATAAATTATGATGACTTTAATATTCTGTCTTTTTTGGAAATAACATTCTGCGTCTAATATATTAAAACGATTTTGTTAATGAGGGATCTTGCCTCTATTGTAGAAAATTGAAAATAATTACAAAAGCTGCCGAACTTGTCGACACCAGCATCCTCCTCCTCCTCCTGGTCCTCGTCCTCTTCTCTTTCTCATCTTCATTATATGTTAATCGTCATCATCGTCATCCATCTTCACATTCATCATCGACTTGCTCAGCATGATTGTCGTCATAATATTATTCTCCTCCTACTCCAGAGTTCTCTTCCTCCTTCTCCTCGTCCTCGTCTTTCCTCATTTCCTCCTCCTCTTCCTCTTCGTCCTCTTCCTTCGCCTACATTCCTACTCCTAATTGTCAGCATCGTGAACTCATAGGCTATCATAGAACGTTTTTCATAGGCTATCCCTCACTTCATTAATTCTTCAAAAGGAAACGACGGAAATCTGAATTTCTGTTGGGTCATTGTTGCAGAGGAAGATATCCAGCCAGCCAGCCAGTCAGTCAGACGGACAGTCAGACGCACGTGTGCAACAAAGAGGGAGAGACGGACTCCGACAATCTAATTATGGATCTGACGCTTGTGACGGAAGCGATGGATGACGACAGTCAGACGAATCTGATCGTCAACTATTTGCCGCAGACGATGTCACAGGACGACATCCGAACTCTCTTCTCCAGCCTCGGAGAACTGGAAAGCTGCAAACTCATACGAGACAAAACAACAGGTCATCGTCCTGTCTTCATTGTTTTCTTCTGCCTGCATAATCCTTCTCTGTAATATGTTCCATCATGCCTTCCTTCAAGTTCCTTGCATCCTTCCTCACCTGTTTGTTTGCTTCTTCTTATTTTTCATTTCCTATATACAGTTCCTCTTTCTTGTCTGTTTTTCGGTTATATCTCCTTCCTTTCCATTTTCTTTATTCTTTCCTTTCTTTTGTCTTTCTTTTATTTTATTCGCTCATTCAAGGCAGTTGTGTGGCACCTCGTCTAGATTACAATTACTCAGATGTGTTTCAGGTAACTTAGTTGAAACCTGCGTTAAAGAACAATTAGGCCGTATAAATGGGTCTAGAAAGAGCGATGCTGAATCCCGAGTTGGGCCTTTAAGACAACCTGCAGATTCAAACGAGTCTTATGACTGTTCTCCCAGAGCAGATGAGAGGGGTAGGCAGCCCCAATATTCTCCTACTGACAACGCCAAATGAAAAAATCAATTGGCTGGAAAACAATAACCAGCCAACACAGTCTTTCATTCATCCCATCTTCCGTTTTTCTTTATACCTTCCTTCCTTCATATTTTGTTCCCTCCGTCCATCTTTCACTCCTGCTTCGGGAAGTTGTTTTCCCCCAAAACAGTATCTGCTGCCGCAACAGCAGTAGGCTAGTAGTAGTAGCAGTAGTAGTAGCAGCAGTAGTAGTAGTAGTAGTAGTAGTAGTAGTAGTAGTAGTAGTAGTAGTAGTAGTAGTAGTAGTAGTAGCAGTAGCAGTAGTAGCAGTAGCAGTAGCAGTAGCAGTAGCAGTAGCAGTAGCAGTAGCAGTAGCAGTAGCAGTAGTAGTAGTAGTAGTAGTAGTAGTAGTAGTAGTAGTAGTAGTAGTAGTAGTAGCAGCAGCAGCAGTAGCAGTAGCAGTAGCAGTAGCAGTAGTAGCAGTAGTAGCAGCAGCAGTAGCAGCAGCAGCAGTAGACTACTAGTAGCAGACTAGTATTAGTAGTAGTTGTAGCAGTGGTAGAAGTAGTAGCAGAAGTAGTAGCAACAGCAGTAGCATTTTGCAGCATCGTGCTAAAGGCTTGACTGCGTGCGTGTGTGTGCGTGTGCAGGTATGAGCTTGGGATACGGATTCGTGAACTACAAGCGACCTGAGGATGCGACCAAAGCCATCAACTCTCTGAACGGACTTCGACTACAGAATAAAACAATTAAGGTTAGATTTGACATCGGATGCCATTTAATATAATTAGTCAATTAATCGATAAAAAATTTGAATAAATCAGAAACATTATGTAAAATATTGTTTCTAATTGACTATAATCATTAAATATGATTGAAGAACCTGCGGTAGCGTCTCCCATGGTATTATGCTGCAATTTTAATTTGCTATAGGCCTTATGAGATGAATATTTAATGAGCAAGGAATTAATCAAATGTCTTAATTAATTAATATAATTAGGCCTGCGAAGTAACAATTGATTGGATTCGTCGTAATTAAGTCAATTGAATAATTGAATGAACGAACGACTGTAGGAAAGAATGAACGAAGAAATAATCGAACGAGCGAAGAAAGAAACGATTGAATAGTTACTAACGAATGACTGGATGCAATAGGATGAGTGATTCAGTTAGTGTATGAGTGAAGGAGTGAAGAAGTGATTGAATGAATGAGGGGTTGATCGGTTGAATGAATGAGTGGTCGAGCGACTCAGAGTGAGTGAAGGATAGAGTGACGGATTGAGTGAGTAAGCTTAAACGAGCGAGTGAGTGTCAGAACCGAACGACAGAAAGAACGAACGAACGAATGAATTAATGAACGAATTAACTGACTTGCACCGTAGAAAGCGAGACAGAATATACGGTAAAGAGAGATTTTAAAAATCAGCCATCACCCAATTCAGCCACGACAATCAGAACGACTGGTCCAAATCGTATTTTATACTGTGTGTGCGATATAAAAAATGTATCGTAGTTTCTTATATAGATTCTATAGTCATGAAGAGGACGCTTTACATTTTGAACATGATTTGGACGTTTAGTCAAAGTCCGACGCGATGACAGGTAGCCTGTAAGAAAAAGATCGATCCATTGCGTGACGTTTGGAAATATCGACCTCTCTATGTCTATCGATATAGGCTACAACACGCATAGAAAGTACTATGTATGTATAATATATATATAAATACACACATACATTATACATATACAGTACTTTCTATGCGTGTTGTAGCCTATATCGATAGACATAGAGAGGTCGATATTTCCAAACGTCACGCAATGGATCGATCTTTTCTTATAGGCTACCTGTCATCGCGTCGGACTTTGATGGATATAGGATGAGTGACTAAGTGTATGAGTGAAGGAGTGAAGAAGTGAGTGAATGAATGAGCGGTTGATCGGATGAATGAATGAGTGATTGAGCGACTATATATATATATAAATACACACATACGTATATATACATATATATAGTGCAGCATACAGCCTTGCATGTCGTATATGTGGCGTTTGATGACTCATCTTTTTTAACTAGACAGTCGTTAACAACCAATACCAAGCACCTGGCGTACGAAATAGGCCTACCGCGCGTAACATTCAGATAATTATCCTTTGCGTTGTATAAACCGTAACCTATATCCTAGTAGGCCCTCAGTCTATTTAATCGACGGTTTTTTTCTGTATAGGGTCTGTGGGCCCTTGCAGGTAACCCTGGTCTCCGTAAATGCATTAATAGGGCTAGGTATACCGTATATAGTGGTCCCAGTATACGAACCTCTGGCCTGCCTCTAAATTAAAAGTTAGGCCTATATAGGCCTACTTCTAGTGTCTACGTTGGTTTAGGCTTGTTTTATATAATTATGATAAATAATTATAATTATATATTAGCAAACAATAGATCTAATGATAAACTTAATTAGCGTGTTGCTACTAGTAAACAGTATAGGCTATCGGCTAATCAGTTTAAATTGCTGACACATAAAGTGTTTAAAATGAGCTTAAAATAATATAGCTACTAATTAAGTGGTTGCTTTAATATGTTTGGTTCTAAAGTTTATCGGTGAATTGTTTTCTCTTATTTTATTGCATCATCACCAGATGAAAATATGTCGATCTCTGTCTCTTAATCATATTTCATTTTCCATTGTCGTTGATTTGTTGCTGTTGTGTTTCGGTGTAAATCAGCGGTCGTTTCTGTTGCCATGGTTCTTTCAGTTGCCATGGTTACACAGACTAAACGTTTCCTCGATTGGTTTTAGGACTGGAAATTCTGTTCATCCGCTTCTTCAGTTTTTCCTCTGGTTAAGTTTCTCTTGCAAGAAGCGTTGACTGTGTTTCCCAACTCAAACCAGTGAGAAGAGGAGAGTTGGAACTGTATCATCGATGGCTGCTATACAGCCTGCTAAAGTTTCTGGGGATATCTGAAATGTATTCATGTCAGTTTTAAAGTGCCCACACTTTTACGAGGGCGCGGGAAAGATCCCCAAACCGCTAGATCTCAGCCATCGCCGACAGATTTATTGACCACTTGTGTCTGAGAAGACTGTGTTGGTACTTGGTACCCTGCCTCACAATCGGGGTTCGAGTCCCGCTTTCGGCAATGGAGGACTCTGAAAGTGCCAGCAAATTTTATAGCCAATAACCATGGGCGCCCGCAGAAATTTTGGCAGGAGGGGCAAAAATAGCGGTCACGGTTAAATTTTGCTGCAAGAACTCGAGAAAGACAAAGCAGGGAAATAAGAACATGAGTAGTTTCATGGAGGTTTCTAAATGTAGCCTACATTTCTCAGTTTCATGCTGTGTTCATTAGTTCTTTTGTGCAAAGAAATTTGTTAAAAACAAAAAATGAGTAATTAGCAAATAGGTGTCAACTTTCCATCATGCAGGGGGCAAGTACCCCCTTGCCCCATGTGCGAGCGACCATGCCAATAATTTCAACCTGTAATTGGGACACGTCTTCATAATTATGCTGGCGACACATAGCGTCAGTCTTTGTCACTGATCACATAATTAGTTCTCCATGAAAAAAGCAGCAGAAAATGAGCAATAGCTATGTTCTCATTCTTCACACGGGTGTTTGCTGGCTCAACACTCGTTGCACTTCGTCTGAAGCAGGTGCCTATAGGATGCTGCCACTTGATGTCGCTGGCATATGTATAGCGTAACGGTGTTTAGAGATCATACTGGTTGCACTCTGCTACTGTCAGTAGGCCTACCATGAAGTCCCAAGCCTGGATAAAGGAGAAGGGCGACACTAATCATCTTTGAAATGACAGTGTCGTCGTTAAACAGCAACAAGCAAGAGCGCATAAGACTTCGCGTAACGCTGGTGGCCATAAGGCAGTAACTCGGGTAGCCTATACATAGTATACATAGGCCTACGACTTCAACTCGTAGCCTAAGAAGACACATACACCATTGCTCGCCCCAGCCTAGGGGATAGGCATGTAATATGGACCAGTGTGTAATATGGGCCTCGACAGTTTCTTTCACCTATCATGGCTGACCTCTTACAGTGGGACGACACGGGAAACAAAAGCGGCAAGGTATACATGTATCACCGGGTCCTCACGATATCCTCAGTGAGCAAACTTTTAAGGACTTCCGGTAGCGAATACGGACGAATTTCAGAGATTGCCGTAGAGACATGCGCCTCCTCCCTGCAGACCTATAAACCGGCGCCTGACCTATATCTTGCTGTGTTTTAGGTGTCACTCGCTCGACCTAGTAGCGATATGATCAAGGGTGCCAATCTCTATGTCAGTGGCATCCCAAAAAACTGGACACAGCCGGACCTGGAAAATTTGTTTACCCCTTACGGAAATATAATCACGTCTCGTATTTTGTGTGATCTTCAGACCGGTACGCAGTTTTTGCTTGGTTCGATGTGTTCGATTTTGCTCTCTGTTGTTCATCTCAGTTCTGACGCCTTTGTTCGTCTTTTTTACAGTTAAACCCACTGCTATTATACTGACGCTAACATTTTGTTGAAGGTTCGATTAAGTTGACTATGTGTTAAGCCCTGATCTAGCGCTGTGCTAATGAGCCAAATGGGGGTGTGAAAGATCTCACCTGCTTTGGTTGTTGAAACCAACTAGGCCTACCTGTTAAGACTTATGCATGGTTGAAACAATACCATTAAACGGGGAAGCTCGTGAACCCTGCCGTATAATTAGCCTATTTCATAATGTGATATGAAATAGAATTTATATTGATATTCGTTAGGTAAAACAGATTTGTCACGCAGGCCAATAGAGTCTTATCTTAATCGCCTTGTACAGTCTCAACTGGATGTGCTGATAGTTGTTCGGGCATGTATAGCGTTCTGACTGAAATTACTGCAACTCAGTTCTCTATGGCCTTCCTGAAATTCTGAATTCACCCTTCACGGTTCAACCTCTAAGCTCTCTGATCCCCGTTATGTGGCAAAACTTATCAGAAACTTAACTCAAGGTCAAGTCAACCCCATTCTCTGCAAACTACACTCATGCAGGCACAAGTAATTTTCGAAATCTGTCTCCTAATGTAGGCGCCGCCTACCAAGTCCACACAGTCCATTCTTATTCAAAACCTTCTTATTCATCCTCACTTATCACACCATGTTCATCCTCCTATCCAGATGAAGACTACGATCTCCACCTCAATGTGACTTTGTTGTCACACAATCACTTAGGAAAAGTGTTGGAAGACTTGGAACCGTGTATTTGCACTAGCTGGCCCGACTGAATGGAGTAAACTTCCGGACTTTATTCACAAATCTTCATCAATATATTTATCTCTGTTCAAAAAACCTTAAGACTTATTTATTTGTTCAAAATGTATATTTCTAGGCCTAACTGAGTCTACTTCTGGCCATTCATATGCAATGGCTTATCTGGATATTCTGCTATCTTTTCTGAAGTGCTTCGGGCTCTAACTCAATCTGCCCTCTGTCTATTCGGGCATGCATAGAGTCCTAGCCGAATAGTCTGCTGGCTGTTGCATTGTATTTATGTATTAGGCTATGTATTTATACATAAGCCAATACGAATCTGCTGCTGGCCATTCTGGTATATATGCTGTCCATTTCGTCCAGTTTCCAACATTTCTGGAACGTTTAAACCTTTCCTATAAGATTTGTGTAACAGAATAATTTTATCTAAATTTTGCGAGATGACAGAGTGAATCTGAAATTGAATTTAGTGCAGGGTTCATGAGCATTAAATGGGTTGAATTCAGTGGGGAAAGTTTGGTGTTCAACATGCGTATCCTAGATCCCCAGATCAAAAGACAACCCTCAGTCATGGTGACAAAATTGGGGTTGCTTTTGTATTTCACATGTTCACCTCGTTTTAGATTCTAGAATCTAGAGTGAATATAGAAATATTCAAATATATAAATATAAAAAGCAGCTCTTGGGGAAGTTCAAAGAAGTTTCCAGTTTGTTTTCAGTGGTTGAGTGGGGTAATTTTAATAGGCCTACATTCCCTACAATTGTTCCATTGCATTATCTGCCAGCAGTCTTATCGGTGTTGAACCCCTGTAGGTAAAAATGCAGCTTCCAGCCTCAGCCAAAATTTCATGAATTCATCCTTCACAATAGCAATGGATAATGAAGGTTTTTGTAATTTAGTAATTTAAATTAGCATTAGTTCAAATTTCATTATTGGTATTAGAATCAGCATTTTCAAAAGAACTAGCTAATTAGACTCAGAAATAATGATTAACTATTTATGTTTAGACCTAGCATGAGTGCTGTGCGACACAAAAATGTAGTTTACTAGTGTGGCATGCAGTCCATTAAACAAATAATTATGACAGATTATGGGAATGAAAAAAGTCGAGTGCTCTTCTCATCCAATGTTTAAACATTAATTTTTTTTATAGAAAATGTTTTATGTTGCAGAGTTGCACTTCACAACTTGCATTAATTATAGAGTAGTGTATTTTCTTCTCCCATTTGTGACATATCCCACAAATCCAAACCCTGCAGTGATTCTTAAGTTGCACAAGCAACATACTTTTTGGATCATTTGGAAAAGTCTTGGAATTTTCTTTTTTCTTGCCAAAGGTTAAAATTGTAATTGCCAATACAGACATTTTCCAGTTCATTTTTACTTTACTTTAAGGTTTATTTGTGCATTAAAATAGTTTATTAAAACATGTCAAAACTAAAGGATTAAAAGAATCTTAAAAACTGAATCGCCCACATTCGCTAACTAGTTGCCTGAACAATAGCAAGATCAATGCAAATGCCTCTCCATATCACATAAAATACCAGAAAAAATGGGTGATATTTTATTGGTCACAATTAAAGCAACCATCAGAATGTATGTAAGGAAATAGTTAGGCAAGGTTATTATCAGGCTACTTATGACATCTTAGTAGAATTGAATTGCTTTAATTAAAATTTGTGTAACTAGTTGATAAGAATGAGAATTTTGCTACCAAGCTAATTAATGAGGTAATTAGATCGAAGTGTAATTTAAAATAGGTGGAAACCAGGGAGTTAAAACCTGGTCATTTTGGGGACATAATATAGCCATGTTCACTTTACAATTGCTTTAAACAGTCCAATGTTTAAAAAGATTTGCTTATGTGCCACAAATAGTCTCAAAATCTACTTAAGGTAATTCTATGTGTGAGTCTGCTTAATTCAAATGTAAATTATACATTTCAATTCTGTGCCTTAATTTGTGTTTAAAACTTTTTAACTTTCAGTTGTAATAATAATTATGATATTCCTGAAGTTTTACCATCAGAAGTTAATATTACAAGATGAGCCTTTAATTTAAGTTAAATATAGTTAAGTTAAAATATGACCCAGATACAATCTTTAAGCTTTTCACCCCCAAAATGATTGCTGTTTCGTAATAATGAATCCAAGTTGATTGAACTTGCTGGGGTCAAACTGCAGCAGTTAACTAAGGCAGCAATGGCCAAAACGATCCTGAATTCAATCTCAAAGAAATTGTAAAGATTGAGGAGCTGTTTGGGTTGGTAACTGTCTCGTACCTCAGGTGAAACCACTGGGAAGGATTGAATTAGCACTTCCTGTTCAGTGACCTGCTATCTGGCGTAATAAAAATGCAATTTGCGGGAAGTACAAAGTGTTTCAAATACTAGTAACTCTTTGAGAATATCTAGTTTCACCACTGCAACAACCATCACTATTTTTATTGTTATTATTATTGTTATTATTATTATGGCATTTTATTGTTATTATTACGTATTTTTATTATTACACAAAATATTAAACTGCCATATCTAAATAATTAAATAAATTAGGCAAGCTCATCAGCAAAATGTATTGATCCTAGTAATCATGTATGCTTAACTTTCTTTCTTACACATTGTTACTATGTTAAAGTTTGTGTTGTATTTTCAGGATTTTCTGGTTACATATTTTCAGTTATAAATTTTCCATCAATAGTACGTAATTTTTGAGGATATGTTCCTGATTTTCTCTGGCTATTGTTTTAAACTCTGAATCATTGTTTTGTTTTCGCACCATTAATTCTATTGGCCTGAGTCTGAAAAGGACATGCAATAGCAAAATCAACAAGCCATAAACAGTAGCAACAACAGCACTGAAACTTGCTATAAGAAAATGAATAGCAAATTATAAAAGATTTGGCATCCAACATATTGCAAGTCATTTGTGGGAATTTTGGGGCTGATGTTGATTTTTCAGGGATTTCGAAAGGTGTTGGCTTTGTTCGTTACGACAAGAGAACAGAGGCAGAGGCTGCGATTAAGCACCTGAATGGCACCATTCCACCTGCCTCAGCTGAACCAATCACCGTCAAATTTGCCAACTCGCCGACAGCAACGACAACTAAGACGACGGCTCTGCAGCTGCCCATCGCAGCCGCGGCTGCAGCAGCTGCCACACCGTCTGCAGCAGCAGCCGCGGCAGCTGCGGCTGCTTCCATTCAGTCACCGTATCTGACGTCGGCCAGAAGACTCGTT
>OX457039.1:44572285-44724785 GCA_949752735.1 Lumbricus terrestris
CGATCAGCCTACCGCTTAATAGCAACAAGAAAGACTTACAAAGGTCTATACTCAACCATCTCTTGGTCAGTTAGTATTGGTAGATTGTATAGTAGGACGTGATGGACGCCTTGCATGGCTGCCGTATACAGTTACATTCGACTCCTGTAATAACTTGTGATCGTCCAGTCATTACTGATTGTAATCATACTACATTGTGTCCGTGTGAAAACTAAACGATGTATCATCATCATCATCATCATCATCATCATCATCATCATCATCATCATCATCATCATCATCATCATCATCATCATCATCATCATCATCATCATCATCATCATCATCATCATCATCATCATCATCATCATCATCATCATCATCATCATCATCATCATCATCATCATCATCATCATCATCATCATCATCATCATCATCATCATCATCATCATCATCATCATCAATCAATCAATCAATCAATCAATCAGACGTTTATTGACTTAACAACAACAGAAATCTCAGGTAAACTAGCAATGAAGTAGAAACAGAAAGTTTTAGATTAACCTGCAGATGTCCTCAACAGAACAACCACCTAATTGAGACGTTTGTAGCCTAATCGTAAATGAACAACAATTAATCAAGTTTTTATTGTACGTGTTCAACTATAGACAATAAGACACTTCTTCACTTTAGCTTAAAATTGAGCCATATTCCAAAAATATCATACACGATCATTATTATCGTTATTAATATTATTATTATTATCGCAAATAACAAATAAGTCTTTGTTACACCACCGTAACTTTTTCGTTTACTTAGGTTGTATTAATTTTTCACAAACGTCTTATCCCTAACAACTTTTCACACAAATTTTTCATTTAGATTTACCGGGGGCTCATTTAGGCCAAATTTCATGAAAGGGTTAACTCATAGTCCCGCTGAACCTCTTACCATTGTAGGCCCTACTGAGGACATAGTCACATAGACCGTCTGCCGACCAAATCACAGGGTGGATTCATCGCCTGTCGGATCAACCAAGAGCTATATATATATATATATATATATATATATATATATATATATATATATATATATATATATATATATATATATATATATAATTATATACGTGAGGTTGGATCAATGCAGCCAGTCCTGGTCAGACATTGACTATTGACCACCGTTGTGGCTCAGTCGGAAACACTGGTACCGTTAGGACGTTCTCTCGATCGTCCGTAAATGTATAAGCTATGGCCATATGGCATAGACGATATGGCTCGTGCAGCAGCAATAGCAAGAGCTGAATGCTGTAGAGAAGTGGCCTTGGCTGTAGGCTGTAACGAAATTCGTCTTACTGCATGTTACAATTACTATTACTGTAAGATGTCCATGGTTATATGGCCACTATTATCATAGGCTACGTCGTTGCATCATCATCGTCATCATCGTCATCGTCATCGTCATCGTCATCGTCATCGTCATCGTCATCGTCAACGTCATCGTCATCGTCATCGTCATCATCATCATCATCATCATCATCATCATCATCATCATCATCATCATCATCATCATCATCATCATCATCATCATCATCATCATCATCATCATCATCATCATCATCACCACCATCATCATCATCATCATCATCATCGTCATTATCGTCGTTGCCATCATCATCATCATCATCAATCAATCAATAAATCAGTCATCAATAGCATAAGATATATGGAGTTAAAAGGTTGCTGTTGTTGTGCGTTGGTTTGATTATCTAAAGACGATAATGTGATGATGATGATGGTGATGATGATGATGATGATAGTGGTGGTGGTGGTGGTGGTGGTGATGGTGATGGTGATGATGATGACGATGATGATAATGATGATGATAGTGGTGGTGGTGGTGGTGGTGGTGGTGGTGGTGATGGTGATGATGATGATGATGATGACGATGACGATGACGATGACGATGACGATGACGATGACGATGATGATGATGATGATGATGATGATGATGATGATGATGATGATGATGATGATGATGATGATGATGATGATGATGATACTTGGATACATTGACAAATTCACGACAACGACAATGAGACGACGACACAATGATAATGACGACGATCAGGAAAGCAGTTGCCTAGCTTCAATATATTGCTCTTGCAGCAGCAATAGCAAAAGCTGACTGCTGTAGAGAAGTGGCCTGTACGCTGTAACGAAATTCGTCTTACTGTTACAAAGGTTTACTGTAAAGCATTGAGCGGCATATTAACTTGCTACCAAACATCTAATCAGGCGGTCACGTGTCGTCGACAGACTGCTATCAACGCCTATGAGTCTGAACTTGCTCTGCAATAATTTACAAAATGTCGATGATCGGTCGAGAATTTGGTTCATACCAATCAAGTCCCGGTCTCCCGGTTGCTAGGCTACGTTGCTATTTACATGGACACGTAGCGCGCTATTATTATAATTATGACCAGCGCCCGTTTGAACCTTCGTTGGCATAAACACTGGGTTGTCTTCTGGACTGCGTTGCATAGCAATGTTGCGGATCAATAAATACGGCCCATAGCAACCGACTCTCAGACGCACAGACGTAGACGAACAGAGGGACGGACAAAGCGGCGAACACTCTCGCATAATCGACTAATGACTCACAAAAGGCTGTGCCTGTCAAGATCAATCCGCGCTTTAAAGAAATAGTGCCTTAACAAATTTATTATTTTTTATAACAAATTTCTTCAAAGAAACCAATATTCTTATGCATTCTTATAAAACCTAACACAACTATGCGTTTACATTAGAAATACTACATTATAAACATAGGTTTGATACATTTAAACCTCAGGCGTAGGTTCACACGCACTTGGTACGTGATTTGGTCAGCCGTCTATAATAGATGCCGACTGCCGGTGGCTTGCAGGTACCAAAGGTTTCAGAGAGTGAATTTTAACGTTAAGAGTCGTCAGAAAAACCGGAGAAAATGAGAGAAATCGTTCACCTCCAAGCTGGTCAGTGCGGTAACCAGATCGGCGCCAAGGTAAATGTTTTATCGTTTAATTCAGCGTGTAGGCCTATTCTTGTTTCGGATGGGAAATTTTCAAAACGCGGGTTAAATGAATGAAGGAGGATGTCGACGTGTCGAAAGTAGTCCACTGAAAGGATATATAATTTCATTCGAAGTATTTTAAATTCCATTGCAGAATATTTTTTTTAGTAAATTGGTGAATGCTAGCATGATGCTGGTTAATTGTCGGCTTCGAAGTTTAGCGTTATGAAAGACAGTCATGGAGGTGACTCATTGCAACTGCCAGACGTCACGTGATGAGCGGTACGTGTTGTCACGTGACAGTTGGTGATTGGCAGGTGCACTCGTTGAAAGGCAGTTTGGCGCCGAAATAATCGGAAGCGGTGGAATGGGCGGGAATTTAGATAAAACCGTTGAAGACTGGGGGGGGAGGTTGCAAAGAGGTTTGGCATTGTCCTGCACGGTTAGCTGGTACAATCATCTTCAGCCATAGGCCGCTGATAGGCGGAGACCTAGGTGGGGGGAAGGACTGAACGAGTGGCCGAAAGTCGAAAATTTTGAATTTCTACCCGGCAGTGGCAGCATTTTAGGCTGTCATTTTAACGAAATTGCTCGATTCAGTGAGCACCAATGATCCTTGTTTAAGACTTGAAAAGTATCCCCACCCCAATGTCAAAATTTTGTGAATTGCCACTTTGTAATGGTAGCAATTTAGACTGTCATTTTTAACAAATTGCTCGCCATTTCAGTACTAATGTCCAAGTTTAAGACACTGAAACACTCGAAGAAGTGCTTTTGCTTGATTTAAAAAATAAATTCCACACTGTAATGGTGACTTGACTGTCGTCTTAAAAACTCATAATTTCATTGCTGAAAGACATGGTTTAAGACAGGTTTCAATAAATGTCCCCTCTGCTCTGTTTAAATTTTTCCCCAGTGTTGTAATAGTAGGATTTTAGGCATTTATCTTAACTGCTTATTTTTCAATGCTGATAGTTATGGGACAATTACTCATGATTTCAGTGCTCAGACATGAAAATAAAGATCTAGTAATTCACCCAGAATTTTTCTGTAAATGAATCTAGTTTTGAAATGGTTTGGTTTCTTTTTAACATGCAGTTCTACACAAAATGTGCAGTTGTAAATGCATTTGTGCAGTTGTAAAAGCATTCATGTGCTGGGGAAATCATTAGAAAATGGAGGCCGGTTTACCGCGGAAGAAGGACATGTGTGGTGAAAAATAAGCAGGAAGGTGAAATAAAAAAATTTCAAGTTGATTACTAAAATAACTCATCATTTAACATGCAGTTCTACATTTTGTTGCCGACTTGCGACATTTCTTGGGAAAATTTTATGAAACGACGAGAAATTTTCGCCAAACAAAGCCGCACTAAAAAAACTTCCTGGTTTTGCAGTTCTACAAATTTCTTTAAAAATCCCTGAAGACCTTGCAAATATAATCGGCTTAAATGGAAACTGGAGTATAATGTTCTTGAACCTGTGACCGTCTTTGTTTTAGTTCTGGGAAGTCATCTCCGACGAACACGGAATCGATCCAACCGGCACATACCACGGTGACTCCGATCTCCAGCTGGAGAGAATCAACGTCTATTACAACGAAGCCACAGGTGCGTTGCGCGCTAATTGTCTGGCGCATGCATACCTGTTTAATTTTTGTCATGTGCAAGTCGAGTAACTAATGGCAGATCTATCTGTATTGACATCTCTGAGAAAAGATTGTTAGAGATGCTGCTGATGATAGTTGCTGATTCACAAGTCGTGTTCCAGATAGGTCGAATCAAAGTTGAAGTAGATGTGAGTCTGATAACGGTGTCCACATCTCGTTTCTGCTATTTAAGTACATTGTGCTTCCAATATAACAGTTAAGAGTTGTGCTCATTGGAAGCTTGCAGTACCTAATTTATGTAATGTCTCGAACTTCCGACTCTCGACTGAATTAATGCTTAGTTGCAAGATTCTAGGCCAATATTAAGCTTTTATTTGTGGTTTTCTTATAAAGAAAAGTGACTAGCTTATCGTCTCGGTCGTGTACATTATGGCAATTTGCGAATTGTTGGAAAACTAAAGTAACTAATTCTACATATTGAATTATAGGATTTTTTTATATCGATTCTGAAGCAAATGCAGCTGGATATATTATGTTAGCTGTTGTCTTGATTCAGGTGGCAAGTATGTCCCACGTGCAATTCTCGTTGATCTCGAGCCGGGAACGATGGATTCCGTTCGATCCGGTCCGTTTGGTCAGATCTTTCGACCAGACAACTTCGTGTTCGGTCAGAGTGGAGCGGGTAACAACTGGGCGAAGGGTCACTACACGGAAGGAGCTGAGCTGGTTGATTCAGTCCTTGATGTCGTCAGAAAGGAGGCCGAGAGCTGTGACTGCCTTCAGGGTTTCCAGCTGACACATTCCCTCGGTGGCGGTACGGGATCTGGTATGGGTACGCTGCTCATCAGCAAAATTCGTGAAGAGTACCCGGACCGAATTATGAACACCTTCTCTGTCGTCCCATCACCCAAGGTAAATGGCATTTCTAGAGTGTCAATATTTTGACGTTTTTGGACATAAATATGAAAAATAATAATTTGAATGAAAAATATTTAACATCAAATAAACAAGCGACTATAGCTCTTGGGTGATTAAAAATTCAAAATTCTTTTTGACTGATCACGGGTTTTATAGTCTGATTGAATGACCTGTCGCGACCCGAGGTGGTGCCACCACTAAGCAAGTGAGCGTGCTATAAGGTGGTTTTTTGATGTGACCTCCATTGAATGACATTGAGAATTTCTGCTATTAAATTTTGTGATTTTTAAACCTATGAAGTGTATGACATTAAGCTGCTCACTTGGTGATGTGTGGAGATCATCACAGTTGTAAACAGCTGATTTGATCGAAGTTAAACCGGAGTAATGCTTTCTGAAGTGATTCTTAAGTGGAAGTTTTATTCTGTGATTAACTTCGTGAAGAGCAATAAATGCCTGGACCATTGTATAAATGTATGTAAACTGCAGTTAGAAGTTTTAATTAATTGGCTATCCTTTAGAAGGTACAAGACCAAAACACTGCTGATCATGTTCGTAGGTATCTGACACAGTTGTCGAGCCATACAACGCCACTCTCTCCGTTCATCAACTCGTTGAAAACACGGACGAAACTTACTGCATTGACAACGAAGCCTTGTACGACATCTGCTTCCGTACGCTAAAGCTGACGACTCCAACCTATGGTGACCTCAACCACCTTGTCTCTGCCACCATGTCTGGCGTTACCACCTGTCTACGTTTCCCTGGTCAGTTGAACGCAGATCTTCGCAAACTGGCAGTCAACATGGTCCCCTTTCCTCGTCTGCACTTCTTCATGCCTGGCTTTGCCCCTCTTACCTCCCGTGGCAGTCAACAGTACCGTGCCCTGACCGTTCCTGAGCTGACCCAGCAGATGTTCGATGCGAAGAACATGATGGCCGCTTGCGACCCACGTCACGGCCGCTACCTGACTGTGGCCGCCATCTTCCGTGGCCGCATGTCGATGAAGGAGGTGGACGAGCAGATGCTGAACGTCCAGAACAAGAACAGCAGCTACTTCGTCGAGTGGATTCCAAACAACGTCAAGACAGCCGTCTGTGACATTCCGCCACGCGGCCTGAAGATGTCTGCGACGTTCATCGGGAACAGCACAGCCATCCAGGAGCTGTTCAAGCGCATCTCCGAGCAGTTCACGGCCATGTTCCGCAGGAAGGCTTTCCTCCATTGGTACACTGGCGAGGGCATGGACGAGATGGAATTCACTGAGGCCGAGTCCAACATGAATGATCTGGTGTCCGAATATCAGCAGTACCAGGATGCCACCGCGGAGGAAGAGGGAGAATTCGAGGAAGAGGAGGGAGAGGCCGAGGCAGCTTAAAGAGGAAGCGGGGTGACGAGGATGCCAGAATTCAATTTCCAAGGTTAAAAGACATTCCGCAAAAATACAACTCTGAAGCTGTTATCAAAATTTAATTTAATTCTGTTGGCAATGTACCATGTCTGTACCAGGTCTGTCCTTTGGCTGCAATACTTTTTAACTTCTCTGTCTTGGCAATGTTTAGGTTGTGTTCAGTCAGTTTTTTTTATTGAGGAAACCAACATCCTTGGAAATCTGAATAAAAATTACACTTGTGTATTGGTTTTTGGCTTTGATTAATTTACCGATGGGCATGATGACTGGAGTATTGTTTGGTTTGGCTGTGAAGGTTCAGTCCCACTGAGTGAACACCAATTGGAGGCGATCCTAGTGCAAGAGGAAAGAGGTGGTCATTAGACGGCGAAAAGAGGCACTTGGCCTAAAGGTTAACAAGAGGAATGTGTCAACTTGAGAGAAAGCTGGGCCAATAATGGCAAAGGCTTGATTGCTCCAACTGTTCCACTGGTGATTGTCTAGCGGGTTGTGATATTATGAGCAGATTTGCAGGTTTTTTATGCTGAAAAAATTAAATGAATTTGCTACACCAGGGGTGTCGAAGAGCTGGCCCCGGAACCTTCCCTAAAGATTACAAAATTAGAGGATAAAAGTTCAAATTTTTATAGTTTGCAGTCAGTGCGAACATAAATGTAGACTTGACATATTGTAATAAACCGTTTTAAACGTGCAGCAGTAACAAAGCAAGGTTATATACTGTGACAATGCTTTGAAATCCATATTTTAATTGGGTTACTACATTTTGCGTGTTTTAAACTGTTTATTATTTTACAATTTGTTGAACTACTTTTCTGATGTTTGCACAAAGTAAAAATCCATACATGTGTAAATGGTAAAAAACACTGGTCCAGACCACGGTGGTAATAGCCTAATAGAGGGGCTTCAATCAATTATTTTCGGTTCTCGTCAGACGGTGTTGAAAAGCACTAGACTAGTAATCTCAACTTGGAAAGTGGATGCAAGGGAACTGCTTATTCACGAGTGCTGCTTTTAGTCTGTCAAAAGAAGGTCCTGATTCGAACGAGAAGGCACAGCATCTGTTAACGGTGGCGTCACATTTGGGTTGTTTTAACTACTCTGAACATATGACCGACATAATTTGTTCAATGCGTTTTCATTCGAATAAGTGGGGGGGTGAGTAGTTCACTCGTGAATAGTGGCCTACACTCTTGCTCGTTGAAATTTTTCGATAGCCATCCCACTTTCTGAGGGCCTCTGTCAGCTACTAAAGGGGAATGCGACCTCTTGGAGGATTGGAAGGTGGGTGGATGGATGGATGAGACGGATAAGCATTCTTGAAAAGGTGAGACTTGTTTTGAGTGGAATCTTGGGAATGAGAATGGACCTGAGACAAGGGCGAGTGGAGATAACGCTAATTTTGATATGTAGATTCGAGATTGAGGAAGAGGGAAACACTAGCCGTACCGGTAATTGTAGCTTTGAGATATGTACTGCACGAAACCACCTTGCCTAGAATCGGTAGAATGGGAGAATAAGCCCCCACTCTGCCGAATTTTATAACCTACAAGAGAATTGGAAGTTGCTCAAAGCTAAATATTTATAGCCTAAATTTGCAATCAATGGGAGGTCGTTCACCGCAATGTCTGCAGTATAGAGCTTTAGGCCTACTCACTGGCAGTCACTGCTTGTGGGAGGCTAACGCTCACTATGCCCAGCGTGATTCATGCAGTTCAGGCTACTTGTACAACACTGATAGGTCTACATAGCCTATTGCCCTACTCGTAGTTGTACGTAGGCTAACCTAGCCTATGGGCGTAGGGTCTAGTAGGCTACGTATTATGTCATTGAACTCTATTTTACGAGCTTGATGAAACTCTGCCGAAATATAGGCTAGCGATTAGCACTGTGCTCACAAGTTTTTCAATACGCTTGAATAAGACAGGCTGTAGGCTACACCATCTGACCTGAAAACATTGTGTGCGAACAGGATGCAGCAGCGCTTCGGATAACACCAAAAGTAGGATAGTCTAGTATCTCGTATCAAAGTAATAGCACAGTATAAACAAAGAAAATTATTAGAGTTTTACTTTAGTATAAATAACCTTATTTATACTGTGGCAATAGTTCTTCGGTTACAGAAATGAAGTTTACGAACCAGGCAGACTGAACGAACAAGCAAAATATTAAAAAATTAACACCACACTATCACATTCTAGACCTACTGTGAAAATAATATTATTGTTAGGCCTAGGCTACTCTTAAGCCTTTGATTCAATTCGGCATTCTACCTTAACATGCAAGCTATCCCAGCTGGATATCGTAGACAATATATTCAACTGGCTGGTTGACTTTCTATCTAGGCCTAACAGACAACATGCAACCAGATTTGAAGGAAAAACTTCACCACGTCCAATCAATGCTAGTGTGGTGCAGGACTCAGGTATTGGCCCATCCTCTTAAATTTGGTTTTTCCGCGTCTTGTCTGATATTGTGGAATTTGTGTCTCATTCTCTCATACCATTTTATCCTGGGTAATTGCGCTATAGAAGATATTGGATTAGGTCTTTTCAAGGCCTTACAACGAAGATCGATGCTTAATTTTAATAGGCCTACATGAAGCACTCAAGGACTTGTGAGTTGTGAAGCGCTGTGAATTGACTGCATTCACATGAGAAACGCACCCGAATTGAAAATTGTGGCTGTGCAAATATATGGTAATAAGGTCGTTGACTCCATTGATATTAGTTCAACGACCTCATATTATATTATATTACCAAGGATTCTATATTACAGGATAGATATTACTAGACACAATAGCTTCCTATGTTGAGCTGCCCGGTGACTATACCTATTCTTAGCCGGTGACGTTGAAACAGCGGGGAAGAGCAAGAAACAAGAGTATAACATGAAATATTACTTGTCGGACTGTGTGATTGGTTGAGCTAAAAATAGTAACTGATAAACGCCACCAATCGCTGTGTGATTGGTTGAGCTAAAAATAGTAACTGTGATAAGCGATAACGAGAAAGTCCCCAAGATGTTTCAGCAGAAACCACGTGATCCCACCGACCTGATATAGTTACTATATAGTACATATCAATGGTTGACTCGTTGGTAAAAATAGATTGTGTAAAAAAAATGTAAGCAAGCATGGTATGCGTTTACAATGTATCTCTATTGATAGTAGTGTGCCGGGCATTTTGAAATAAATCAATTATGATCAAAACTGAAATACGTAGGCGGTTCTTAATTATTAGAATGATTAACCCTGCCTTCTCATTTTTCAATGGTGGATTTGGTTTCAACACAAAGGGGACGCAACTGAGTTGCTTCTAGCGAATAACATTTATCACGTAGGGTGGGTAATTGGCTTCTTGCGGTATTGTAAAATAAAATCCGATTAAAATCTATATAAATGAAAACGGGTTTCTATGCCTCGGTCCTGCTCATTTGTAAATGATTCATTCCTATGCGATCATTCGCCACCACTGCCGGTTTGAGTGAGTGCCAATTTTCTTTCAAGCGTTCGGAATTGCGAAAGCTACTTATCTGGACTGGTTTACGGATCTTCGGAATATTCGGAAATAACATAGGAAATTTTATATGTACAAATGATGCTGGCTTCAATTTGAAAATAGATTTGGGGATTTGATGGAAATTCAGTGTAGAGCATTGGTGTTTCTGGAATTCGTTGTGTACACCAACCATGGTAGACCAAAATTAAAACACCTTATGTAAACAGTAGGCCTAATGCTATGTGAACCGGCTTCCTCACATCAAAGCTCTAACCCAACTGGCAGAGTTGTACTGATGTGAAGTGACTGGGTGACATTGGTAATGTATAGTCTGGCGTATAAGAGTTTAGTTTTGGTATGAATTTTTTGCTAATTAGTTTGCCAAACTATGTATTGAATCGCAGCTCAGTCCATAAAGGGACAAATATCTTTGTGTTTTGTGTATCAAAAGTTTTAGCTTCAACAGAAAGGTAATTTTAGCAGCGCCAGGTGCCCCAGCTAGTGTGTTGTACATCTAGTTTTATATTGATAAAGCCATGTTTGAAAAGTGTGATAAATTACACAGTGTATGCATTTGTAGGAATGTCATGAAGTATTTTGAGTACCAGGAGAAGACAAGCAGCAATATAGCATAGTTTGAGTGCAGCTGTTTCCCTTTGGTCAGCCTTTCTTCTTGGATCATGAATGAACACAAAGTGAGTTCTATTAGTATACTTTGTTGTTGCATATCTGTGAAGTTTTCCTTGTCTGCCAGTTAACTATATGGGGGCCATTTTGTGTTTGGTGAATTTTCAGTTCCTATGAAGGCAAGCTTTTTAATTCCTTTGATATATCTATAATCTATGTAGTGATGGGGAAAATACTTTTTAAAAGTATTTTGAGTATAAGTAAAAATACTTGGTCACAAAAGTATTTAAAATACAAGTAAAAATACTTTTTTACAAAAGTATTTAAAATACAAGTATAAAATACTTGACTTGGAAAAGTATTTTAAATACTAAGTACAAATACTCACTGCCAAACTATATAACAATCAAGGAAGTCATATTACATTGCGACAAAAAATACTTAACATTGAATTTTGAACACAAACAAATATTTTCTTCAGTTCAGCATTCTTTGTGTCCATGTCTAATGTGTCTCATGGAATTAATTAGCTATTGAAGGGCAGCCACCCAGCAGTATGGTGACTTCTCACTTCTGGCTCATAATCCTGCTTTCCAGTGATGAAGTCGAGTCCACCTGAGCTTTGTCCGAGTCATGCCCGAGTCCATCTAAACTGAGTCCGAGTTGAGTCGGGGTCTAAAGGTGTCCGAGTCCGAGACTAAGACGCTAGAGATGGGGGTCCAAGTTCGAGTCAGAATCCATTAACATTGACTTAAACACTCACTCAATTTAATGGCATGTAAAAAAATATCGGTATCCCACTGTCCATGCTGAAAGAATGGTCAATGTAATTTATTCAAATTGAACTTTAAAAACACTAAATAAGATAAAGTTTTGTTCAGAAATCTGACGCAATGAGATGGATAAAAGTTGTTCCACTGCTGAACACAGGTTCAACGTACATACCTTATCAAATCTGCTATGTTGAGACGTCCTATCACAATTCTGCCCATCGGCAAAAAAGGTACTTTTTATATAGTAAGTGTTCGAAATCTGTGGTATGGCAATGGCTTATCCCTTGTGATAATAATACAATCTAGCTACACCAACACAGGTCAACTAAGTGTTATAGGTGTCGTCCTGTATGCTGTAATTCGTCAAGCGTATAGTCTGTGATCCATTAATGAAGATCAATGTAATGAAGCTCTGTGCTCCGTTCCAAGGTCAGAGAAGTTCCAGTTGCCACCAGCCAATAGACACGTCTAATGCCTTCCTCATTTTGTCCTATTCATAAACATCCTGATTGTTAAATCTAGCCTATGTCCTATTCTGTCAGCATAGACAAGTCCTTTGTGGTGCCAAACATCAAACTGATTTAAAACATAATTATAATAATATTATGAGTGTCTTTGATGACTCATAGGTATATATGTATAGACTCGGTGTGCTCTTCCCATACACCATACATCAAATACACCTGTAATTAACATTCCTCACCCTGTGGTCAGCGGTGCCCAGTCATCCGTAACATTGACTAATCAATGTCAGCCTGTTTTACTGTATTGTGTGACTTAAACCCCTGTACAAGGATTCCTTTGTTTGTGTAATGAAGCAGCCTAGTGCATGAGAATGCGATATTGCATAGCTAATTGCAGCTGGCGAAGTTGAAAAGTATTTTGAAAAATCATAATTTTAAGTACAAAATACTATCAAAAAAGTATTTTAAGTAAAAGTAAAAATACTTGATCACAAAAGTATTTAAAATACAAGTACAAAATACTTAGATTGTATTTAAAATACTATTTTAAATACTAGTATTTTAAATACTTCCCATCACTGAATCTATGTATAGGTACTTTACATTCATTTTTCATCTTTTATCCCTGAACTGTATTATGTCAGTGAAAAAAGAATCAGTTCATGCATTTACCTTAGAGTTAATGAAATATGCACATTTTTAAAGAAGTACCAGAATTATAAGTTTGAAAGCCATGTAAAATTCATGAGCTAAAAATAAAATTGATTAGATACCAGAAATGTAGCCAATGATCAGAAAGACCTGTTATTTTATGTTGACCGACATATAAACACACGATGAGCTCAAATAAAGTTGTACCTAGTTTGGTCCTTATAATTGGCATTTCTGTTTTAAAGTGATCATTGTTGATATCACCCACTCATGTAATGTTCATCACTATCACCGTCATTGTATTCATATTCTAAAATCTCATCAAGTGCCTTCAAAACATTGGCTGATATAATTTATTTTTAACATGGCTGGTAAATTAAATTGACTTGGCTACAGAGATTTGGGCTATGATCAAAAATGACATGTATACCAGTATTTTAGTATTTCATAGATGGATATAGGTTGTTGCCACAAATATCATCCAACGTTGCATAGTAACTTTTAAAACCATTGGTAAAACCCAGTCAAAGGATTTTCTCCTTGTTCAATGCTAGGGAATAGGAGTGATGTTGAACTATAATTAGATAGGGTTTCATCATGCTGGATATATATCCATTTGCTGCATATGGTATAGTTTAGTCATGTGTTTTTCAAGTTAAACCATAGACTTTTATTTCTGCTGGTTGCAACAATGCTTTCTAAACTGACATGACATTTTAAAATTTGCTGATGAAACATTATATAGCAGACAATTTTGCATTTATGATTTTTGGCCTTTCATTCATGACAAAGGTATGCTGAGTCAGTTGGAGAAGTGAGCTATTGAAATACTTATCAATCAGTGAAGCAATCAATCCAAATTTATGGCTACGTTAGCATAAATTCAAGTCATAAAATGACAGATTTTTGTGCACACAGTTCTTCCTTGATCTTACTATTTTCTGAAATTTTTACACTTGTACAAAGTATCAAGTCAAATTGTGCCATTTTAGTATTACAGTACTGTGATTCAATACTTACATACTCCATTCGCTTCCCCGTGACTCTGCTGGCTCTTTCTACCGTCTTCTCAAGACCTTTCTCTTTGACCAGGCCTGGGTTGGGAGCGCCTCTGAGTAGAGATCTTGAAGGGGCGCTATATAAATTCATGTGATTGATTGATTGATTGATTGATTGATTGATACCGATACAGTATAACATATAGTGATGATGTTATTTGTGTTTAGCTGTTTAATGATCCTGTTCATGGGCACATTGAGATACATCCACTGTGTGTGAAGATAATTGACACTCCGCAGTTTCAGCGTTTGCGGTACATAAAACAGCTTGGAACTTGTTACTTTGTCTTTCCCGGTGCATCACACAATCGATTCGAGCATAGCCTTGGGTAAGTGTTCATAGTAATTTTCATTCGGTTCAAATTTGTGTAGATATATTGAACAATGTATGTATTGCAAAGTTGAGTGGTAATGCATTGTTGTAAGGTCTGAAGGCGCTTCAGGCTCGACTTGAACAGATGTGACAGTTGCCTGGCGATATAGAAGTTCCCAACAGATGGAAGGTGTACATTAATTAGTCAATATGCATATTTCGCTGTTTTTATTTTGTAAAGTTTATTTAGGCAAGAGGTCACTAAGTACATTCCTATGAATTTGCATTCCTTATTTGGCAAGACCAAATTCACGAATAGTTACTGCACTCTTGGCTATAGGTCGTCCCATGTGCATGTCCCATGTGTCTTGCATTGTTAGTCTATATATCTATCTCTGCCTGCTTAAATCTGTCATTCTGCTAATGTGGTGATCACTCATGCACTCATTGATGCCTCTGTCGCTCTGTGTGTATCATGGGAACAGCGCCTTAGAAGACATTAGATTAGATTATATTCTGTTGGCATTCATGTTCCGTAATTCCACTTGATACATTATTTCTTGTTTAAAGTGTAGGTTATTTGGCTGGTGAGCTGGTAAGGCAACTTCGAACAAAACAGCCCGAACTGAATATAACAGATGAAGACATGCTTTGTGTTGAAATTGCCGGACTGTGTCATGATCTTGGTAAGAATTCAGCCCTTACTGTTACTGAATCTCTTTTAGTTTATGATGCTCCCGTTTGCACTGCCACAGCTTGAAACTTGAATGATCATCGTTATTTCGCTTCAAGAGACAGCCATCATGGTACAAAATGCAGTGACTTGATTTTATTATTATTGGTTTATGTTGCTAATTGCCCAGTCCATTCTCTTGCCATTGTGTTATGCCATAAATGTTTATGGTGCATTTGATCACTGATGGCTTCAAGGCAATGCCATGTATGTTTTCTGTTGAGTAAGATTTGAGCAGCTGGCAACTTACAAGTGGTAGTTTTTGACTGTTCTAAGCCAATAAACCAGTTTGTACATGTCCTGTTACTTGTTAGGCAAATAAGCAAAGTGTAAAAATTATATTAGAAACTGATAAAAAAAATTAATTGCAGAACTTTAGGAATTTCTTACTTGTTTTTTAAATTTATTTATTACAAATGTCAGCTGAAACTGATGGTATCTAGTTTTCATAGGTTTGATAAGCTATGACAGGTGATTGATTGAAATGCAACACACCAATGTTTTTTTAAGTCAAAGTTAGAAGGAAGAATGGTCTAAAACTGCTGCTGAAGTTAAAAGTTGTGCATTAGAAATATTTAGTACATTGCAATACTATGTCACAGTAACTTATGGCTGAACTGCGTGGATTTAAAATATGACGTTATATTCTTCAAGTTGAAAATTTGTCCAGTAATTGATGTCAGATGAAATTTGGTTGACGAGATGTTTGGGTAGACTGTTATCTTTTTGCAAGTATAATTTTAGGAATAAATTCTTGTTGAGCCTTGGATTTAACACTCCATGTGAATATTTTCTTTAAGGACATGGACCATTCTCTCATATGTTTGATGGTGTTTTCATTCCAAAGGTAAATGGAAACAAAGAGTGGAAGGTAAGAACAGCTATTGATTTTGGAATATTAAGCTAACTGCACTATTGTTAAAAAACTATCATTTATGATACTATTGCAATGTGGTAATATGATGCTGTTATGTTTCAATTGTTTCAGTTGTGTCATGCAGCTTTAAATCTCACTGTGTGTTGTAATGGCATCACTCATTTCTTGTGTGGTTGTAGTAAATTATTTAAAGTAATTGTAGTTTCATATGTGATTGAATTGTTAGGCATTCAACCAGTCAGAAAGAGTACAAGCACATTCTGGTGGCTGCTGCTTGGTTATTGAGGCTCTATAGTTTAATTAATTTTAGTAGGGCTGCGTAAGTTGACGAATAATTAATTGATTAATCATTAATTAAGTTTAACGACTAAGCTGCTTACTGTGTATACCTGCCACCTATGGTTTTGTGTGAGAGACTTTTTCAGCTCAGCCAGTTATATTGGCAGCGTAAAATATAAACAATGAATCATGTTAATTTTGCATAAATTTGTAGTAACTTTTTGGGAATACGTTTAATCACAGTTAACTATTAATTTATTGTGAATTCCTAAATAGGTAACTATTAAAAAAATTGATCATTAACCGTGCAAATTTTTAGTTGTTTAAATGTTCTATCTAGACTTGTCCATAATATAACTTGTGAGTCAAGTCAGCTGGTTTACATTTTCATACATAATTGCATATGCATGTACTTTGTTGCACTTTGCCAGCATGAACAAGCCTCAGTAAAGATGTTCGAATACCTTGTGCAAGTGAACAATTTATGCAAAGAATTTGAAAAATGGAAACTGAATAGAGAAGACCTGATTTTCATCACAGAACAAATTGCAGGACCATCAGAGAAGAATGTAGAGGTAAGCTGCTCTTTTGCTGATATTTGCTCGTAACTAGTAACATTGTGACGTCTGGTAACATTGTGAAATTTTTACTAGTTACCTGTAGTAGTAAAATATGCTCTATCCTCACTGTGTAAAGACTAAGTATTGTTACTGACAATATTAGTTTTGGCAAAGGTTACTTACCGGCATAGCCTTTCCCAACTTGTCTCCTGTTTCTTCAAATATGCCGCTGTCTGAAATTCACAATTTCATGGGCTCTGGGCCTGATTTGCAACAGCTCTTTCAAATGATATTCCAGCCCGCATTGTGAGAGGCTGACAAATTCTTAGTTTTGCCGAAATGGCTTTCACTAAGGCATTGCTGCAGACATTAATTTAATTAATGTTCAAAAGGTAGATAAATTATTGTTGCAAGTGTTTGGTACAAGGCTGTTGGTATTCATAAATGCAGAAAATTGTTCAAGGTTAACTAAATAAAAGAATTTGAATACTACTGAATGTAGTTAAAAATTAGCACAAAGATGAGAAAGAATAGTCACTTAAAAGACAACTCTAACCGGCATCCATGGTTTTATTTATGCACAAGTGGACCTGGATGTAGTCGGTTGAATATTGACAAGAGGAGCTCTTTGTTTAGCTTATGAAAAGTGAGGGGTATGACCGTATGATACCTCAGTCAAAAATTATAAAAAAGGCAATTTTGACGGAAATGGTGTTTGCAGCAAGATAACACAGCAGAGAGAGAAACTTTTCCACCTGCCTTAGTATGCCAAGACTTAGAAGACGCAGCTGCTGAAACTTCAATGCCATGGCTGCCTCATTTAGTTGTCTGTATTTAGAAATGCTGTGTAGGTGACTTGTTTGACACTAGTAAAATTTTAGTAATTTTATACAACTTGTTTTTTAATTTGTACTATTTATTACCAATTATTATTTCGATGTATTATTTTTGATGTTCTATGTCCCATTGTGCGTTTGCAAGTGGAGTAATTAAGAAAATACTTGCATATTTATTGTTGCTCTTTTTCATGCGATTTTAATCAGTAAGTTTAGTTGTCTTAATTATTTGTTACCTGTTTCAGGGAAGTTGGCCATTTAAAGGTCGACCTAAAGAAAAAGGGTTTCTTTATGAGGTTTGCAAATTTCATATAGTTCTCTCGGCTGTGTATTTGTTTAAGTCTCTTCTGTTTGCCGTTCCATGCATTATGTTCGTGCGGTCAATCGGTCTAACTAAAGTCAGAGTTAACTTTAACAAACAAGTTTAAATGTTGTTGTAATTGTTAATTAAGAGCATAATTTGGTTATTCCTGTAATCTTTTTAACATTTTGATTAATTTCACATCTGTTTGCATGGTGTAGTGTATTTGATTTGTTTATTTTTCTGCAATGATAATTGTTGTCTGAACTTATTACGGTAGCCATTGTTTAGCCAACAGCGCCTCTGTAGCTTAATATGATATCTGTGGATGCTGCTTAACTGGCTATCAATGTATAGAATCCAGGTACTTAGCCATATTACAGTAAAATTTCAAACAAACAAAGTCCTTAATTTCAGTAGTGCAGAAATTGACGCAAAATGACAGAATATGTACGTTGTACAAATGTTGTAATTCTCTTTTATTTCTAAAGGTTAACTCTAGCAAGTATTTACTGACAGTGGCCACATAGCACTGTCATTCTGACCCGGTAATCTGTGTTTAGGTGCAATCTATTCTCCGGTCCGACCTATGTATAGAATTTAAAAAAAAATTAATTATGTCATAATTAATTATGACTGCATTGTCTTACAGAAAGGTGAGACTTAAGAGTCCAGAAAATACAGTATGCGGCTGATTCTAAACGATCATATGTTTGTTTGTATGTGCACTTGTTATAGCACCCCTTCAAACACTCTACTCAGAGGCGCTCCCGACTGCAGAGCGGACACTGCATCGGAGTTTCATGCTGAAGCGCTGAGCAATTGCGAGTGAAGGGCTTGCCCAAGGTCCCTACGCGACGACTATGTGTAGGTGCTTGTGTGTGCGCACGCGAGCATGTGGGTGTGTGTGTTTGGATATATGTTGTTTAGGTGGTGGCAAACAAGCGGAATGGGATAGATGTTGACAAGTGGGACTACTTTGCAAGGGATTGTCACCATCTTGGAATCCGCAGCAACTTTGACCACAACCGATTCATGAAATTTGCCAGAGTCCTCGAAGTTGATGGACAGTTGCAGATCTGCAGCCGTGACAAGGTCGTGACCTACATCTATTTTAAGTTTATGTCATATCAGGAAGTGATCTAAGACTGTGCTGCTGGACATGAGTGGACACCTTCTATTGGAACAGCAGACCAACTCCTGCTGTAAATAGCAGACGTTGTGTAAACAGAATGCTCATATGCAGTTCTAATAAAATGCAACAAGTGTGGTATATCATAAGACATATTGTTGTCTTTTGTACCAGATAGTCATTTATCAGAATTGCTTAAAAATTATTAGCAACAAATGAATATGCTTTAACATTGGACAAGTTTTGTCATCCTTGCAACACTAGTTAGTCTCAGTTTTAGCTGGCTTAGGAGTTTGGTTTGCATTGTTGCAGCATAGCCTAGGCCCTAAACTTTGACTATTGTCATCCTTGAAATTTTTACTAAACAGTAACGTTTGCAATGCTTTGTTCATCCAATGTTAAAGTCTGGGATGATTTGATGGCCAGCAGCCGCTTTATACAATGAACCAGCACTAAGATAAGAACAGTATGGAATCACTGTTATATACTGTATTATTTTGGGAATATTTTGAAATTTTTCAGGAAGTGGGCAACTGTTACGATATGTTCTATACACGAAACGTGCTTCACAGACGAGCGTACCAACACAAAAACACGAAAATCATCGAGTGCATGTAAGTACACCACTGTAATGCTGAATTTAGGATTCATATCAAGTACTGTGCTAAGGAAAAGGTTGCTTTAAACTGAAATAGTGTTTGTGTTTTTTACTATGGTACATATTTGTCCAATGTCCATATAGCTGTGCACTTGGGCTAGCGATTGCATTAGAGCTCAGTATGGTCACAGAAAGAGTTTACAGGAGACTCGTCTTGGGTGTCGTTATTAATGATTAATGCAGAGAGGAAATGAGTGCAGTTAGTTGATCATGAATGATGATTTATGGGATTATTTAGGAAGGCGGGCAATTAATCGAGCAGACCCATTGAGAACATTGAATAGGGAATTGCCAAAATTTTTAAAAGTTCAACTTCAACCAGAAAACAGTAAGATGTTTCTTGAAGCTGAAAACTTGGGGAGATACAGAGTGCAAAATAGAAAAGAATGTATTGCAAACTGATGCACCTCTCTGATTACAATTCATAGTCTGAACGAATGATCAAAAGTTTTACAGGAGTTGATGTTAATTGAGAGACAGATTTTTCCTCCTTAGAATTTTCAGTCAAGGCGAATTTGTTGGGAATAATACCTAGGCTATTAAACTGAATTTGGAAGATGAGAGAAAGAACATTGTTTCAATAGTTTTGGATAGGTTAACAAGTTACAGTACTTCTATTTGCTTGATGATTTTACTTGCAGGATTACAGAAGCTATGATGCTTGCTAATGATCATCTACTTTTTACCAGCAGAGAAGGGTATGATTACCTGGTGCTCATTATGCAAGTTAAACTATATATATATGCAATTTTATATATAACATGTTGTATATATTATATAATATATGTATATAACACATGTACATTACAACTTGTGCGAATATGATGAACACAACTTATGCTTCTGCAGGTGTTGATTTGTGTTGTTGTGGTAGGAAGTAGAAAGTGGAAGACGTGAGAGAGAAGCTGCATCCAAGTTGATGCTGCTTGAGATGTTTCTTCTGTTGTTCCCTAAAACTTGCAACACTGAAGTATGAAGTAGTCTGCTGTGGCACAACACATCTCACATTATATACTGCAGACAAACTTGCGCTAGATGTTTTCATGCGCAGATTTTCTTTGGCAAATGTGTCTGTTGTGAATTGTTCGCAACAAATTTGTTATGACATTGTCTTCTGCAGCTTATTGTGCAAGGCTAGCCATTTGTCATGTGGCATTCAGAGCTTTCCAAGTTGCTCTCTTCCAAGAGCAAGTTTTTATGTACTGTCATGTGCTGGATAGAGCAGAAATGTCACCAGTGTTTGGGCCTTTTGTATACATGCACAGCTACACAACACATTCCCAGCCAAAGTCAACAGATGCATTGAAGGAAACAAAGACAGATTATACAGTTCAGCATCTTCTCATAGATTACAGGTATCTGGGCATCACTCAGTGCTTAAGGTTTAGAAAAAAGTGCCTGGACGCCCGTCACTTCTCCAGGCTATGCAGTCCAAATAAGTGGGATGGCATTGAGGTTTTACGCCGTCCATGACTGTCCAGCCATACTTTAAGCCCTGGCATCACTTGGTGGGCAAGGCATCGTGTCCTGTGGAAAATAAGCTTTTAAATTGGTCATAGAACTTTCCCTGTTGGTAACAGTAGATGCCAAATCAAAACAGTTCCTACACATTCTTTATTCGAGAATTTTCCAACAGCATAAACACATTATACAGGCTCAACTGTCCAGCTGGGTATCTGTCACAGTTGCAGTATGAATCTCAACAGGCAAGAATTGCAGAGATAATTTCTCACAAAAGAAGAAACTGTGAAATAATGGAATTATAAATGGAATTATACAATACATGAACAATATAATATGACTGCAGACATTTGCAATTTGAATTTGGCAGAAAGATATTTCAGTCTTGAAAATTAGCTTAGGAGTTCATCAACTAGATTGATTTTTATTCATGTATGTGTTTTGTCTTGGATGCTATGTAGCCTCTCATTAACTTATTAAAGATGCTCTTTATTAAGAATTCTGCAATCTAGAAAGTTCTACATAATGCATGGTGGTCAATTGGTTAGAACTGTCGGCCTGTATGTTTGTATTTGCACTTGTTATAGCGCCCCTTCAAGCACTCTACTCAGAGGCGCTCCCGACTTCAGAGCGGACACTGCATCGGAGTTTCACACCGAAGCGCTGAGCAATTGCGAGTGAAGGACTTGCCCAAGGTCCCTACGCGGCGACTTGAGGTGGATTCGAACCTCGAACCTTCCGGCTTCAAGGCAACGGCGCCAGTGCCACCACTACACCACCGCGCCCCATGAATGTAATGTGGAGAGTACAGGTTCGATCTTCGTCTGAGGCAGTTACTGTGCAGGAATCGTGAGCAATGTCCTTCGCTCACAATTGCTCTGCAATATATTTGCATCTGCACCGTCGAGATGTGGTCCTTTTTTTAAATCTGTAAGAAGGACGATCTATCTAAATACAGTTGTATTGTATATTGTGCATGTAGGCCTTTGTGGCTTTTTTTTTCATCGCAGGAAGCGACTAAAACTGTCGGAAACCATTCGTGACATGTCTGCCTACACTAAAGTGAACGATGGAATCTTCCACATGATTTTGTATTCAACTGACGAGAAACTTAGGAAGGCGCGTGAGATACTGGAAAGGGTGGAAAGTCGTCAGCTGTACAAGTTTATTGGGCAGACGAAGCCTGTTCAACCGGGAACCCTACAGGTAAGATTAAATAAATTACAATTGATTGATTGATTGAAGGTTAAAATTGAACTGATGAAAAAATGTTCAATCAAGTTGTACAAGTAATGCATTTAAACCAACATACCCTTGCCTCTCAGACATCTCATTTGCATGAATATACCAGTCAGCTATTAGACACTTCTGACTGTTAACAAGTATGATGAATGTAAGTCGCACAATGGTTTGTATGCCTCTAAAGAAATTTGCCATAATCAGGTTCTTGCGGTCTAAGCATGGTCTTTGGGGTCTGAAAGACCTCAATTGGATTAATTTATTGGCAGCCACCTCATTACAGGTTGTAATTGCATCAAATATATCGTCTTACCCAGGAGACCCAAAAGGGCTGATAGCCCGCTAACCAGGGTCACCTGTGAGTTGGGTTAGAAAGATGCATCACATTGCTGAGCTGAGACAATACTATGTGACTATGTCATGAAATCTCAGTAGTTGTTTAAGTGTTTCATAAATTGCTCTTTATTTTTGTCATGCTTGTGGAACTCTGTCATTCACTTTGGTTAAGGTTAGTGGAAGATTTAGGTTTTGAAAGGTTGAATGAAAAACATAGATCTGTAAAGTGACAATGATCTAAGTTTGCATGAGGGACAGTACACAGTAGTATATTTTTCATTTTATTTCAGACTGTCACAATTTTACTGAATGGAATGTAACTTTCACTTCTTTAAGCTCTGCATTAACACTTTGACAACAAGCAATGTACTAAAAGTGACTGGGAAACCAATGTAGCTCATTGTTAAAGTGTCAAGTCTTGTACATCACTGTATTGCATGTATTGTTTCAACTTGACGTCCATATTTGTCCTCTGAACTGAATGCGTGCATATATAAAATATGATTATAATGTTATGGTGTGGTGGTTTCTTATGAGTTTTGACCACTTTAATTAAATTTTAAACATTTAACTGCATTAGAAAACCTAGCTAAGATGGAACTATAGAAATGGTGAAACATTGCTTAAAAAGCAATGAGGAGTAAAATAGGTCAAAAATAATTCCATGCATGAGTTTCACAGAGATGCCGAGATGCCAAATATATCATTCAAAAGATCTGATGTTTAAACTTATGATATATAGCTAATTTTTATGCATTCAAAATTTACTGAATTGACAGCGAAAAAATTACATTAATATTTGAATTATGACTTTTAAAAGTATTTGTGCAATGGCGCACATATTAAAATATTTAGGATTCTCTACTTTTTGCATTTCTGATGCAAACTGCAGTTTTTGAACATCCAGTACTTTTCAGCCTATCCAATGCAATATTAAATCTGTTTTAAAATTTATGTGTAAAAATTGGGTTTTTATGCACCATAAAGAATGTCATGTTGACCTGCACGTATCCTATGAAAACATTCATGATTACTTTAATTGGGAAGAGGGGTCAGAATAGTATAAACTATTAGCTTTTGCTGGCTCCTAATTGCATTGTACTGTACTTAGTTGTTCATGATTCTGTAACCAGAGTTGAACGTGCAATAAAGTATATATACATAATTATATATATATATATATATCTCTAATATATTTCTCAAAGTTTGTCCTTCCATATGTTTGTTTATTTGTATGTCCGGATTTTTACTCTTCGCCCCAAAATAAGCTCGGAAATGACAGAGCGTCGGTTTAAAAAAAATATCCAATTGATTCTTACCCAAACTTTAAGGTCATATTGACTATTTTCAGCTTTTAATTCATTTTAGAAATCGATTTATAAGCGTTTTAAGACAGATTTCATCTATAATCGCTCACGTTACGATCTAGCTAAGAGTATACAGTCGGCATGACGTCATACTTGTCCAGTAATAATTTCGGCAGCGCCCCGCAAGAGCGGGTCACGTTTGGATTTTTGGGTAAACGGGGTGATGTGGAGGGTTGGCGAAAATCCTAAATTTAGCGTTCAACGATGGGCACCACAGTGGAGTAGTCTTTAAAACCCTAAATTTCACTTTAGAAATCGAGTTATTGGCGTTTTAAGACAGATTTCATCAATAATCAGTAAAGAGTCTACAGTCGGCACGACGTCATATTTGCCCAGTAATAATTTCCGCAGCGCCGCAAGGGCGGGTCACGTTTGGCTTTTTGGGAAAGCGGGGTTGGGTGGAGGGTTGGCGAAAACCCGAAATTTAGCGGTGAACGATGGTGGAGTAGTGTTAAAAACCACAAATTTCCCGGGCAACGCCAGGTAAAACATCTAGTATATATATATATATAACTTGTGTTTGTTTTAGTATTCTGAGGATGAAATGACTGAAAAAATTGCGATGATCTCATTAGAAATTTCACCTGACTCCCCACTGATTCCCTCAGACGTCATCGTACAGGTTAGTGTGATTATGGCATTGATATAAAAATGTGTTTGTTTAATTTGGTTGAGAGGTAAAATTAATTGGTCTTATAAAATCTGTATTGCTTTGCTGCAAAAGAAAGCTTCAAACAACAGCAGAAAATCTTGTTGCAAATCTAACCAGCTCAAAAGGAACAGGTTAAAACTGAGAGTTCCACAGATGCAAGAACATAAAATGGACTTGTGTAAAAAAATACTATCAACTCTATAGGTGTTTGCATTGCTTTGTCTTTGCAATATTTTGGTGTTGAGCTATCACTTTCTGATCTCTATAAATAGCTTCTTAACCTCCTTAGCGTTACATTACTTTCCGGAATAACTGTTACAAAAACGTTACATTTATTTACGATTATGACGTATGTATGCATGTATATATGTGTGTGTATGCATGTATGCATATATTTATGTAAGCAAGTACGCATGAATGTATACATGTATGCATGTATGTATGCATGTATGTATGCATGTATGTATGCATGTATGTATGTATGTATGTATGCATATATATATGTATGTATATATGTATGTATGTATGTATGAATGTATGTATGCATGTATATATGTATGTAGGTGGGTATATATGCTTCTATGTATGAATATATACGTATTTATGCATGTATGTATATATTTATGTATGCATGTATGTATTTATGTATGTATGTAGATATGTATGTATGTATGTATATATGTATGTATGTAGATATACATGCATGTCTGTATGAATATATATATATATATATATGTATTTATGCATGTATGTATATATTTATGTATGCATATATGCATTTTTGTATGTATGTATGTACATGTATGTATGTAAGTATGTATGCATGCATATATATATATATATATGTATGTGTGTGTGTATATATATATGTATATGTATGTATGAATATATGTATGTATGCATGTATTAATGAGCACATATGCATATATGAATGTACATATGTATGTGTGTATGCATGCATACATGTATGCATACATGTATGTATGTATATATATATATACGTATGTATGCATGTATATATATACACGTATGTATGCATGTGTGTATATATTTATGTATGCATGTATGTATGTATGTATGTATGTATACATATATGTATGTATCTATGTATGTATACATGTATGTATGCATGCATGCATGAATGTATGTATGTATGCATGTATGTATATATGTAGCCCGAGTGGGGCTCGGGATTAACCGTTTTTGCATCTTTTTCCCGAACCGAGTGGGACTCGGGATTAACGCTAAGGAGGTTAAGGACCTGCACTGAGCATGGCAGGCTAACTGAAATGCATTTTAAACAATTTGTGCCTAAACTTTAAAGTTCTGTTTAAAATGCTCTTCTGCGTCTGCTATGTTGAAACTCATAATTAGTAAACTTGTTGGACTTTTTGTTGGACGTTTGCCTCACATACAGCTTTGACACCAACCTTGGATTTTTATCTGGTTGCAGGTAGTTAGGTACGACTATGGAATGAGAAAAGACAACCCAGTGGATCACATACGATTCTACAAGAAATCAAACCCAACACAGCCAATTCATGTCAGACAGCAGCAGGTTTGAAATTAACCCAAGTTGTGATGAACTAAAAAACTTGGTTGACTGAAGTACAAGCAGTGCTTAAAGTGTAAAAACAAGAAGTACCTGGATGCTCCTTCCTTTCTTGTCTGGGTTGGCGTAAAAGTGACAGGGTGGTGTTCAGATTAAAAACAAGTGCCTGGACACCACCTATGACCATTCAGTCATACTTTTAGCCCTGAGTACCAGAGCTGCTAGCCCTTGATTTTTAACCATACCTATTTAGACTGCTGCTGGAAGTGTTTCTTTTTGGGGTCTAAGATCAGTTTTAGCAGATTTAATGTCTACCCATATCAGTTAGGTTTGACAACAATAAACCTACCTAGGATGAGTATGAGGAAAGGAGCAAGAGGTGCAAGAGAAGAAATAGATGAGAGGAGAATTTTAATCAATACATGTAATATTGTTATGTGCTCAATTATTGTTCCATGATATTTAGTTAATTTTTTTACTGTATTTTGCTTTGCAGGTTTCTCAGATGTTACCACAGACTTTCAGCGAAGAGCACATTCAAGTTTACTTCAAGAAGCGAGAAGTAGAAGCCGTTGCTTTGGCATCTGACTGTTTCATGCGCTTCTGTGTTGCCAATAACATGATGCCACCAAAGGTTTTTCATATTGGCAGAATTATTTCATTTTAGTATAAGCCATCTTAGTGATATAATTCAAAATGTGGCTCTCTGTGAAAATTTATCAAACTTACATGTAAAAAGCTTATTTACCTTTTGCCTTAATTTCTGTTGCGATCCTAGTGTTAACTAGTGAAGGAAAAAGAAGACGCGGAAGACCAAGGAAGAGGTGGATGGATGAAGTGCAGGAAAAGTCTGGAATGAGCTTGGAAGAGCTAAGAGAGGCGACAATAAACAGGAGACAATGGAGAGGATACATCATGACTGTCGCCAGAGCTCCAAGAGCTGACGGCACCAGGTGACCAGTTGAGTGTTAACTTATCAGACATTCTCATTTGACATACATGCTTTATTCATTGCAGAGTGGTGATCCAGGATCAGTGGACATGACACCAGACAAGAATAACCTGGAGATTAGGACCAGTCTTCCTCTTAATTCGGCAGCAGTACCAGAGGCAAGAAGAAATATCTTCCCGTAAAAAAAATGATTCGTGGGAACACCTAATAGCAAAACTGATTGACAGTTAAGAACCAGCTTCCATATCTGCTTGCATATTATATTATTCTCCTATGCTTAGGAAACACTGTGAAGCCTTTGATTATGCAGAAAACCTTAAATTGAATTTTTTATGTCTGATACATACATAGTACTGGTAATGTATTTGAACTCATAGGTTGAATTTTCTATTTTTATCGTATACTTTTTAGCGTTTGTTTGGTCTTGAAGTTTTTGCAAGTACTACTGTTTTGCTTTGTGGTGGCATAATACCGTTGTAGAGTAGAGCGGTATGAAGCAGAATGCCCATGAACATTTGGTGGGACCCATATGGAATCTTTAAAAGACCTGTTTGGGAATGTGGGCTCTGTTAACCTGTGAGTCTTCAAACACCGAGTATTCTTGTACCAGGTGCTCTAAGTGTTTCTTTTGTCTTCTCTATTGTTAGGAAAGCTTATATTGTTAAAGCTGTACCAAGTTTTTTTAAAAACCAAGTCCTAGCTAAATTTCATTGTGATTGGTTCATCTCATAATTATGTTTTTGGATTTTGCTTTTGTATTTTTAAATTAACAACAGCTGTAATTGACTGCGATTCATTAATTTTGATTTATTTAAAGTTGGATAGGTTTCGTTAATTTGTCAGTTGATTAGTGTTTGGTGTGTCATGTTCATTTTGGCAGAATCATTTCAGATTTACTGATAATTTCTCATTCCATAATTGTAAACAGTGTTCATAATATAGTACTAAAGAGTAGCTGTGGTTCTTTCACTTTTAAGAAAGTTGTTCTCAAACAGGTAATTTAAGTCTTAAGAGATTAATTTGTCAGTAAATTGTGTTGTGTTGGATCAGATGAATGCAGAGTGTGTTGCATCAAAAGTATATTCCGGGCTACGGTTGTACTCCTTGTCTCAATAGAGGCTATCAATAATTTTTATTAGTATTTACATGAATCTATTAATTATTAGAAATGACTTTGCATTAATTAAATTCCACACATTTTGACAAGTGCTGCTTGGGAAGATCCTCTGGATTTCTTACTCGAACTGTGTTTATCAACATCAGAGCAGCAATGGCTTGGTCTATGCCACTGGCCAAAAATACAAACTGCACTCCTTTGCACATCTTGGTTGTGCTCCAGAAGATGAGGATTTCTGTGGAAAACCCTCATAACCTCTGTCTAATAGGGTGAGCTCAAGGAGTTGGTTGTGGATAGGGACTTATCGAAGAAGATTATTGTGTCATTGGCGTAAATATGTTTCAGACAGCTTTGAATTGGTAAAAGATGTAATGGAATGTTGTAGAAAATGAAATTATATAAAGGGCAGATCGGCAGAGAACAAGTGAAGGACGCCGAAGGCTAGTGGTACGGAGTACAACATTGCTTTGCTGAAACCAACTTTGAGCAAGGCCACCCAGTAAGCCTGCCGCCTGCACAAACCAGTGATCAATTTGATGGAGCATGAAAGCATGGTCCACAGCTACAAAAGGTGGCTGTTAAGCTTGCATCAAGAAGAGCATTTTACATTTACTTTACCGTTGACCTCAAAGCAGCTAATGGTCTTTCTATCGTCTGGCAACTGGGCTTGGACAGGCTTCGAACTACTTTATAGAAAACTCATTGCAGTGCACATTAATAAGCTGGTGCCCTGTGTTGGCTCTTAAGTGGCACTTTAAAAGTTGGAGTAGGCAATGTAATCCCAGGACGTAGGTACTAGGTAGGCTCTTCAACCAGCACTTGGACAAGTTTGGCAGCAGAAATGAGTTAAAACCAACGACCTCATATATATTACTAGACAGAGCTTCCTTGGTTGAGCCGCCCAGTGACGTTGAAGCCGAGCAAGGAACAAGAGTATAACATGAAATTTTAACTGTCCATCTAGCGGTCTATTTTTAGATCAACCGTCATGAAAGAACTAACCAATCACAGAAGACGATTCATCGTATTTACGTTCGCCAGTGTAAAATAGTAATAATAAATTTTACCTGATCACGACTTTCCAATTATTTAAAGCATTAATACTCAATCGAGAATGTCACTAAACGCGCCCATCCGTTAAATTAAATGTCCATAAGGTTTACTGTCTAATGATAAAATGTAATTTGTATTCATGCATGTTGACTCAGCTTGGTTCTTTCATGAGCTGTGATTGGTTGAGCTAAAAATAGTAAGTGTCCTCAACGATACGAGAAAGTTCCCAAGATGCTTCAGCAGAAACCACGTGACTTCGCCGGCCTGGTTAAAACCATGAACTGTTGGCAGAATGCTACAGGATTACATTCATGGACAACTCTTTGCAGTGCACGTTAATAAGCTGGTGCCCTGTGTTGGCTCTTAAGTGGCACTTTAAAAGTTGGAGTAGGCAATGTAATCCCAGGACGTAGGTACTAGGTAGGCTCTTCAACCAGCACTTGGACAAGTTTGGCAGCGGAAATGAGTTAAAACCATGAACTGTTGGCAGAATGCTACAGGATTACATTCACTACGTCTAGTTTGTAATAATAACAAATGAACAATACTCAGTGGCGGCGCTAGGGGGGAGCTGGGGGCTAAGCCCCCCTACAAGAGGCTCAGCCCCCCCTAAAAAAATGACCATCTGAATTATTTTACATTGAAATGTCCACGATTTTAGTCGACGGCTAAAAAATGAAGAAAAAAAGTCGTCAGAAATTTTGGCGGCGAACATAGAAAATTTTCATGAGATTTTGGTCGATGACTAAAAAAAAAAAAAAGGTCGTCAGAAATTTGGGCGTCGAAAATGGAAAATTTGGCCGCGGGCTTCAGCCCCTCCAAAACTGAAATCCTGGCGCCGGCACTGACAATACTACTAATAATAAGACGATTTTTTTAGAAGGAACAGCTGATTAAGATTGTAGATTAAGATTGTGGGAGACATAATATAGGCCTAGACAGTAAGAATTGTGGGAAAAATAACTGGGTGGTTGGACCACTTGCAATTGGGATGCAAAAAAACTTTACTATGGGGTCCTAAAAAACGGGGATTGAAACCCACCAACCATCTCCGGCAATTCTCACTCCGAGTCTAAAGCTGCCTTCTCGGCGAAGTGGAAATCTATGTCGTGACCGGAAAGAGGAGTAGGCTAATGTGTAATTTGATAAATAGGTATCCTAGGCCTCGAGTTGCAGCAACAACTTTACATGTAGGCCTATTTACAGTATTTATAATCGAATACGCCCTTGTGTCATTAACCAGTCAGATGGAAGGTGCTATAAGTAGGTCCATTAACAGCTCATTAAATTTTTTATAGTGATACCGTTAACCTGTGCTTATAGCTCTAACAACCGCTCATAAGATTAAATTTTAATGAGGCAATGGCCTGCAACCGTGATGCCTGCAATTGCGTGACCTCTGCTTTTATTTTGCACTCTAAACCAATCGCGCTTAGGCCTATAATTAACGTTCCCACTGATCCTATCAGTTTTCCTTAAAATGCACGTGCTAACATCAGAGTTCGCCAGGAGGCGGAAGTAGACCTGCTGTTTTCGGATAATTATGTTCATCATGAACTAACGACCTTTGTCCTTGGCGTCTGACAACAGTTACTATCGTAGCCTATAGCGGCCAAAATTAAATTAGACGAATGTTTTACAATCGAAGCGGCTGCGATTTCTCTCGATCAATACATTATCTGCCTTTTCTTGACGCTTTCGGTTTCTTTTTGACGAGTTACACAACAATCAATAGCGTCGTTTTATTCGGCACTATTTTGTAAACTATCTGTTAGGTTTATCTGGAGAAATCCGTTTGTTTTAAAGCTGGGTAAAGGTAAGATTATGGCGTAGCATACACCTTATTAATTCGCACCTTCCTTCAGCGATGGGAGTACAAAATATGTTTCTCACTAGTCCTAATTTTTTTATTCTGTTTAATCTGTTACCGTTAGCGGAATGATACCCTGCACATGTTCAGTGTTTTATCATTTCCCCAAAATGTGTGCGCCAATTAGGGTTGCCCGAAATTGCTTGGTTGCATGATCACATCAAAAGTAGCCCAAAGGTCGCGAGATGAACCGCTAAAGTGAAGAATGTTTGGCTAGGTGCCTGGGTAGGCCTGCATTAAATACATTTTACTTTATTCTTTTCGTTAGTTGCGTTACAAGACACGCGATGAAACCATAGGACTCAATGTAAGTCGATGTATAAAACATAACCTACGTAGCCTAACAGACAGACAGACAGACAGACAGACAGAAGAGATGGCAGACAGCTTAGTTCAGTGGTTCCCAACCTTTTTCGACTGTCGGGCCACTTTTTCTAAGTTGGGGAACACGAAGGCTACTTTTTCTTAGTTGAAGGACATTAGGGGGCCACAAGGCAAAAATTTAATTAACTAAATGCGTGTTTGTTATAAAATTGTTTATAATTTAATCAAAATTGAATGCTATTTTATTTGGACGTTAATAAAACGCATCAAACATTCTATTTTGATGCGATTTATTAACGTCCGAATAAAATAATTTGTAATAGAAAAGAATTATATATTCTATCATGTCCAAATTGTCAATTTTTACATACATTTTTCTTAATTCATTGAGATGCCGCGGGCCATTTTTGTAGGCCAGGCGGGCCATTTTTGGCCCGCGGGCCACGGGTTGGGAACCGCTGGCTTAGTTCATACCGTAGACGAGCCTATATGCCATAGAGCATGTAATGTGTTTAGGTTAAGTAAGCAACAATAGTAGCCTCAGCCTGTTAAAGCAACCTATTAATTTAGGCTAGAGGTTCTCAACCTTTTCTGCACACGATCGCCACACCTAAGCTCACAAAGAAATTTCGCGACACACCCTGCAATCATCATTGTGTCAATATCTTTAATATTAAGATAGTCCTAGGCCATTATGTTAAAGTTAAATTAGCCTAGGCCTATCTATTTTAAATTGTAAAGCATTTCTTATGAATCAGGGTCGCCGTTAGGCGTACGCACTTACGCAAGTGCGTACAGCGCGGAAAGGCAAAAAAATAACAAATTGTAAATTAAAGCGTGAAATATTATAAGCGATGAAATTCTATTGAATCTACTTTAGTAGTGAACCACGTACACTTCTCACTCACTGCATGCCCATTAAAGATCGTCATTACAGTTCATAACTTCATTTCGCGTATTCTTATTTTGTGCAAGTTGTGCGTACATAAAAAAAAGTGCGTACAGAAGTTGTGCGTACAGAAAAAAGTGCGTACAGAAAAAAATCCTGGCGGCGCCGCTGTTATGAATGATAATGTTGACACCGTGCATTTTAAAGTAAGTAGGCCTAAGTATTACTTTTTTTTGTTTTTTGAACTGGCACCGGAACGAAAACGGCAGCTCTGGCTATTGCGGACTTGATTTGATATAGCGCCGGTGATTAAGCTGGTCTCCCTGACGTGGCTTTTGTGGGCGCTGAGAAATTCTCGAAGATTTACATTAGACATTATACATTTATTGAACCACCTGCAAATGCACTGCGGGAACATTGGATGATAACAGACGGTGTACAGTAAAAATCAAAATATGCAATTAAATAAATTAATCGTAGTATACATCGAATGATCGAAAAAACATACCATAGGGCCTACATCTATGGAACAATTTTGGGAGAGAAAAAAAAATAAAAATAAAATTAAGGTCACTTGAATAGCATCCGTGTTATAAAACCACATCTGGTTAGGTCTAATGAGTCAGCAAAACTCAGCATGAGGAATCTCACGGTTGTGAGAACGAGGACGGAGTGAGTAGGAAACATTCTTAATGGGGGATAATAGAATAGAAAATATTAACAGTAAACTATAGGCCTACTCATTGTAATGTGATAGTATCATATAGGCCTTTTATACTAGTAGATTTTATTATTATAATCACATGGTAGTAAAAATATCACGGTAGCTTATATTATTAGAGCTTTAGAGCTCAGCTATTACAATAATGTAAACAGCAACTAAAAACTATTATTATTGATCAAATGTTAGGGTAGTCACTTCTAGATGGAGCTCCCCAGGAAGATGCCTAGATTAGACCTAAGCACTGAATTAACGTAACACGATTTCGGCCTCAATCTTTCAGTCTCAGAATATGGAGTTTTGCATGCATGCCTTCTATGTGCGTGTGTGTAATTTTTACGTTTGTTAATAATAACTAAGCTATAGGCCTAGGCTAGTGTGCTGCTCTCACAGCTAGCACAGCAATCTTTGTACTAAGCACACTAAGCAGTATAAAACAAATTAATGTAAGTTTATACGTCAAAGTTCGTATAATAACATGTAGGCTAGCTAATTTGTTATGCAATATAGTAGGCTATGTTTGAGTCGCCGCGGGGCCCCCCTGTTGCGCGGGGCCCTAGCCCCAGGCATTTGCCTCGCGTGCCTATAGGTGTTAAAACGGCTCTGTACACCACCCACCCACCCACCCTCGAGCTTTACGCAATTATGCAATGACCCCTAATCACTGCCCAACATATTCTTGGTTTTCTTGCGAGTAAACGCGTTAAAAGAGCGTTGAATTGCAATGGATTTTAATTTATACACTGGTTCATAAGCTAAAATGCTATAGTCCTACGGTGTTTACAGTCTGCTGATAGTGGAAATGGTGCTATTGTCTTCTTGCAGATGTTGCGTTGGGTCCAAGGTAGGCTACACCTATGAGAAAAGCAGATGGATGTGTTTATGGTAGGCTGCATATGTCAACGATCAATTAATGGATTGATATTTAAAATATTTATCGATTAATTTTGGCTTGTTCCCATTTAAGAAAAAGTGCATGTCATGGTCCACCGTATGTACTCATAGGCTCATAGCCTTAGCTAGGCCTGCTCGTCTTGGCTTTACTCCCGGTCACAAAATTCTGGCGTTAGGCTACTCTGCCCACGGATGATTAGGCTATACCAGAACAAAATGATCGACCGGTATATCGGTGGTATAGGCGGTTGGTCTTGGTGTGGTTGGCTGCTTCTTTCTCACGCGTACAATTCATTCCATAAAGCCTTGCAATTTTCAAATGAACGCTTTATGCATACACGGTGTTCGGAAAAAACCGAACCTCTACAATAAATAGAGAAATTGACACTAAAAATGTAAAAATATTATGGAGAATAAAACTATTTTATTCCCAGCATTAGACTTAACTATTTTATAATTATGCGCTATAGGCCTATTTTACCAGTTAAAACTGACGTCACCGTGACGTCATTTGTAATAAGAAATCCGTTACAGAATGGAGTTCAGTGAAGAAGACAGAATATTCAATATGTACGGCAGAATCAGAATTACAGTGCAAGACGTTTTCGTTCGAGAATTTCCTGATAAAGCATGGAAACTTGGTGCACTAAACGAACTTCTTCGTAAGATTGATAGAACTGGTTCGTGCAAGCGTCAAGCGGGCTGCGGTAGACCTAGCTCGCACTGTAAGAAGTAACGAAAACATCCAACAGGTGCAAAATCTTGCGTTGAGTCAAGAAGACAGGCCACAAACTCATCTTTTTTGGCCGAAGGAGGAAATTTTGAACACACATTATAACTAACAAATAATAGTTATCTGATTCATGTCCTGTAAACTGAAGTTTATTTCATGTTTTATTAAAATGTACAAATTAGTACATCAATTATTGTTGCCGCAATAGTAGAGGTTCGGTTTTTCCAGAACACCGTGTAGAATATATAAGGCGCTACGTTGTAGGCCTAGGTTTATGTGACAGTATTCGAGTAAAAATCATGTTAAACTTCGCTTTTGTAGACTTATTCAGTGTAAAGCGTCCTCTCTGAAATCTGCTTTAAATGGAAGTAAAGGTAAGCTTATGTTAAGCTATGTAGGCCTACTTGTGGGAAACCTTGAGGATGTTAGCTCTCTTTGTTGTATAAGCTTACGGAATGTAATAAGAATAATTTATGTTTAGTTCGGCCAGCGCACTAACATTTACCTGTGTGTAGGCCTAATAAACCATATAAACTTTTTCAGTGTTAAATCCGGTATAGCTAGAGACTAGTAGGCCTATTATATAGATAGTCGACCAAATATTATATCGTGTATTTTACCTTTATCACCTACGGCAGGTTTGCTGCTGCTTGTGAAAATAATGTTACTTCGAATTATGAAACAAGACGATAGACGCACATGGACGTTTATAATTATAATTAGGCTTAAAGGAATTAAACTGACCGACGAGGTCAAGGCTGCACTGCAGCTGCTCGTTCAGTTTGCAATTGATTCCGTACTTATTACTACAGAGTGGTTCCAAACCTATTCCTGAGCAGTGAGCAGGGCTCCCTTACTATATATATTCAGTCAGTGGCACCTGCATGCAGCAATTGCAGCTATTGACCTCAATTTCAATAATTTTTCCAGCTAATAAATTTCTTCCAATGGCGATCAAGTCACAGCATTCCTTAATTTTTATTCAACCGCATCGTTTTGACTATAACTTACGTACACTACTTTTGTTTTTAAGATAATTGAACATAGCAATTAAGGGCTGTCCCAGAATCCTTGGGGCTGTCCATAAATGACGTCACGGAAATTTTGGACGATTTTTGATTAAAACTTACAATAAAGTGGACAGGATATACCCTAATTTGGTACTGGCATACTATAGGCCTATCTAGTGCCAGGTGTATATCGGGGAATGGCAAAAGCAGCAGTTGGTAGCAGGCATAGCCAGTGGCTTAGGAAAAGTTTTTTAAAAGATTCTTTATCCACTTAAATAAGAAAACAAAACAATTGTTTGTAGTAACAATTGTTTTTCTTACTCTATTCCCTTTGTTATTTTATTCTCTTTTTATTTACTGTAATACTGTTAGGTTTGTGTCAGGAAGGGCATTCGGCCAGGCCATAACCCCACCCCCTTCATAAATTCCTGGCTACGCCACTGGGCATAGCCATTTAAGAGTTTTTTTTGACAAACTGACACTGCTTCATTTATTCGTTTATTCTCATCTTGTAAGGTTTTTAACGATCCTATCCACGGTCAAGTAAAGATCCATCCGCTTTGCATCAAAGTCATCGACACTCCTCAATTCCAGCGTCTACGTCGCATCAAACAGCTCGGCGGTGTCTATTACGTTTACTATGGAGCATCACACAACAGATTCGAGCATAGCATTGGGTAGGATAGGCATATTGTGTAAAAGATTTGGTATTTTACTGTTGATCTCTTGAATAAACAAATGTTAAGTGACTTTAATTGGACAGATAACAGTAGATCGAATAGTAGATTCGCCAGCCAACTCTTTCGAAATAATCAGACAAACGTTTTGATGATAATGAAACTCTCTCTATATATATAGTCAGTAGTATAGTCTTCAGAAACATTGCGCTAAGCTTGCAATTAATTGCCATCGCTTTACTGCATTAAAAAATGTGCTTATTTGCTGTAGATTGATGGCAGCCTGGCAGGCCTAGCTTTAATATGATGAACATCAAATTAATGTTTAGGCATAGCCTGATTGAAGTCATATTTAACCAGAAAAGACAGATAAAAGAGAAAGCTTTTAGTATAAGTAGATTGCATTATTGTAGTGATCATAATCTGTTTCAAACAATATGCTTAGGTTTAATTGACCTAACTAGCAATTGATTTCTGTCCCTACACATTAGGCCTTCATTCAAAACCAAGGCTTTTGTCTTTTGTTAAGTATTACTCAAAGCCTATTACAGGTTTTGAGTAACAGGCCTAGTCTTCTCAGGAATCTCAGCTATAATATCTATCTATTAACTTCTTTGCCAACGAATTAATGCTTTAATTATAACTTGTGTTATACCATGTTCTGTATAATTACGTTTATTGTGGGATCAATAGATAATTTTGAATTTGAATTTGAATATGAAATTTTAGTTTATTAAGCAGAATCAGCAACTGAATTCAGCCAAATTGATCATGAAGGTAGTCTATCAGTGACTATGTCCAATCATTGTTGTCTATATCTACCTAGTCTCTCATTGTCTTGAAGGGTTTGCCATTTGGCAGGCAAGCTGTTGAGGCACCTGAAGAATGAGCAACCAGAGCTTAAGATTGACGATCGAGACATTCTCTGTGTTGAGATAGCCGGCCTCTGTCATGATCTCGGTAAGGATCAGCAAGTAAAGTTTTAGTTGTCTAGTTAGTTTTAGTTATTGTTATTGTATATTTTCTAAATCAAGAGTTTCAGTTATAATTAGTTACCGTTATCTTGTAATAGATGTTTAAAACGTTTTTAATTTAATGACTGACATAGGCGTAGGAGGCGGGGGTCCAGGGAGGGCAAATGCCCCCAAATTTCGGGCAAATGTGTTTCTCGAGCAAAAGAGGCACGGACGAAGAAAAAAATTGGAAATTTTTTCGGGCAAATAGGTACAGGCGGATTTTTTTCGGGCACACAGGGGTAAAAAACTAAATTTTCTGATTTACAGGAAATGACTAAAAAAAAAAGGTCATCAGATTTTTTCGGACAAGAAAATTCTAAGATTTTGGGCGTATGACTAAAAAAAAGGTCGTCAGATTTTTCGGATGAGAAAATCCTAAGATTTTGGGAATTAAAATTTTTGCCCCCCACTTCCGAAATGTCCCCTATGCCTATGATGACTGGAGAGCTGCAGCATACCCATCACCCATGTCATTTTCTAGAACCAGGACTTTTTTAACATGCAGTTGTGCACAAAATGTGCCGTTGTAAATGGATTTGTGCTGTTGTATAAGCACTTCTGTACAGTTAAAACTAGCAGTAAAGGTCCAATTGGAAGTAATTTACCATGGAAGATGGGAAAGGAAAGGAGTTGTGCAGTTCTAAAAATTCCTTTAAAATAACCCTGTCTATAACTACAGTATATATAGCTATCAGGATACGTGTTATTATAGTGGAACCTCTGTTTTGACTTTGTTTGGATATGGTTTAAATTTTTAGAATTTTGCATTTAAAATTCTCTGCAAAAAACCCATGTTCTTGATTTCCAAATTTCCAGTTTTAGCATTTGCAAGTTCTTTCAAACTGTGACCATTGGATTTTGACCCCTTGCTGCAAAAAATCGCGCATGGCGTGTTCATGTGGTTTATCTTACAACCAATTGAATAAACTGCACTGAAAATAAAGGTTCGAGTGATCAAGATCAGTATTTAAAATGTAAGTGCTTGACAAATTTCCCACAAAGGATGATGTATGTAAATGACATTAACATTGTTGGTGTGCTTGCTACAGGACATGGACCATTTTCTCATTTGTGGGATCGGTCGATTCTTCCTCGTCTTGTCAAACGGAAGTGGGAGGTGCGTAGAAACGAACACGTAGTTGCAGTCCTACTGACTTCGAAATTTCAGAACCTGTGCACGACTGCCAAGTGACAATTTAGGTCTAGAGTCTATAGAGACTAATGCTATAGTAATAATCACCCGCCTATAACAATAATGTACACAAGGGTGTGCGTGAGTAGCCTATGTATAAAAATAAAGAGACGTGAGTCCAGGCTTATATTAGTGTGTAAAGTACTTGGAATATTGACTTGAGTTAATCTCTTAAAAATTCATATTACGCACTGCACGCTGCAGTTGAGTCGACTACATGATACGAATGAATTGAATCAGTCTGGGGGGATCCCGTTGCTCAGTGGAGAGAGCGCTGGCCGTTAAACTGAGTCATCCGCGCGACCCAGGTTCAAGCCTCGCTCAGGGCATTAATTTATTAAAGTTTCTGTTAGCTGCCATTGGCGCTTTGCTGTTGCGTTGCTTGACTCGGGATCTGCTAAAAATAAAGATAGCTCCTCCCACTTTTGGCTTGGCCGACCAGAAGTGATCCAGTACTTAGGCCATTAGTTAAGTTACTACTGTAAAGCCGACCTGCGTGTCGTGCTATAGTGGGCCGTATTTCGTATAACCTGTACCTGTAATCATTCTGCGGTGTGTCAGATTGAATCATTAAAGGAAAATATATATAGTTGCAGCAGTTGCGTTTCTGTCGGAATCATTCCACGGAAACTCTCCTGCTTCGAATCTCCACACAATGACCTCATGGCTTCAGGACTGAAAATAAGAGTCTCGATACAAATTCAAAATACGGTGATTGGGATATGTGTATTATAGTGTTGTAACTATGAGCATTTGGTGATATATCATTCAACAGCATGAGGATGGTTCTGTTGCAATGTTTGATCATCTTGTCGAGGAGAATAACTTAAGACCAGAGTTTGCAAAGCATCTCAAGCTCAACAGTGACAACGATGAGGATCTTACCAAAGAATTGACTTTCATCAAGGAGCTGATATCAGGAAAAAAGACAGGAAAAGTATCCTATAGTTTTCAGCTTTTCAGTCAGAATATAAGTTTGGATAAATTATGCACAGTGCACAGAAAGAATTTTTAATCAGTGTACAATACTAATTTCTGCTGCTGCTACTCATGTTGTTGCTGCTGCTGCTACTGCTGCAGCTACTACTGTACTAATATGACTACTACTACTACTGCTACTGCTACTACTACTACTACTACTACTACTACTACTACTACTACTACTACTACTACTACTACTACTACTACTAACACTGCTACTAACACTACTGTATACTACTGCTACGAACACTACTGCATACTACTGCTACTAACACTGCTGTGTACTACTGCTGTAATTTTATTGATGCTACTATTAACACTACTGTGATCCATTTAGTCCCCTGTCATCACTAGCATCAACAGCAATAGTCATCATAATAGGGCGGAGAACCAAAGACAGAGATTGAGGCAAATGTGGAAGTTGAGGAAATTATGTCTAATAAATTTCTTACCTGTGATTTAAGGTGCTGATTCTGACTAATACTAGCCAATTGGACCTGCGTTGGTGTAGTCTTAGTGCTGTGTTAGTAATTGTATGCCACTATGCGGTAGCTATTAGGCTGTTAGTGCTGAAGGCATAATGTTGCTCATCTGCTGCAGAGTATCCCTCTTTATCAGTGTGATACTTCTATTTCATCTACATGAATTGATTTTCACATATGTAACAGAATGGATCTTGGGAAATGAAAGGCAGGCCAGAGTCAAAAGATTTTCTCTACGAGGTATGCCTCAAAATTTGTTTTCAATCGTTGCATGATTTTATATAACGTGTGAAGACTGAAGAGTGCATTGTTTGCACATTACATGGTATGCAAAGTTCGCCTCCAGATTAGCTAGTGCAGTGCTATCTTGTGTCGTGCATTTGAAAGCACAAACGTCATAAATATGTGTAAGTTTTTCTATTTCTTTGTTCTCGTTTTGTCTGTTGTGTATCTTTTTAAAGGCTATTTGTCTGCCTATACTACATAGTCTGTGCACAGATATAGTATTGTCTATGCTTTTGTGTTTACAATTTGTAGACCTATTTACATGGAGGAAAACAGTCATGAAAAACTTATACTTTGATTCTTTGAAGAAGTTTTTAGTAACAAAATAATTAAACCTACTGACTGTGCTGACCACATACAACATCATCCATTTGTTTGCCTGACAGCCATGACAATGTGTTCATTTGATTATCATCTTCCAGCTTCCTTATCTTCCTCTCTCGTCTATCAATATCACTTCCTGTCCACATGCCTTCTCTGCTGAAGCTTTTCGCTCAAACTGAAAACCATTCTCTCTCCAGGCTATGTTATCCTGGTTCTACTCCTGTACCACCACACAGCCACTACCACTATCAACAATGTCTAGTGCCCACCGTAGCACTATATGCTTCCTCCTTGATTGTACGTCCCTAGATTTTTACTTTTTACTAGATGTTTAAATAGATGACCAGATTTACTTCTGCACCATTGATGTATGTTGCAGTTGATTGCAAACAAGGAAAATGGAATCGACGTTGACAAATGGGATTACTTTGCCAGAGACTGCTACTATATGGGTCTTCCAAAAAGCTTTGATCATAAGCGTCTCATGAGTTTTGCTCGTGTTTTGAGCATCACGAATGACAACCATACCTATAAGCAAATCTGTTACCGTGATAAGGTGGGTCTTGACTTTAGGTTTCCTAGGCCTGTGTCTTGTTGTATGAACTGGTATTATTTTCTACTGTACAGTCTTCTTGGCTTTATTCTGAGATAAAATAGTGTGAGAGATTACTCATGCTATTGATAGTTTATTTTTTCTCTTTCTTTTGAAGATTTTTTTTCTTTCCTGTGTTTTTCCTGTTGTGATTGCTTCTGTTCCTATAAATTGTCTTTTTGTTTCTTGTTTCATAGTTAAGTAAATTTGATGCATTCTAATGTTCCCTACAGGTTTACTACTCACTGTTCATTGTTTTATTGTACTTCTCAATGGTATTTAGGCCCCCTACCTAGCGGGACTTGTCCCTTTTGGTGTGCCTATTGCTACCATGTTGTTATTCTGCCTACTCTTTATGTGAATTTTGCTTAATTCTGATTATGTTTACTTAGTTACATGTATGTATGATTATAATGGGATCAATAAAAATGTCTAATGTCTGTCTAATAATTCTAATATGCAGTTTCACCTAAAGTTTATTTTCCTTCAATTCTCTACAAATAAATAATGGGGATTTTAAAATTATATTGATGTTTCTCAACGTTGAATGAAGCCATATGGTTGCAGTCTCGCAAAATGTATAGAATGTGTGGCAAAGAATTTTAGTTGCTAATTTATATACTTCATTGCAAATAAAAAATTATAAACTGTGCAGTGCATTCTGTGACTATGGTTTCTGCAATAACTGTGATGGGGGTATGCGTTACGCGTAACATAAAGTTTAAGGTAGACACAACTTAAGAGCCTTTACTGCTTGGCTGAGGTTATCTTGAGGCCCTCTAATGAGAAGTAAAAGTGCTGAAGGTGACACCAGATAATTATTTATTGAGGAAATAAAATAGCAGCTGAAGTTATTCCGTCTATGTAGGAAACTTTAAATGCATTAGACATATGCAACATAATATATGAATAAATTAAAACATGTTTGCCTACAGGAAGCTTCCAACTTGTATGGAATGTTCAACACTCGCAGTCTACTGCACCAAAAGGCCTATAAGCACAAGACCGTTAAGGCCATCGAATGCATGTAGGTCTCTGTGGAATTTTTGGTACAGTATTGTCAATTTAGTTATGTTATTGCACAAATCGTTTCGGTTATGCACAACAATTGATAAGCATCTGCGATAAAAACAATTAGGCAATATTTTCCTATAAAGCTATGTAGTCATAGGGCTTATCTGTCTTATATGTTGGTCTCTGAATGTAAGTTTTAGCATTTTTAATTGTTAAATGGCACTTTGTTTAATATTTATAGTTAGATTCATATTAATTTTATCCAATATAGTTTCAAAACTATCAATAACCCTGTGGTACTTCAACAAGCTCTGTTGTGGAGTGTTCAAGTACAACGCTGTGCCTGTTTTGGGTCAGTGTCACATGAGATACTTTATCAAGTGTTTGGCAAAATCTAGGTGAACGACATTCACAAGTTTCCTCTCACACATTCATAGGTGCAAGCAGAGAACTGATTTGTCAAACACATAGGAATCTGCAGATCTATATTGCCTGCCTCTATTGTTATACTACTTATTCTTCTTTCCCTTCAGGCTAGGATTATTCCCTCTGGCGAGGGGTCAGCCACTCGGATCCTTCTCCTCCACTTGTCTCTGCTTCCGGTGTCTTCTTTCTTCAATTTGAGCAGCTTCAGGTCTTGTTGTATCACGTCCTCCCATCTTTTCTTCTGTCGCCCCCGACTGCGTCGACCATATACCTCCGCCTGCATGATTCTTTTGACGCAGCTACCCTCCTCTTTTCTCATTACGTGTCCATACCATCGCAGCCTGGTCTCCCGTGCTTTGTCAGTGATGCATGCCACACCGAGCGTCTTCCTGATGTCCTCACTTCGTTTCATGTCTTTCAGTGATATTCCAAGCATCCATCGCAGCATTCTCATCTCTGTTCTTTCCAGCAAACTCTCGTCCCTTTTCGTTAATGCCCAGGCCTCTGCTCCATATAGCATTACTGGCCTTATCATCGTTTTGTAGATTTTTCCCTTCAGGTGAGTCGGCATTTTAAAGTCGCACAACACTCCAGATAGTTCTCTCCACTTCTGCCACGCTACTCTGATTCTGTTCCTGACGTCCTGCTCGCATCCTCCCTGCGCATTCATCGTCGATCCCAGATATTTAAACGTTTCCACCTGCTTCAGTGGTTCTCCCTTGATGCTCTTTATCTCCACTGTCTCCGCTGTTTTTGAGCATACCATGGTCTCTGTTTTGTTTATGTTTACCTTGAGGCCCTTGCTCTCCACTGCCGTTTGCCACTCCGTAAAACGTGTCTGCATCCTCTCCTCTGCATCGGCCGCCAGCACAAGATCATCCGCATACAGCATATCCCACGGCACCTCTCTCCTTACATGCTCCGGCACAGCATCCATCACAATAATGAACAGTAGAGGACTCAGGCATGATCCCTGGTGCACACCTACTCGTATCTCAAATTTTCCTGTATTTCCCACACTGCTTCTTACCGTTGTTCTTGCTCCTTCATACATCGACATTACCAGGCGCACCAACACCTCCGGGACTCCTTTCTTCCTTAAGCTCCAGTAAACTACATCTCTTGGTACTCTGTCGAAAGCTTTCTCCATGTCCACGAAGGTCCAGTATCTTTTGTTGTTTCCTTCTAATACCTTTTCCTGTACCTGTCTCAGTATAAACACTGCATCCATTGTACCTCTCCCTGGTCTAAAGCCAAATTGGTTGTCGTGTAGCTCGACCTGTTCTCTGATTCGCCTCTCAAGGATCTTTTCATACACCTTTAGTCCAACCTCCAACAGTTTAATTCCTCTATAATTCCCGCATTCCATCACATCTCCTTTTTGTTTGTATAACGCTAGTATTTCACTTTCCTTCAGATCCTGAGGTAGTCTTTCCTGCTTCATGAAGTCGTTCAAGATAACATATAGCCACTCAACACCATTCTGTTCAAGTGCCTTGAACATTTCTGCCGTCATTCCAGATGGTCCCGGTGCTTTGTTGTTCTTCATCATTGCTATTGCTGTCTCGATCTCTTTACAGGTGATTTCCTTCTCTGGGCCTGCTACTGGGTTGGTCTCCTGCAGCTGCTCCTTTGGGTTTTCTTCATTTAGCAGTTCCTCAAAGTATGTTTTCCATCTGGACCTGATTGCCTCCTCGTCAATGAGTATCTTACCATTTTTGTCCTTGATGACATTTATTGTTATACTACTTATTAAAATCTTTAACTGTGTAATCCTTATGCATTGTCACCATGTCCTTGCACACAGTACACTGGTTAAACCAAGTGATGTTATGCATGGTCTGCATTCCTATATTTATCACCATCCGATGGTTTGGAGGATTATCTAAAAAAAATTACCTTTACAGGGATTTTATTTGGTTATTTACTCAGTGCCGTTTCTTTTTGTGAAATGGATTCTAGGCTGACTGACGCAATTATTCGCTCAAGCACACTCCTTGAGTTTCGTGGAAAGAACGGGTGAGTCATTTTCTATATTCTGTTAAAAATATTTTATGCATTTCTGTTAATTTTGTTGCTGTTCTCAGTGAGGAGTGTTGAATAATCCTGCACACCCTGTAATCAAAAAGCTCTTGACTTTGTGCGCATTTGAGCAAATAATATTGCGATTTTAACCACTCCTTGGCCTGTATTTAACAAATCTGGTCGTTATCACACTTTCTTCTAACCCTTATCAAGAGTTAAAGTTTTAATTTTATTATCTACATTAGACTTTAGTAAGGTATCATTGTTGTGACTTTCTTAAATCTTAGTCATGGTTGAGTTTGGTATATTTTCTCAAGCATGCTGTTATCATCTTTTGTCCTTTTTCATCAGCGTTATGAAGCGTCTAGTCGAAACCGCAGACGATATGGAAGCTTATCTACAAGTCGATGACGAAGTGATAGGTCACATTAAGAAGATGTCCCTTGAAGAGCTTAAAAGTGAAGCAGATAAAGAAAATCTAATTAAATCCAAGAAGATCTTGGAAAGGATTGAGAAAAGACAGATTTACCGATGCCTACGATCAGATCCAGTCGATAGTAAAGAAAAGTTACTCAAGGTAATGATCTTGTGCTCATTGAGCGGTAAAGAATGTAAACACAGTATTCATTTCTGTATGTATGCATAGCATTTGCTGGTACCACAGCTTTATTTCTGGGTCACTTATTTAGGAGAATGTGAAAAAATCATTATATGCGTCAGTGGGACTAGTTATCTCAGTTCTTCTAAATTGGAAATGACTTCATCTTATGTCTTGAGATCAATGGTTTAATGACATAACTAAGGATGGAGCGCAGAAAAAAGGAAAATGGAGGCTCTATTGACTCTGCAATGCTACGTTTAGAATGGAATTGAACTACCATGTCTTCCTGCTGCATTCTGCTTGCATGCAAGAATCTTACTTCAGCATGAAGCTTCTTCTAGACTCTATTATTTACCAGAACTTCGGTAGCATTTATGTGGCAATCTTTCTCTGTGAGTCGGATAGAACATGGTCTTTTCACCATGGAGGAAAGTATGGCCCACGCAGAAATATCTGGTACGTAAATTTATTCTTTGATAAATAAATAAATTTATTCTTTGATAAATAAATAAATTTATTCTTTGATAAATAAATAAATTTCGTGAATTTATTCTTGGATAAATTTTGTTGTTAATTTGTTTTGAGGCATTAGTTGGTAATTTAATTAACTTGAAGTTTTATTGTTTCAAGGATTTTAACATTGAGACGGCAACTGATGACCTTCTTCACATTTTTAATGAAAAATTGCCCCAAGCTACCACTGCTGAAGACTTTAGTCTGGAGGTCGGTTTTTTGTGAAAAAACTAAGCTTTTTATATTTTAATTTAATTCTTCTGAATGCGATTTTCTGTACATGCCTATGTTAAAATTTTCTAACTACGGTATAAGGTCAGTTATGTGCAAATACAATGCAATGAAATAGAAATTCTGTGATGCACTCTGAAATAGACCAAGAGCACACTTACACTATTTATGCAAGGAAATCGGTGAAATTATGTGAAAACTGATTGGAGGGAGATATGCTCCACGAGATATTATGCACTGCTCATGTTTGCAAATTCTTCTGGAACCTGTTTACCTCCAATCCTCTGAGTCATTATTCTTGCAATGGGAACGAATTCCAGGTTGTGGGACTAGCTACTGTGATTGCCAGTTGGCCAAAGATATATGGGGAATAGACAACAAAGTTTAAATTGGGCTGGACCCAAAGGGAGGGAAAGAGTCCTTGATTGGGTTACTGCCAAAAATGTATTCAGACAGGGCTACCCAGCCATGATAACTATTTCTTTAGAAACAAGAGGTAAATAATATGGCTATTGAATGTGCAGGACTCAACAGATTTTTCAGCTGATATAGTTAATAGCGACAAGTAAGGCACTTTTATAATTATGACTTATGGCAGTTCTTGTTGGGAACTGCAATTTTTTGGAAAATGCAGTTATTAGGTATTTGTGTCTGCATGTTTTGTTTACAGCTCGTAAAGTATGACTATGGTATGAAGGATGAAAATCCAGTTGATAAAGTGTACTTCTATAGGAAATCTGAACCTAACACACCAATAAAAATTTTGAAACACGAGGTGGGTCTTGCTAATGTTTAAGTTTCTAGAATGAAACATAGCTTAGCCATTATCTATATTTTGTTGAAGTCAAAAATGTAAGTAGATTCCTACTTCTATATAAGCCATATGAACAAAGACTGAAAGTCACATATTTTAGTATGAGTAAACATGATCACAGCAAGTTTTCTTACATATACTAATTATTACATTATGTACTGAGACCTGTTGCATCGACCTTTCTCAAAATTATGCTGAATACAATCTTACCAAATTGTGTTTTTAGGGTTGCATTATCACAATTTATGCTATATATTTTTTAATATTTTTTTATTATAATGGTACTGATGGTAATAATCTTTTCCTCTAAGTCAAAATTTGACATGGTTCAGGCAACCCATATGCTTAATTTCTCAGAAATGAATTAAATAAAACCATTTCAGGTCAATGCTCTGTTATTTTATCTAACTCTTGAGTGAATTCTGATCAAATTTGGATTGTTTCCATCTTCAAAGAATAAAGTAAAATTAGTAGTGTAGTGTCCTGTGTCATTTCAATTGTCCTATTGACACAGCTATCAGAGTCACACACATGAAGCATTAAACTTTACTTCATGCTTTTAAACCTTAAGAGTCAAGCATGCTAGTGTTTAGTTGTTGGCTTCATAACTTTAAGAAGTGTTGGTTATAAATTTGTCTGCTCTTGCTATTTCATTTCCGTTGTGCTGTTTATAGCTAATTACGTGAACGACACATTTCATGTTTTGTCAGACACCTCAAGAGCAAGAGTTAGATACTTGGTAGATCTGGGCAAAACTACTCTGTATGCACCTGAAGACCCTCTGGTCATGCATCTGTTTTCTTTAGGTTTCAATGATGCTTCCAAAGACTTTTAGTGAAACCCGTGTACTGCTTTATTATAAGAAATTTAATCCTGGAGAAGGTTTTGACAGAGAACTTTTCAACAAGGTGATTGACTGCTTCAAGGAATACTGCAAACCTCTTCTGACTAAGCCAGAAGTACGTACTGATACCTTAAGTTCATAGCATTTATTTTGGTAGGTCATTGTTTGAAATTGTTATCATCATTCTTATCATCATGATCATGCTTTGTGGCAGCAGCATCGAGTACTGCAAACTCTGTCATCTGTCTTCGCTCCAAACAATACCATTTGTTCCAGAGACTTTTGAGCATAATCTTTTCAGTCAACTGTGGCTAGGAATCTATTTCTTTCGGCTTCACAAAGTCCACCAACCACTGCTGACTTAGGTTTCTGTGCATTGTCTTACAGAAATTATGAAATTCTTAGTGACATTTATTACAGTTTTATAGCCGTAGGACACTGATCCTACAGACTAGTGCAGAGAGCACCTCTGAATAATTTGCTATTGAATTGGCCCCATAGGCGTACGGGACATTTCGGCAGTGGGGGGGAAAAAAAATTTTTGCCCGAAAAATCTGACAACTTTTTTTTTTTTTTAGTCATCCGCCCAAAATTCTAAAATCTTACGACCTTTTTTTACCCCTGCGTGCCCGAAAAATCCCTCCCGTACCTGTTTTGCCCGAAAAAATCTCCGAAATTTTTTGGCCCGTCCAAGCCTCTTTTGCTCGAAAAACACATTTGCCCGAAATTTGGGGGGCACTTGCCCCCTCTGGACCCCCGCCTCGTACGCCTATGATTGGCTCTATATAATATTGTTCAATAATTACAAATTGCATCATCATCATCATCATCATGATGAGTTTTCATAACCATCATCATTTTAATTCACCACTCTGATGACAACCACTCTCTTTGGTTTTCCAGTCACTTTTAGTACACTCTCATCATTACAGCGTTAATAGAGTTGGTATATTACCGGTACTGCAACTAAAGATTCTATCTTTATTCTAGTTAGATATTTAATATACAATGTTTATACACATGTGTGCATTAAAAAATTTCATTTAATTCAATTTTCTTAGTAATGGACAAGTAAATATGCATAATATGTATGGAAGATGAAAGCTGTGTACTACTCTCTAGCATTTATAGTAAACAATTTTCACTTTTTTTCCATTGCTACTCTACTCTTTAACCCTTGTTACAAGAGTTGTGCACGCAATTATCATCTAGATTCTAGAAAGTGGAGGCAATAACTGTGCATTACTTTCCCTTCAGCACATTTTAATACTTTATTATTATTATTTTTATAATGACGTCGTTTACTGTATAATCCATGCATAAATATGTATGCCAATGACTGTGATGACGGTGAATTGGTGATAACAATGACGATATTAGTTTTTGAGTCTGATAATCTAAAGGAAGGCCCCTGACGAAAGAGTAAAGGGCTTACCCAGTAGTACCTGTTTGCCATTAATAATGGGCTACACTACTCTTTGATCCAAAAACTTGGGTGGGGTAAAGGTGCCCTTTTACCACACAAATTATGCCCTTGTCCATTACTAACCTTAATAAAGCAGTATTATTAAATCAATGTTAGGTTTTTTATGATCAAAACTGTATAATTATAAACTTTTGCCTAATTGATCCAGTGGTTCTTTTGTGTCCGTGAGCCGGAATTGAAGTGGCATCATTGATAACTGGAATTTCTCGTGATAGCATGAGTTCTAGTATGGGCTCTACTGGCATTATATTGAAAGTAAAATTGCAGTCTGTTGCAGGGCTTAAAGTGTGGCTGGACGGTCATGGACGACGTCCATGCACTTATTTTAAAATCTGAACGCACTGGTCTGTTGTGATATTGTTTTTACAATTATTGTTTCTTCATTAAACACCACTGTCTGGTTGTATTAAAACAAATAAACAATATTATTAAATAAGTCAATTGATTTCAACACTTTTCAGAGCAACCAATGAGTTTTCATCACTACAATCCAGATCAGCTGCATCTAAAGAAGCTTGGCAATTATAGTTGATGTGATCGAAAAATAGAAAGACTGTGCGTGGTTATACAAGCTTATAATCTAAAATAATTAACGTTTGCTGTGATGATTTTTTAGCCTTAGAGTATTTATAATTATATAATTATATATTTATTGTCAATTATAGTCTATAGTCTTTGTTTCACTGGCATCTTTTATGCACTATTTTATTTTGCTCTCAATTTGGTTTGTCTGTTTTTCTGTTGTATGGTCTACCTAATTGTTAATTTCCTATTTAAGTATTATGTAATGGACAATTGAACTTGATTCTTTTTAATATTTTATTTATTAGTGCACAATCACACAAAACTGTAATGCATGAGTGATGGTAGAACAATAATGTTTCCCAATCATTTGAAAGAAAGTCATTTTCCACCCTGCATGCTGTTTTGGATCCAAAGTTGAATTGCTGTTGTGTAACATTGACCTAAGTTTGTTTTTCTTACATAGGTTCATTGAAGGTTTTTAATGTAAAATGATTTTAAGCATATTTTGAATTAATGTTGAAAAGAATTTCAATCAGAATTTTTTCATATGACAGATTATAGATTCCAATCCATGTTTCAATCCTGAAGTTTGCCTAACTTTCAGCAAAATGGAGAATTTTTCTGTGATCTCGAATATTATGCTTGTTATTGCTTATAATTATGTATTTGTGACTTTTTGTGTATTTGTGGAGTGTGTTTGCCTGCAATATCGACATTTTCTTGTAATTTAACTTATAAATTAATATATGATTTATATTGCCAGTTATAACTGTCCTAGAGATGAGCAGCACCGTGAGTTATTTTTCTATCTGCATTTAATTTTAGAGCAGTTCATTGCTATTTATGCATGCACAAAGTACAGCTTGAGGTCTAAATCTGATCATAGGCCTACAGCAGATTGTTTTACTTCATTGTAGTTAGAGGTTGCAAATTATCTTCAGTATTCGAACCATATGCTAGGTGGAATATTAAAAGTTTGTCAGATTTTGTTGCATCGTGTTCGTGTTTTAACTGTAAGCCTTAGACTGCCGTTGTGAAGGTGTCTTTATATGCCCAGTCTTTTTCTCTTGTCATAATCTTCATGCCTTTCAAGCCAATCCAGAGACGGCCATAGTTCAAGGAAAGGAAGTAGCTTTCTGAGCATCAGCTTATGAGAGCAAATGAAAGGTGGTTGGCAATAACTTCTCTTGGTGACTAATCTGCCTATAAATACACTATCCGGAAAAAGGAGCCATTGTGTAAATAGGAAAAAAGTGAATATTCATCGATTTTTTAAATTCAAGCACCATTTTAATCCTGACATATTTGTCTGATATTGGTAAAAATATAAAATTACAGTCACATAATAATGACGTCATGATGGCGTCATTTGTGTCATATTCATATAAAAAAAATTAAGCTAAAATTTATTATTTATAACTGACATTTTGAAATACTAGTAAAATTTTAGATAATTTTGTTTGCTGCCTTTTAAATTGAATTTTTATATAAATGACGTAATTGTTTTAGGATAGAACTTTTATATTTTCACCAGTAGCCTATTAGATAGGTAGGCCTATGTCAGAATAAAAACGGTGTTTGAATTTTTAAAATTGATGATTCGATGAACATTTAGGTTACTATTTATTTTCATATTTACAAAATGGTTCCCATTTCCCGGACACAGTGTACAATCAATGTATTCGAATTCGATCTATAGCTTCATTCGGTGGAGGGCGCCAGTAGCCTAGAGCAAACATGCAGGTTCTTTCTGCCGTCGCGTGTGTTTCAAACTTGACGTCTTGTTTAGCACTTCGCAGTGAAGTTCGTTGATTGTGCGCCAAACTTCATGTGAATCGCGTCACCTTTTGGTGTAGACTAGCAAAAGACTCATGCAGCTATAGATTAGACTATTTGTTATGGTGTCATTTATTTGATAGGTTTACCGCAAATTAAAAATATATGATGGAAGAATTAACATTCCAAACATGACTCCCTATATGAATCAATTTTATCTTGATTGCCACACGTAAAAGCTGAAACTCAAACTCAGGTTGAAACTCAAACTGCATGTCTGCATCGGAGTCGTCAGAGCATTGAAAGGCTGACACGCTAGTCGTCAACTCTTTGACCTTGTGAAAATTTTACTATGATCGAAACGCGTTGAAAGGTAGACTTCTATCGAGGCTTTAAAATTGATGAGGACCCGTCCTAGTCTTGACCCGGTAAAGCCCCGGTTAACTACATTGGTTGGAATGCACGTTCCATGCGTCTGCAATAATTCTGCATGCCTTTTCATTCATTCATTCATGAATTCATTCATTCATTCATTCATTGAATTCATTCATTGAATTCATTACACAAATTTGTATAGCGCCTTTTCAGGGAAACTACTCAGAGGCACTTTCAACCCCCCCAGAGCGGCCAAATGTTAGAGATGATTCCCTTAAAGTAAAGGAGTTGTAGGACGGGAGCGGAGCGTGTAACCGTAGAACTTCCCTTGCTTGTAGGCTTATAACCGAGTTGCGGTCTTGTCAACCTTTTTCACATTAAACGAATAACCTATAGGATATAAAAGGGAAGGCCATTCTAGGTTGGGGGTTCTACCACCGCCACCAATGTATTCTAGGTCTACGTGACACTATTTAATAAACTTTAATTTGGAACTTCTAGGTATGGGGGGTGGGGTGGAGGGGGTGGGGTGGAGGGGGTGGGCAGGGCCGTGTTTAAGGTTCTTCGAGTGTCGGTGCAAAGTGTTACCGCATGGGCATAGTGACAGAGGCTCCAGGGCCGTGTTTAAGGTTCTTCGAGCGGCCGATGGTTTCCAAAAGTTACGGCCACATGTAGCTAAATAAGCATAATTAATATCATAAAGACTGAGATTTATATCGTAATATAAGGCTTTTTATGGTAGCCAAGGCTTAAAGTGTGGCTGGACGGTCATGGACGGCGTCCATGCACTTATTTTAAAATATGAATGCCGTCCTGCCACTTATTGGCCAGCACAGCCTGTAGGCGTAAGGGGCGTCCAGGCACTTCTTTTGGAAAGGTAAGGGGCGTCCATGCACTTATTTTCCAACACTTTAAGCACTGATGGTAGCTGCACTTTTAATTATTGTTTTTCTTACATTTGCTGATTTTACAAAAGGTTGAGGCCTAAGTAACGCTGAGGCTTGCAGCACTCGCATAAGACAATCATTATTTTGGTCAATAGCAACAAAACTCTCGGCTCAGGGGCATTCGGTGCACCGCACCGAATGGACCTATGTTAAACACGGCCCTGGGGGTGGGGTGGGGAATGGGGTGGGAGTGTTTGGGGTGGAGGTGAGGGGATGGAAGTGAGGGCGGCTGGGACGAGGAAATTTCCAGAAAACCCTAATTTCTCGGGTGGCGTACCGGTGGAGGTCGGAGTGTGGTGGGGTGTGGTGGGTGTGGTGTGGGGTTGTGGACGGCGCGGGTCGAGTCCTAAATTTCCCGGGCAACGCCGGGTACCCCAGCTAGTCTAAAATAAGCCAGCATTAGGGAAGCGAACGGCGCACGATCCGCATGCTCTCTGGCATAAAGGTTCCACGAGTTCGCACTTCTATGAGACAACACCGAGTCTTTTCGATTGTGTGTCCCGCCATCGGATATATTATGGACACTCCATTGACCTTGCGATTTGCGATTGAGGCTAAAATCGCGTGATTTTTGTAAGTTGTGCAAATCCTATATTTTTTGCTGTGGCGGGCTGGGACAGCCTCTGAGTAGGTCTCTTGAAGAGGCGCTATACAGATTCTGAATGAATGAATAATGTAGGCCTATACCGGTAGACCTATAGCTAACGGTTTTACGTTGTACAGTCTAGACAATGTAGCAAACCGGACTAACATAGTCTCATTTAGCTTAAGCATGACTATAAGGAGATAGGCCAAACAGACTGATTTCGATGCCTTCTTTACTTATAAGCTGCAGCCCGTGAGCTGCAACATAATTAAAGCCAAGCTATTTCTAGATCCGTTTAAATTCGTCCTCAACTGTCTGCTGCGGTGGACCACAGAGAGTGCGATGCACTGGATGGTCTTCACCTGATCAGATGCAGTTCGTCTTTTTCCTCTTTGTTTTTCGAATTGTCCTCCGTCCAATTTGTCGCTCACCGTCCTCCGCCTCCACCTCCATCATAGCCACCATAGCCACCGCCACCACAGCTACCGTATAAACAAGATAAAGAGATCCGGCTGTAATTACGGTCATTATCTGCCGTGGCTGCAGTGACTGCGGCGGCGGCTGCAACGTTGGTAAGGACCGACGGATCGCATAGCCGTCAATTAGACTGTTCCTTTGGCGGCAGATATGACGAACCCGCTTCCGCTCGTCGCTGCTCTCCGTTTCGTCTCCTCTTACTGGAACGACCACGTCACGAGATTTTCCGACGATGATGACAATGACGATGACGACTCTGCTTGCTTTAACCACCGACGCCAACGACGCCGACATCGTTCGCCAACAAAAGTCGCCCGTAATTGCCCATTATTTGGCCTTTCTGTCTAATGCGCAACCGGGCGACGAACCCTGCAGTCGTTAGGGCTTTGATTATCATTATTATCGTCATCGGCGTAATCATCATCATCATCGTCGTCGTGATAATGGTCGTTGTGTCGTCGTCGTCGTTGTTGTGTGGATAAAGCGCGGGAATTTGCCGAATAATTACCGGTTCGTGTTGACAGCGGCGAGTAGGGTCTACTGCAAGTGCATAATATTAATCAGCGTATAACGGTAAAGCCGTCATTAACACGAGACCGTGACTTCTACTGTTCTACAGCCGACGTTCGACGTCTATAATAATAAACAGCTTGCAATAGAGATATGCGAGACCAGTCGTCTACAGTTTGACATCGTCATCAGCAGCTTATGCATATTGAACTTGATCAGTTTTCGTTAGATTATGTTCCTGATAGTATTTATTTAATTTACTCTGTCTTTGGTACGTTGGATAATCTTCATGTATACATAGAGCCTAATTAATTAACTTTAGTCTAGAACCTCTTTAGTTGTTGTCAATGATTTGATTGGATGCTTAGAAATTTCAAACCCAACTTTCGCGACAATTCACTACAATACTTTTTCTTGTGTGGTGGTGATGTTTGAATACTCGTTAGTTTTAGAATCAGGTACCGACCGACGCATATATATAGGCCTATATATATATATATATAGGCCTATATATATATATATATATATATATATATATATATATATATATATATATAAGGAAGGATGTGACTATGTATGTTTGTATGTATGTATGTATGTATGTTTGTGACTTTGTCCAGAATGCACGCTCACAGTTTTTGAGCTTTTCACTCCAAACCTTCACTACTGTGTAGGTCTCGGCACGAGACGCAAAGGCGAGGGGTTGGCGATTCTCTACCACCATGGGGGCCAGGGTGGGGACGAAACCCCCCAATTTTTTTTCAAAAAACCCAGCTATTTTTTGATTTTTTTTCCTAGATAGAGGTCCATCAGAACCACCCGGATCAGTGGTTGGCAAATCTCCACCACCAGGGGGGCCAGGGTGCGGGGGGTCAAAAACACTGATTTTCGCTAAAAATTTTCATTCGCTTGCCACGTATAAATGCAGTAATTTTAACCGTTTTAGAGGTGTCTAAAGTGGAGTGGAGGGGTGGGATGGAGGTGAGGGGTGGAGGTGGAGGTGGTGGGGTGGGGTGGCGTAGGGGTCGAGGGGTGGGGTTGGGGATGGGGTGGGGGTTGGGGTGGGTAGAGTGGAGTGAGGGAGTGGGTTGAGGTGGGGTGGAGGGGTGGGGGTGGGTTGGAGGGGATGGAGTGGGAGGTAGGGTGGGTGGAGTGGGGGTGGTGGGGGTGGGAGGGGGTTGGGGGTGGAGGGGGTGGGGTGGGGTGGGATGGGGTGGAAATTTTCGTCAAACCCAAATTTCTCCGGTGGCGTACTGGTATTGAGGTCGCAGTTTGGTGGGGTGTTGTGTGGTGGGGTTGTGGCCGGAGCGGATCGAATCCTAAATTTCCCGGGCAACGCCGGGTTCCCCGGCTAGTATATCTATAAGAAAGGACTTGGGTATGTGGGTATGTGCGTGACTTTGTCCAGAATTCACGCTTACAGTTTTTGAGCTTTTCACTCCAAACCTTCACTACTGTGTAGGTCTCGGCACGAGACGCAAAGTCGAGGGGTTGGCGATTCTCTACCACCATGGGGGCCAGGGTGGGGCGAAACCCCCCAAATTTTTTTCAAAAAATTTCGCATATTTATATGAAATTTTTTTCATAGATAGAGGGCCATCAGAACCCCACAGATCAGTGGTTGTCAAATCTCTACCACCATGGGGGCCAGGTTGCGGGGGGTCGAAAACACTAATTTTCGCTATAAATTTTCAATCGCTTGCAACGTTTAAAAGCAGTAATCTTAACCGTTTTAAAGGTGTCCAACGTTAGCTCTTTTGCAAATACGGATTTCACGGGTCGCTTACCGGAAGAGGCGGGGATGAGAGAGGGTGGGATGGTATGGGGGGTGGAGGGGTGGGGATGGAGTTGGGGGTTGGCGGGGTGGGCTTTGAGGGGTGGAGTGGAGGTTGAGGGGTGGGATGGGGATGAGGGGTGGGGGTGGGATGGCCTGGGGGTCGAGGGGTGGGGTTTGGAGGATTGGGATGGAGGGGGGATGGAGTGGGGTGGGGGTGGGAGGGCTCCGGGTGGAGGGGTGGGGTGGGATGAGGTGGGATGGGTGGTGGAGGGGTGGGTGGGTGAGGTGGGATGGGGGTGGGAGGAGTTGGGGTGGAGGGGTGGGGTGGGGTGGATGGCGTGGGGGTAGGGTGGGGTGGGGTGGGAGGGGTTGGGGTGGAGGAGTGGGGTGGATGTGGAAATTTTCGTCAAACCCAAATTTATCGGGTTGCGTACCGGAAGGGGTCGGAGTGTGGTAGGGTGGGGTTGTGGCCGTAGCGGATGGAATCCTAAATTTCCCGGGCAACGCCGGGTACCCCAGCTAGTATATATATATATATATATATATACTGTTGCTTTGGTTTTTCATCAAATTGTGGTGCGTATATATCAAAATTATTTAATAGTTTGTTTGGGGGCCCTATTAGCGGGATTTCCTCCTTCTGGGTAGGGTTGCCAGGTGGCCTTCAGGAAATTACCGGACAATGACTATCACGTTACGCGGGTCATATATATATATATATATATATATATATACATATATATATTATATATATATGACACACATGCACACACACATAATGTCTGTGTGTGTGCATGTGTGTCTGTGTGTGTGCGCGCGCGTGTGTGTGCGCGATGGAAGAGGGCTGGTGAAAAGGTCGAAGTGGGAGTGGGTGCACGAGACGTGGCGGGCGCGGCCAAAACGCGACATTTTTCGGGCAACGTCGGGTATATATATATATACAGGGTGGGCCAAAAAAAGTAATCCCCTACGGGGTTTTGTCAATATCTTGGCCAAAAATAGGAATTTTTCAAATCCAGTTTTACGGGATTGAAGGTAATTCATATCTACGTACAATAGCCAAATTTCATCGCCATATGTAAAACGGAACAAAAGTTATATCCCTTTTAGTGAGGCCACCACCGTTTTTGACGATTCAAAAAGTAACGCAACAAAAAGAAGGTTTTTGCCAATATCTTGGCCAAAAGTAAGAATTTCGAAATGAAATTTTACAGGTTTATAGACAATTCATATTTACATATGTTGGCCAGATTTCATAAAAATATTTCAAACGGAACAAAAGTTATATCACTTTTAGTGAGGCCACCCACCGTTTTTTGACGATTCAAAAAAAGTCAGAAAACGATGGGTGGCCTCACTAAAAGTGGCATAACTTTTGTTGGGTTTGAAAATTTTTGATGAAATCTGGCTATCATTTGTAAATATGAATTGTTTTTAATCCTGTAAAATTTCATTTCGATATTCTTACTTCTGACCAAGATATTGGCAAAAAAACAAATTTTTTTGCGTTTCGTTTTTGAATCGTCAAAAAACGAGGGGTGGCCTCGCTAAAAGTGATATAACTTTTGTCCTGTTTGAAATATTTTGTTGAAATTTGACCATTGTACGTAAATATGAATTGCCTTTAAGACTGTAAAGTTTCATTTAAAAATTCTTATGTTTGGCCAAGATATGGGATAAAAACCGTAGGGGATTACTTTTTTATGGCCCACCATGTATATATATATATTATATATATACTCGTATACGCTTTATATATTATATAAGGCAGTAGAGGTGCCGGAGTCTCTTTGAAAGTTACTTGCAATGTGTGAGCCAAATCACGGACTCATAGACAAAGAAGGTTGTTTGGAAACTCAGCCAAGTGTAGGCCTGTAGCCTATAGGGTGGATAATCTATCTAATGGTTTATTTGAAAATTTGGCGCCAGGACGAATTCGGATATTAAGCAATATTAAAAACACATTTAACGATATCATCACTCAGTAAAAACCCGTTGACCTATAGACATGCATGGCAAAATGTGAACGCATCGATCATTAGAACGCGAATCTCTGTACTCAGACATATTATGATTCATACTGAGAAAGCCTACTCAGTGTTGGGCTTACGAGACAGGCTAGAAAGACTTGCAGAGAGCCTAGAGTGGGAGATTGGCTCAGTTAGACAGAGACAGAACAGACAGAGATAGAGAGGCAGATAAGCACAGACAAATTACAGGCGTCCGAGGAGATAGACATACTGAGAGGGAGAGATCGATTGTGCTGAGAGAGACTGACAGACGAACAAACAGACAGACAGAGACATCGCCTAAATACGGAGATTCGGTTCAATTATAATGTGAACTCTGCATCAAGCCAACTTTATGCACAAGGTATACAGGCATCATAATATTATATTTGGCTCTGTTTCACAAGGCAATCCATTTTACGTTGGAATATCGTAAGCAGATATCTTTTCATGGCCTCAAGAAAGTATACACTCCAATCGTATCCAACACTTTGTTGCTAGCAATAATTATTTACCGGACACAACCATGTCCGGTAATGTCTGAAATTTCTGACCGGACATTTTGTGTAAATTCCGGACTGTCCGGTTCATTACCGGACGCCTGGCAACCCTACTTCTGGGTCTCCATTTGTGTCCACTATTGCACGAGTTTTTTATAACCTCGCATTCTAAGTCTAGGGATAATTGTCCTCACTGGTATCACTCAACCCTAGAACCACTAGGTTTAAGCAATCCTTACCTAGCCTTATCCATTGGAGATTATCCCAATCTTGGCTATATGTCTAAATAATTTATGTTACCTAATTAAGTTTTTGGTTTGACAACTTGGTGACACTGAAGATGCTTTGTGTTACTTTTGTACCTGACTTGGTGTGCTTATTGTTGTTGCAAACGGACCAATAAAATTATTTTATTTGATTTGATTTGATTTATTTGATACTATGCTGGAACCTTCGCACAAGTTGATTTAACTCCAACTTCATATTTGTCCAACTTGATGTTGATGATGTTGGTGTTGGTGTTGGTGTTGGTGGTGGTGGTGGTGGTGGTGGTGGTGGTGGTGGTGGTGGTGGTGGTGGTGGTGGTGGTGGTGGTGGTGGTGGTGGTGGTGGTGGTGGTGGTGGTGGTGGTGGTGGTGGTGGTGGTGGTGGTGGTGGTGGTGGTGAGGATGATGATGATGCAGCAACTGCTGCTGCTAATGATGATGATGCTGACGATGATGATAATTATGATGATGATAATTATGATGATGATGATGATGATGATGATGATGATGATGATGATGATGATGATGATGATGATGATGATGATGATGATGATGATGATGATGATGATGATGATGATGATGATGATGATGATGATGATGATGATGATGATGATGATGATGATGATGATGATGATGATGATGATGATGATGATGATGATGATGATGATGATGATGATGATGATGATGATGATGATGATGATGATGATGATGATGATGTTGATGATGATTATGATGATGATGATGATGATGATGACTCTGTTGTTGATGATGAAACAAAGGCACAGTTAGTCATTCGCCAGATGAAGAGCAGTTATAGGTCTCCAGATATTTGAAGGTCAATGAGAAGTAGACTATAGAGTATAGACGTTTTGTCTCTTGAGGTGTTTAAATAAATACTAATATAGGGTAAAATTGGATGCTAAGACATAACAAGAAAGAGAAGTTGATTAACGAATGTGCGTAGAACCCATAGCAGAAGATGGGTATGCTTACCAACACTTTCCTATGGGACATTCTGAACATTGCCCCTTGACCTATAAGCATTTTCCTGTAGGTCTACCATGAAAGCTAGCACTACTAGTCTTGACTAAATATGATTTCATATAATTTTTGAAAAATCTCACGCTCAGATACTTTGATTAATTATCTGAATTGTTAATCATCAAGACGGCCAACATGAACAGTTAGACGGTGGGTGGACAAAAGGCCTACAGACCCTACAGACATTACTACTTGATACGTATACGCATTAAAACTAACTTTACGAGGCTTGCCTATAAAATATTTGTCAGTGGCGAAACGAATCGGCGTGTATACACGCGCACAAAGGGATCGGTGAATCGGTCTGCCGGTCTGACTTACCAACCGTTTGCAGCCAAAATAGGGGGATATATCTATAGCCCAACTTCGCTGCAGCCTGCAGATCGGTCGGTCGGTCTGTTGGTCGGTCGGTCTGTTGGTCGGTCGGTAGGAGACCGGGGCCTTAATAGTTGAATAATTAATCCAACTTGGGAGAGTGTTGTGCATATTCGGTCGATGCGCCTGTCAAAACGCAATGAAAATGAATGCGTTGGATTAACACCGGGGGTCGGTCGCCCCCGGACCCACAGGGGCGCGACCCGGCCCTGGCGGCGGCGGCGGCGGCGGCGGCTGCGTTGGGGCAGGCGGGAGGGAAAAACTCCGTGCCTCCTCAGTCGTCGGAATCGTTATTATAACCGGTTGACCGAGATCATCAATTTCTATTGAATTGCGAAGCACCGTTGTATTTATGCCGTGCGAGGAGCCTGCAGCGGTCAGATGCAAGGAGTATTCATGGGCGACGCCATTGGTGGTTGGTTGGTTGGTTGGTTGGCTGGTCGGTGGGTTGGGGGGGAGGGGTAAGGGAGAGTGCAGGCGACGAGGAGCTGATGGAAGGAGGCGTGATTTGTAATTATGAAAATGGACATTGGTCATTTCGTGAAATACTCTCGAAACTCAGGATGAGCGATAAATAAGGACGAAGAATGGACGCCGCACGAACAGACAAAATAACATCGAGTTTTCAGCCAATTTTTATTATTTTTCCTGTTGTTGTAATGTTGTTGCTGCGCTCTCTGCGTTTCAGTGTTGTGTCGGTGGATATTATATGTTCGTGTGCATTTTGGTGTTTTCGCCCGGAGAGAGTCTGCAGCTCTGTCTGTCTGTCTGTCCGTCTGTCTGTCTGTCTGGCTGTCTGGCTGTCTGCCTACCGATTGCCTTTCCGCATTTTGTCTGTCTGTCTGTCCATGTATTGTTCCACGCTTCCTCCCGTCAGCTCTTTCGACGGCTCCTGATGCATAGGTCTGTCTGTCTGTCTGCCTGTCTGTCGATCGTCTGTCTGTCTGTCTGCCTGTCTGTCGATCGTCTGTCTGTCTGTCTGCCTATCTGTCTGTCTGCCTGTCTGTCTGTCTATCTGTCTGTCTGCCTGTCTGTCTGTCTATCTGTCTGTCTGCCTGTCTGTCTGTCTATCTGTCTGTCTGCCTGTCTGTCTGTCTATCTGTCTATCTGTCTGTCTGCCTGCCTGTCTGCATGCCTGTCTGTCTGTCTGAATGTACGTCTGTCTGTCTGCTGTCTCTCGAGTTGAAACGGTGAAAGGAGATGAGGGAAGATGAGCTGTCGTGAAAGGCCATGTGAAACAGCAACGTTTTAATTCTGGAGTAAAAGACCTGTGGGGGAGATGCAAGAGGTGAAGTTTCATCAGAGCTGCTACTAGGATGTATTAGATATTTCTCGTATAGGCCTAATACTGGCGGTATATAGTTTGTTCGATAGAGGCGGAACATCTGTGGCTATATATATACAGAATGATTTGCAAATACGAGCGATGACGTGACGAAAGAGCGAAGGAGTGTTCGACAGAGGAGGAGCGGGTGCATGAGCGAAGTGGGTGAACGGTGAACAGCTGACGTAGGTAAGATGGCAGTGAGAAGGGGGAGATGAGTGTTTCGTTGGTGAGAGTTGATACGAATTTATTGCCGGTTCGTTCAGATAGTCTAGTTGAAGCCAGTGGAGCGATTTCATAACAGGTTTGATGTGTTGTTGTTGTTGTTGCTGTTATTGTTGTTGTTGTTGTTGTGGGGTTGGGGGGGGGGGGCGGAGGGAGAGTTGGTGACAGCACCGGCGAATAGCTTTCATACGGTTAATTTGGGCGATTTATATGTTGAGGAAGAGAGGTTTGCAGTGGTCTAATTTTGCGTGAACCATAATATTATTGGATGCAGCGAGTGTGTATAGATGGAGTTTTCAAGTCGATTGTTTAGCGGATACTGCAGCGATGGTTGCGTTCTTGCGGACGCGGGAAAAACGAGTCACGTGATTGAAGAAGCTCATGTTTTTGGTAAAAAAAATTGCACCCATACGTTGAGGACAGAGGCTAGACCTGGGAGTCGACCCCAATAAGTCGACCCCAGTCGACTTGGTCATTCCAAGTCGGGTCGGGTCGTTTCCGCTCACCGCAACTGACCCCAAGTCGAATTTTGCAGAGAGAAGTCACTTCAAGTTGTTTTTATCACAAGTCGACTTAAACCGACTTGAAACACAAACACAGTTAAATTTGTCACTTCAAACCAATGATCGTGAGACCAGGACAACATTTAAGCAGCTTTAGTTTGTACTGTGTTTACAAGAATGAGTGAGGCCTTTGCTTAACAGAGACCGGTATAATAATATCGTGCAGACTGTCGTCTGCCTATCTAAGTGTATTCATATAATTTGTTATTCTATGCTAAAGTGTCATGCTTAGGCATGTGCTTAATTAAAATGGTGAAATAAAATGTTACTAAAATAATTATTAGCACGTGTGCTTATCAAGACATGAACAAGAGCAAATCAGTGAACTTCTAGTGGTCAGTGAATTCGGCGCAAAGAAAGCTGGATCTACTATAAATCGATAGTTTGGCGTTATACTTTGGTACGCTGCATCTGCAGTTGTCTGCAGACGAAAAAACTATTGTAGGCCTATAGCCTATAGTATACGGGCCAATTGGGCAATGATCGAGAGCTTTACTGTCAGTGAGTAGACCTAGACCACTATAGTTGTAGCCAACTGTAGGATAATGCGCTTGCAATGCTACTTGCTAAGCTACGGAATGATGTTAGTGGCTGAATAATTATTAAAAACAGAATTACAAATTAGGCCTATCATAACACGCGGCACATGACATTCTGGTCAACCTGTCCGCGGTCCCCCATTACTTTTATCTTAGACCTTGCGCGTTTTACAAATTATTTTATTTAATATTAGTATTAATAATAAAATAATAATAATAATAATAATAATAATAATAATAATCACAGACAATGGACAAGCTAAAATTCATAGCCCTAATAATTTCAATTTGCCGTCGCATTGTCTAGGCTACTAGATGGCTCAAAGCACCACAAAACTATATTCAAAAAAACAAACAACCTGAAATAGGCTTAATAAAACTTTAACAGATTCATGCATCAAGAGTCGAGGCCTCATTACTGGTAGGTCTATATGAAATTAATGCTTGTCAGGAAAAATTGACTTGACTTCTTGCATTAGTTGTCGTAGGCCTACGTAGACCCAAGCTAATGGCTATTACCATGTCAGAAGTCGACTTCGAGTCGGAAGTCGGTTGTTTTTCTGCCAAGTCGGGTCAAGTCGTTTTGACTCCAAGAAGTCGACTTCAAGTCGACCTCAAGTCACTTTGGGGTCAAGTGGGGTCAGATTAGCTGACCAAAGTCACTCCCAGGTCTAACAGAGGCGGTGAATGCGTGTGGGTATTTAGTTACAATACAATTATAGAGCAGACTATGCATTGTATGCAAGTTTCTTTGAGGTATTTCGAGCTTTCTGCTGCTTCCTTCCTATAATAAATACTTGTCCAGAGTCTCCGTCCACCACACCTGTCTCTTCGGCTCTTCCGTACTTTGTTCCACGCTCCCTCCTGGTGCGGAGGCGATCCCTTCGGCTCTTCCGTTCAATGTGTCCAGTGGTCTGTCTTCGCAAGGTTACCCGGGCTCCCGGCTCGCGACTCTCGGCCGCGCTTTATCAACTGTGACGGCGTAGTCGTGCCAGCTCAGGCAGCGATAATTACTGGCAGCGAACGCAGAGGGCGCGAGAAAACGGCGCTAGGGACGACGGGAAGCTGAGAAACGGAGATGGAGGAAGGACAGGGGACGACAGCAAGGAATCAACGGCACTGGGTGGGAGACAAAAAGTCCCTTTGTAGACGATAACTGTAAGAAACAAGGGAGTACCAAGACTAGACAGAATTTACATAGATGAAGAAAACAGCCATGCTGAGCGCAAACGATGCAATTGTCCACCAGGAGAGTGCAGAAGGAGTGGGATGACGTGATTAAGCAAGGGATCGATGTCAGTTGGCGCCCAGGCCGAAGCAGGATCGACGCCCGCCGACCCCCCTCTCTGCCCTGCCCTGCCCTGCTCTGTCCCTCGTTGCCGCTCCCTCCCTCGTGGCTGCAGGCGCGGCATTCGTCTTCGGGCGACAGGAAATTATGACTTTTGACCTCGGACAAAGATTGAGAAAACGGAACCATGCAGCACCAGAGACATCGTGACAGAAAGACGGTGGGTCACGTGATTACAAGGTTACGGGACCGGAAACGACCAATTGCCGTAAGAAACGGTCAGCTGGCGCTATAGAAGACCATTGGCACTATAGTCAGCCACTGGATGATGCAATGTATGGTGGACATGGTCATTGGTCAGACATATGATCAGGTGACATGGAGTAAAATAAAACAAAGGCAACGGAAGTCAATACCGTATTTACGCTGTTGCTTCCAGTTGTCATGTGAAAATTTGACGAACATTCTCAACCGAAGGGACTTACAGTAAACATTTTCAGCATGTTCTTAACCATAGCCTACCTTTTTAGATCTGTAAGATAGGCATGTTAATAGCGGCATTTGTTGACTCCGACATTTCATACAAGAAAATGGCATATAGCTTCTCGTGATACTCTCTTAGTAAATTCTCATCCGACAGGGACAAGAGTCCAGCTTAATTAGAGTAAGCCCTAACTCTTGATCATCTTAGAGGCAACAGGATGGCATCAACAAACTTAGTCATCGACAACTATACATTAGCTTTGATGTAAATTTTATTTTTAAAAAAAAACAGAAATAAAGACTGAGAAATATAATGGATGTCGAAGATTATGAAGGTGGGAAAGTGGAGGGAGACAGATGAGATCAGGATTGCAGATAGAAATGTGGACATGGTGGAAGACTTCTGTTACCTGGGCAGCACACTATCCGCCGACAGTAGATGCGATAAAGAAATAAAGATTCGTATTGGAAAGGCAAATACGGCTTTTGGAAGGCTAGAGAAGATATGGAAGAGCAATGGATGTAGCCTGAAGATTAAGATCCGATTGTATGAGGCTATAGTGTTGAGCACACTCCTATATGGGGCTGAGACGTGGCCAATGACGGTGGCAAATGGAAAGCGACTGGAGGCGGCACACCATAGGTGGCTGAGGCGAATATATACTACACATCTCATGGAGAGATAGAATAACAAATAAAAGCATCAGAGAAAGGACTGGACAGGAAAAAATGGAGTTTACCATCAGAAAGAGGCGACTGAAGTGGATGGGGCATGTATCAGGAATGGGGCAAGAGAGGAGAGCAAAACAAGCAACAATTTGGACTCCGGAGGGCAAACGTGGTAGAGGGAGGCCAAGGAAGAACTGGATGGAGACTATTCGAGAGGATTTGCAGGGGCTGGAGATGACGTGGAACGATGCTGTGGAGATGGCGAGGAACAGAGTGGAATGGAGAAACTGCATTGCCCGATGTGCAGAGCTGCACGGGAAGGACTAAGGTCTAAGGTCCTTCGCCTGAACCTGACTCGGCTTATCTGGTTTGGTACGACCCAACAATTTTCCAAAATTGATTTGGCTTCCCTATCCTTGAAATACACACGCTTCACTTTTTTCCACTTCAGTCCGGGATTGGGATTCATTCATCCTAGACCAGGAACTCACATTTACGCGTCGCATTAGCCTTATATATATATATATATATATATACAGGGTGGCTCAAAAAAAATGTACCGGGGAAAATGCGCTATCTTCGCAGCCGATTGAACTTTTTCTGCGAAAATTTCCCAATTTGTAGGGGAATGAATTTCCAACAATCCCTGAAAGTTTCATTTGAAACTTTTCATGTTTGCAAAAGTTACAGCTGTTCAAACTTAAAATTTCGTTTTTTCAAATATCCGCGGAAAATTGACGTCACTTGTAGATTTCCAAGTCAAATGATATCACTTTTCACTACGACCTCAGCATTCCGTTTTGCAGTTTATTGTAAGGTATAATGAGAGTGTCCACTCCCTGCCTTAACACAAGCTCAAATTCTTTTTGTGAAGCTCAGTATGGCCTTGTTGGTCGGGTCCTGCGGCAACTGACCCCACATTAGCAGCAAGACTTGCTTCAGCTGGCCAATGTTCTCCAACTTGGGATTAAATGTCTTGCAGCGTTCCAGCATAGCTCACCAGACGTGATAAGCAAGAGGGCTAAGGTCTGGCGAGTTTGTAAGTCATCTTTGCCAATGCATTTACTTCAGTTGATGGCAATAATGTAGCGCCATCATAAGCAACCCTGCCGTGCGAGCAAGCAGGCGCACTGTCCTGCTGGAAAATAAAACCAGATGTTAGAGCATACCTGGTCTTCAATGAGTCCGGGTTAGAGAGTTCAAAGATGAGTTTGACATCTAACCTACTGAATGGGATTAAATGCAGTCTTTTCTTGCAGCCGTAACACACGCCAGCATATCTGATGCCGAAACCACGATGTGCTTTGCAAACTTGACCTTTCGATTACCAAGCAAATTTCTTGAAAGTTTGCAAAGCACATAATTATGTTCACTAGACTCATGACGTCATTATTTTGAGCTCAAATCTTCACGTCACATCTCGCCAAACCGCGTAGCAAAAATGTTGTGGACGTAAATAATGCGAATATAACTGCAAATAATCGGAATAAAAAAGCGTAGATTAAAAAAACTTTCTTTATCTAAGTGGCAAAGAACAATTTATGAAAAAAGCACGTTGCGCTGAATGGTAGTATCTTTTCATAAAAAGTCGTTTTTCTCAGTTACGTGTCGCGTGGACTTAACGGGTTTTGCTCTTCAATTATCGACCAGACCTGTACACCTAGCGGAGAGGTTCGTTACTTCTCCTTAACGCGGGGGTCGATGGAAGGCGGGGTCAGAATGCTGAAGTCGGAACGGGGTCAGGCGTGGCTGGGGACAAAACTTATATTTCCCGGGCAACGCCGGGTAATTCAGCTAGTTAGAGCCAGAGCCGTATATTTCCAAGAGTCTGGCCATCTGCAGCTAACGAGCGGTTCCGGTTAATCCCGGGTCTTAGTTGTGGATCATGTGGTTACTGGCCTCCATTTTGTCTCCTTGCAACTGGATGAGGTGTGTTTAGTGTTTACGCTAAATTTTGTGTGTGAAATATTTGAAATAATGCCTTGTTGCGCTGCCGTTAACTGTTCGAATCGACACGAAAAGGAGTTTCGGTTGTTTCGTTTTCTGAACAACAAGACGCGTCGTGATTTGTGGATCGCGAAATTGAAGAGAGACAACTGGAAGCCGACATTGTGTTCAGCTCTATGCGAGGTAAGCAGCATTTACTCTTGGCCTTCCCAGTTAACTTCATAAAATTAAATTGTATAATAGTCAAATCGTAAACAATCGGAATTTCTACAGCGTCCACAAAAGCCAAGTCGCGGGAACCATGGCGATCATGAAGCGTACGCTTGACCCGGCCTGATACTGGCGGGATTTGCCTTAAGTACCTACCGCATTTGAAGACGTTATGTGATTCTGCTATTGCAAATAGCCACAACGTTCAGATAATGTTTACTAGCACAGTAGCACTGCTTAACTTAAACTGAGACATAAATACACATTATAAGTTAAGGAGGTTTAACACATGATATCTCTTCCCCTCCCCTTCCTTCTTCCTTATTACTTAATTCCTTATTATTATTATTATTATTATTCCTTAATATTACTTCAAAGTCATTGCAATCCGATTGAATGGCGCCTGTTACGAAGGATTGGGTTAACTGTTTTTGGCGTTGGATTGGAAGTGGATAAGCCCATGCCTGGCTGTTTCCTGGATGGATGGATCCAGATTTGATGAGGGCTTATGACAACAGAGGCTGTACACTCTATATTTTTGTGGCCACCTTAATTAAATTTTGTGCGATCTATAAGATGGTGATTATTATGTAGGCACATTTCGATGAAAATCAGTTCGAAAGAAATCGTAAGGACGGATGGAGAAAGTTACGACCCGATGCTGTTCCCACACTCTTCACACATGCTGTGGTGCATGTCAGAAAGCCGCCACTGAAACGCAGCCCAGAAGAAAGCCCGCCGAAGACTATTGCAAAGAAGCGATTGCGTGTCGAACACAGCTACAGCAGGAAATCTTCGACAGACTTCTCTACCGCTACCACTACTGTCACGGCAAGCTCTGGGTCGTCCACAGCATGTCAGCTTCACGATGGTAATTCATTGTCACTAAATTATTGCATTAAAATGTTGTTACTGAGCATACAGGGGCAGAGTCTGGATTTTTGAAAGGGTGCTGGAGGCAGAGGTATGCAGCACCTACATGAATTCATGCACAAATTGGTGCCCTCAACCCATCTAGAAAATGCAGCACGTTACAGAGTGCTGTACGCTTGTGCAGGGGCTAACAAATTTTATGGCCATATCATACTTAAAAGAGAACTTAGATCAATGCTGGTCTGCTGAAAATCTAAGATTCAAGGGGGTAATCAGGTGGTGTCTGGAACAGGGTGAAGACCTCTGAAGTTGAAGACATTACGTTAATTGACGACATGTTTCATGCTTGTAGGTTTCTAACTGTTTAATATTAGTAATCTATCCACGCCTCAGATTCACTTGTTCTGTGTGACCCTGCACGCGTGACAAATTTATTTAATGACAATAGAAATATTTAAAAGTAATAAATTGGTGACTGTGTGTGTGTCTGTAAGGACTTTATGTCTGTCTGTCTGTACCAAATTTTTAAGAAGTCTTTGTTTAGCATCATGTTTTGTTGGTGTCATGTAGTGAGATGTAGAACAAATGGAGCCTTGCATGGCTGCCATATAGCTAAATTCGACTCCTGTATTAACTTGTGATCAATCATTCATACTGTATCTGTAATCACAATGCGCTGTGTCAGTTTGAATATTAATAAACGAAGATTATTATCATAATTATTTGCTATCATTATGTTAATTCCATGCAATCATTGTTGTCTCCAGTGAAAGCGTGAGTTATTTACTTAGATCAAGAGGCACTAATTGGACATGATTATTGTCGTTTCAGTTTCTAACAAGAACGCCACTGCTTTCTCAGACGAGTACCTGACTACATCTGGAAACTTAGCAAAAAGCAACGCAGACTCTACATCCCACTCCGTTACGGCTTCAACATTGTCAGCAGCTGTCACTGCTTCTGATTGTTTAGGTTGTCGCACTTTCAGTCATTCTGTTTCAGCAGCACTAAGGTTGATGGTTGAAACAAACAACTGGGACCGTAACATATTGACTACGTGCTGGTTTCTTGACATGATGAACAAATGGTTTGATTTGATGTCATCGCGTCATCCCATCATTGCAATTAGCAAATTTGATGTTAATCAGTACAAATCCACTTTATCTTTTCTGCATTCGGTTGTTGATGTATTTGAAAGTATAGCTATTGCCAAGCCAGGCATGACGGCTTCTTGGAAGCCAGTTCAGAGTGGTGTTATACTGTCTACGCTGTCGGTTTTGCAGTTACAGGACAGGCTGCTCAATACTGAGAATTTTCATTTCTTGTTGACTGCACGACTGACTCAGGACTGTTTAGAAAACTTGTTTTCATGTGTACGCAGCAAAAATGCTGTCCCAACATCACTGGAGTTCAAGAATAACTTGAGATTGCTAACAGTATCCCAGTACCTCAAGGGTGCTGACAGTGGAAGCTATGAGTTGGCTGACGGTGGTCTTGCAGCTGATTTCCTCGCAGTGCAAGTGAAATGTAAAGTTGACGACCCTGTTAACGATACACTCTTTGCTGCATGCCAGCCACTCTTGGGTTATGGTAACATGTGTACTGTGGAACTTGACTCTACAGAGTTGTGCTGCTTATATTACTTTGGTGGCTACATTCTCTTTCGTGTTAACAATAATGATGTCACATGTTCGTCATGTATTGCCTCTGTTAAAACTCAAGATTATACTCAGGAGCTTGGAACAGAAATAACACGTTACTTACGCTTAAAGAATATAAGCCGGGTTGTCTAACACCGTGTAATGAGACTGCCTTCAGTATATTAATGTCTGCAGAAGTTGCTTTCCGACAGTGTGAACAATCTTTTCTATCCTCATCTGATGATATACGTGATCAGCTTTTGCGAGAAATCATGTCCCGAACTTCCGAGGTTATTTTACCGGAATGTCACGGGATTAAGACTTAGTGTAAGCTCATACGCCGGTTTATTGGAGCTAGGCTACAGTTCTTTGCTATGAAGCAAAGATCTCTGAGAAAAGAGAAAGTTGCTAAGAAATCATGCCACGAAATGTCCAGTAAGAGCATGCAGATGCGCAAAAGTGTTAGCAAAATCAAGTAGTAACCCTTGTTATTGCTATATTTGGTGTTATTGAATGCATTCTAAGTTCCTTAATTTTGTAGGCCTACTAGTTAGGCATTACGGGCATCATAGTCACATTAATACATTGTTTCAAGGATCTTTCCTTCAATATGAATCATTAAACTTTTCTAGGACAGGCTATGTTTATGTTTCCATTAATTTCTTCTTTGGTGTTTGTCAATACTTGCATATAGGTCTACATTAGGCCCTACATAATAACATTTAGAGTGTAATATGATACGTTACATAGCCTTATATTTGCTATGTTCTTGCAATTTATTCCGTTTGTATTTCATCAGCGCTCATGAATGAGCTCAGCGCTCATGAATGAGCTTGTGCCCCGCACTTGGCTTTCGAGTGGCACTCAAGAAATTTGGAGATTACGATTGTAATTTTGCTGTACATAGTTCTTGCATAGATTAGGAAATAAACTTGTCAATATTACTGGCACACCATGATGCCAATATGCAGATATAAGCTTAGGTCTCTTTCAGGTTTTTCCTTCTTTCTATTATGTAAACGTTTTAATATCCTGTTACTATCAAACTTGCAATATCGACTTTAATCACATGTCATTCCACTATTTGAAGTTGATACTGCTAATATTCAACATGATTGGATTGAATACTGATTTCTTATATATTAGACTTAACTGCTATGATCCTGTTTGTCGTGTTTGATTGCATTGCTTGTTACGATTGAATAAAATTTAAGATTTCGTTCCATTTGATAGTGTTGTGTAAAAAGGAGTAGAAGCCTCAGTTATAATTTAGTCTTCCCAGTCGGTCTGTTGGATTCCTTGCACCAATGACAGTATTATTTATTTATTTAAATTACAAGCGGTTTTAACGTGCACAGTCACACAGAAATGGAGTCTAGCATCACTATATTAGCAGGGCCGGTGAGCATATTAAACCGTTAGTTTACGTTGCTAAGTTATTTATAAAACAGGAACAGGGAACATCATTGGGAATAACATGGAACACAATTTTTTATTGTACATAGAACAGAGTACATGGAACATAAAAACTGGAACAGGGAACATCATTGGGAATAACATGGAACACAATATTTTTTATTGTACATAGAACAGAGCACATGGAACATAACAAAACAGGAACAGGGAACATCATTGAAAATATCATGGAACATGGAACACAATTTTTTATTGTACATAGAACAGAGCACATGGAACATACAAAAGCAGGAACACGGAACATAATTGGAAATATTATGGAACATAATTTTTTATTGAACACAGGACAGAAAACATGGGAACAAGGAACACGGAGCATCATTGAGCATCATAGGGAACATAATGGAACAGAGACTTAGGGAGCTGAGAAGAAGGAACATCACAGAGAGCAGAGGTTAGGAGATGTTCTATTGAGTGCACGGTGGGCACAGACACAGGGAAACACACAGACACAGGGAAACACACAGACACAGGGAGACGCACAGACACAGGGAGACGCACAGACACAGGGAGACGCACAGACACAGGGAAACACACAGACACAGGGAGACGCACATACACAGGGAGACGCACAGACACAGGGAGACGCACAGACACAGGGAAACACACAGACACAGGGAGACGCACATACACAGGGAGACGCACAGACACAGGGAGACGCACAGACACAGGGAAACACACAGACACAGGGAGACGCACATACACAGGGAGACGCACAGACACAGGGAGACGCACAGACACAGGGAAACACACAGACACAGGGAGACGCACATACACAGGGAGACGCACAGACACAGGGAGACGCAAAGACACAGGGAGACGCGTCTCCCTGTGTTTGTGCGTCTCCTTGTCAACGTATTTGCAGATCGCCGCCTGGACTAAAAATGGCGTCCAGCAACCACGTGACTTGGCCAACTTCCGGGACACAAGTTGGCCAGACTCTTGGAAATATACGGCTCTGGTTAGAGCATAAATGGAAACTAAATACTTGTTAATAGAATAACAAAACCGAATAGTTAAGCCTATGAATAATAGTTAAGCCTATGAATAATAGTTAAGCCTATGAACATGCGTCAATCGCTCTAATTGCGTCGAAGTCTGTGCGGTCGCTCGTTGCATCTAATTCAAACAATATATTCATCGGATTAATCGCGAATAATCCAAGTCATCGATCGCCAGCAGCCTCCGCAACCGCAGCAGCAGCAGCCGCATCCTTGGTTTCGTGTGGATGGACGGCGACCCAGTGCAGAGTAGGAGGGTCCAGTGCATGGGTGCCTTTTGTCCGCTGCCGGTGTCCACCCCGAGGAGCGGGTGCCCCCCTCCCCTATGAGGAGCCGAGGAGGAGCCACCTTCTCCCCTTCGATTATCGCGCCGGGGAACGCCGTGTCAAAGTTTATCCGCTTCGTTCCAGTCGTCTAATTAACTGCGGCCAGCGCCGTCTAGCGGTCGATCCACGCTGGTCCGTCCCTTCCCGGTCACCGGCGCCTCCTCTAAGGCCACCGACCGACCGACCGACCGACCGAGTGCTGACTGGTGGTGGTGGTGGTGGTGGTGGTGGTATAGACGGTGGGAGACGCGGATGGGTGGGTGGGGAAAGCATGGGAATATTTCGTTGGAAACAAAGAATTCCCTCTCTCTCTCCCCCTCTGTCTCTCCCTCTGTCTCTCCCTCTCCCTCTCCCTCTCCCTCTGTCTCTGTCTTTGTCTGTCTGTCTGTCTGTCTGTCTGTCTGTCTCTCTCTCTCTCTCTCTCTCTCTCTCTCTCTCTCTCTCTCTCTCTCCGCATGTATGTGCCAAAGTCTTCGTTGTTCTCTCACCCTCTCCTTCTATCAGTGTCTGTCTGTTTCTTCGTTACGCTCCTCTGGATGCGTCTGTGGTGTCCGGCAGCCGCTCCTTCCCTTCCCTCTTTTCCGTCTCCTCCATCCTCTCCCATTTCTCCTGGAATGCGTCGACTGTAATGGATCCGCTCAGACGAGAATGTCATTTAGGAATTATTGTTGGACGAGTCCACCAATTTACAAATAAATTTCGCGGGAGTGGCGTTCGTCGGGGACCGAGACCCCCTCAACCCCCTCCGCCCCCCCCCCCCCCCCCCCGATGACCCATTCTCGATCTGTAGATTAACGAACGATAGTTGCTCGCTCCCTGTAACAACAACAACAACGACACAGAATGCCTTCCAAGCATTTGTATTTCTGGTTTTCGATTTGTATACCTATAGTTGTTGCATTGTTGTCGCATTCGGTTGTTTTGTTTGTTGCACTCGCGTAAGTCTATGAAAATTTCCGTTGCAGCTATAGGCCTATTGCTACACGCGTTTCGCGATTTATACCAGATTATTAGATTTTTTCAAAATCAGTTTCTTCTGTTGTTGCCACCACAGTTACATTAGGCCTACTGTAACTGATGTTGTAATGACTAATCATTCTCTTCAATGCTGTTTTCTTCGTCTTAATTTTCTTCACTGCTGTGCACGTGGACACGTGGTTATGGTGATGATGTATATTTATATCCAGATATCGATTGGTCATTTATTAAAGGTCAGCTTATGATGACCACCAGAGTTCACCGCACGATCCTTGGCTCCATGGAGTCCATGCATGCAGTCTGATCTTCGTTTCGTTAAGGGCCGTGTACAGAGGGACGCCACAGTATGACATCGAACATCATCTGATTGTGGAAGATAATTATAGCCTACCGCGAAAAATAAAAAAATAACAATAACACAACAAAAAAAAGATAACGAGCAGAAAACAATAATTTTATTGAAAGCTGGTTTTGTTCAATACAGTTGTATAGGCTATACTACATCCAGATGTCGTAATCTATTGAGTGCAGGGCTGCAGACCCTACATTTATTCACTTTGATATAACTGAAGATTGACCTGAGCTAAACTTCTACACGTTGTGACTCCTAACACCTTGTTACCTTGTACCATCAGTTCGAGGAACTCTATATATCGACTGTCATGACTATAGCCTTCTCCACTCCATTCTGTTCTGCGTCTCGTCCCTCAGTTCTTCAAGATTCATCATTGTCTTCCTGTGTATATCCTCCATCCTCCATCCATCTGGTCCTCGGACGTCCTCTTCTCCTCGTCCCTTCTCCACACGCAAGCAACATGATGGCCTTCTCCAGTCCGTCCGCGCGCATCACATGGCCAAAATACATCATCTTAACAATGGAGATCAAAACCTTTGCTCTGTATTTGAATCAATTAGCATAGTTGGTTAGAACCGGTGTAAAGGTTTCAGATTACCCCCTCCTAAACATTACCCCCCTGCAAACTGTAAATTGCATCAATCATCGCATTTATTGCACCAAAAATATCAAAAAATTCATCCCGCCTCTTGTTTTGGTCTGAAGATTTTCATCCGTCATCCCACTTCGTGGTTTGTTATCAATATTTTCATCTGTAACTAAAATACTATTCGCCGCTGAAGTTAACATGGAGAAAATGGCTTCGAGGCTATATTATTTGTTTCGGATCAAAATATTGATAGCAAACCACGAAGTTGGATGACGGATGAAAATCTTCAGATCAAAACAAGAAGCGGGATGATTTTTCTGATTTTTTTAGTTCAATAAATGCGATGATTGATGCAAATCTATTTTCCGGGGGGTAATCTGAAACCGGTTTCAAGTTACCGGGGGGGGGGGGGTAATGTTTAGGAGGGGGTAATTTGAAACCTTTACAGGGCCAGCATTTAAGTGGCTGCATGCTAAAGGTGATGCAGCATCCGGGACTCTGTTTCGAAGGCTCGCAGTTATAAATATATGTGGTGTGCCGGTAGGTTGTCAGAGAGGGGTCATTGAAGGGGTAATCACAGCACCTGAGGCCACACTATATGCGGGACTCGGTATAGAGGACAGGAATAATTTCTGCACCTTGTTTTAACTTGCATGTAGGCCTATATATATATATATATATATATATATATATATATATATATATATATATATCGCGAACAACTTGCTTGGCACCGAATCGGCCTAATATAGCGTTGTAGCGTACTCCTTCCACCATGCGAAATGCGCTATAGAAACGAACCTATAGCACAGAACGATGCCGGTGTGTGTAAGGTCCCTCGTTAAATTACCTTCGCATGCAGACGACAATACAGGTACAACCGATTTAATTACAAGTGTGATGTATATTATTGCCAATAATATATGTATGTATACGACGCGGCGTGCGCATGCGAAAAGATGAAAAACGTTTGCATCATCTAACGAGCACGAAATTAGTTGTCGTCGTTTTAGTTTCATCTTCAGACGAGAAATAATAGACGGAAATCGTCGTGTCTGCTAATTGGTCCGTGCCTGATAATATAAGCGGAGATCATTAAGTTCGATATCGACCCCACGCCTGCTGCTGCTGCTGCTGCCGAGACCGTCTTCGCCTTCTCCCTTGTTACTTGTGCGGCGGCGGCGGCGACGGCGTCCGTCACGATAATGGTGATCTTTGATGTCCGCTATCTCGCCACCGTCGTCTGTGCATTGTTCTTCGAGCATCTTGGTGGTCTAATTAGGGTCTTTAATTAACAGATCGCCACGCTTTGATCCGCTAACGATTTCGTTCTAAATCCAGCAGCACCCGCCTCCGTAGAGAGGAGGAGGAGAAGGATGGTGGGGAGAATGGTGAGGAGGGACCGGTTATTATTCAAGGCAACGGCGGCAAACCGCAACTTACGTCTCTGGTCGTTGTCATTGACGAGTGCGTTGCAGGATTAGCCTCATGCACGCACGCACGCACGCACGTATACGAAACGGTTGGCTGAAGGACCTTCTTCTCATCCTACTCCTCCTTCCCCTTTTCTTCATCCTCCTCCTCCTTCTGCTTCTCCTCCTCCTTCTCTTGCTCCTCCTCTGTCTTCGCTCTCTCGGAGTCTCTCCTACACCTTTTCCTCCTCCTCTATCTGCTGCCCCTGCTCCTTTCCTCCTGCTCCTACTCCATTTCCTCCTCTTCTCTTCCGGAAACTTCGATTTCTTCTACTATAGGCTTCAAAGGTCACAGAGAAGGTGGTTGATTCTATATATGAGCGAGTGAATTCACCTGAGGCTTAGAATACCATAATGTTGCAAAGTATTTATTTAATGAATCAATTCCACCATTTTGATCATAGCTAGGCCCTATATTATACGCTCAGTATTTATCTGAGCCGCAAAAATCCTCTTCACCAATAACATATATAGGCCTATATGGCCCTATGGGCCATATATTATATATATATATATATAATATATATTACGCATAACACTTCTTGCAAGAAACACTCTTCATGTGCTTTGCAAAGAATGGTTCTCTTCAAGACGTGTGACTGCAAAATTGTGAAAATATCCATGAACTAATAACCAATCGTCCAATGCGGCAAATCACATAAAGGTGGGATTTTCTCTGACCTCTATAGCAACTTTAGACCATGCATTTGGACTTTCTCCGGAAGCTTTCCTTGTAGACTTTGACCGATCAGCTGCGCCACTTTATCAACAAGCGCATTGCAAGCAGGCAGGCAGACAGCTATTATTCAGGGGAGCAAGCTTTGGCTGATGAAGTCTTTTTGTCGGGCGACACTTGCCGTGATTTCTGTGCCGCATATGGCGAGATTTCTCAGCGACGGTCGACTTCGGTACAGATAAGAAGGATTCGTATAACGATTGAACTTGTTCTCTCGCTCCGACCGACTCCTCCACTGTGGTGGTGTTCGCCATTTTGCGTCGCCGACGACGACTGCTGCAGCCGATACGAAATGGTCCTATAGCGCTGGTAATCATGTCTATTGGGTGTGATATATTTGCTGGGTAACTGCGCTGCTGCTGCTGCTGCTGCTGCAGACACCCACCCTCCTCACCTCTGCTCTCCCCAACCCTCCTCCTCCTCCACCTTTTTTCCGCCTCCGCCGCGCCTCTTCTGCCACGTACTGCGTTGTATCGGACAATCTTGGCCAGATCTCGTTTCTGTCTCTGTCGGAGAACAGACTAAATCGCATTGAATGGCATACGAATCTAGTTCAGTTGAAACATCGTATAGCGCTGAATTTGATAGCAGCCGTATGCTGCAAGGCATTGGTTTCGAGTCGAAGCCAATCATAACTGGTGTAAAGTCAACATGTGATTGGTAAAATTAGTTTCCAAGTTTTGAGGAATGTTGTGCTACAGATACTTCAAGGATTCACAAATCTTTTTTCCCCCGGTCACTGCTGCAGGGATCTGAACTGAAAATATGTCGTTGCATCGTGGTCAGCGTCGTCATCATCGAATGACGGACTTGTGGTCATTGTATATTCATTGTATATTCATTGTATATTCATTGTATATTCATTGTATATTCATTGTATATTCATTGTATATTCATTGCATATTCATTGCATATTCATTGCATATTCATTGCATATTCATTGTATATTCATTGTATATTCATTGTATATTCATTGTATATTCATTGTATATTCATTGTATATTCATTGTATATTCATTGTATATTCATTGTATATTCATTGTATATTCATTGTATATTCATTGTATATTCATTGTATATTCATTGTATATTCAATCGATATTTGCATTTATATAGAAGCATGTTGCAGGATCGTTGTTTGAAGGTATACAGCACTATATATTGGAGTCCATCTTTAAGGCAATGACATTGCCTCTCTGTCAGACATGATGATCTCCGCTTAGTCTCGCCAATCGCCATGCAGGCCTCGACCTTTCTCGACGCTTACAAGACCTGCAGCATGCTTCTTTCAAGTTCTCTGCATGAGCAGGTGCATGATCGCTATACATACTATATAATAGTTGCTTGCTCGACGCGATAGTCTTAAAACTGAGCATGCTCTGCTGTCAATCTCTCAAGGTGAGACAGTGCCGTTGAGATCGGTGTTTAACCCCCACCCCCACCCCACCCCTAATCTTTCTATAGGATCGCATAGTAAAGTCTTCATTTCACAGTTCAATCCATGTGCACACAAATCAAAGTCTGACCCTCGGTTATTTTTCTACAGTTCTCATAGTACTGGAATTTCCAGATAAATTATGTCGGCTGCTCATATAATAACATCATCATGGGGCGCGGTGGTGTAGTAATGGCGTCGCTGCCTTAGAGCCGTATGGTTCCAAGTTTGTATCCACCTCCAGCCGCCGCGTTGGGACCTTGAGCAATTCCTTAACTCGCAATTGCTCGTGCGCTTAGGCGTGAAACTTCGATGCAGTGTCCGCGCTGTAGTCGTGAGCGCCTCTGAGTAGATATGAAGAAGGGACGCTAAAGAAATGGAGAAATAAATAAATAAACACAATATATTTGAATAAGCGAAAGCGGATATAAATTGAGTTCGACCAGCGACGGTCTGGTGACTGCGCCAATTTGCACAAGGGCCCATCTGGTTTTAGCAGGTGTGGCCCGCGGCCAATCAGGAATTGTGTATACGTTAATACTTTAAGGACCTACACAAATACATATATGGGCTAGTCTACAAAACACAGACTCCACAGCTTGGATCCCTTGTTCTATTGAAATGCAAGACTAGAAAAGACGAGTATACGATATATGAAACCGTGAGAAGAACACGCGGCAAGGCAGAGGACTTCAGCCAGGCGGCCAGGCCTCACATGCTAAGACGAGTGGAATGAAGTCGCTATATATGCATCATATTATTATTCTTAGGCGCGGCTGCCTATTATATGTGACTACGAGTTAAGGGGTATGTCTTAGTCTTTCTCTTAGGTGATGAGATGCAGTGACATTGACTACATGTCACACGTCTATACATAGTTCTAAGACGAGAACGCTTGCTGAAGAAAAGAAACAGGAAGATGAAATTCTAGTCAACCAAACATTCGTCGCTGCAGACTCGTTGGTTGTTTAGACCGCGAAAGACGACAACGAGAGATAAACTTATCCGACTGATGACAGTGAAGTATAAGCTTATAGAATACAGTGGTAACGAAAACAACATTGTAGGCTATACGGTATACCCTAGTCGCTGTCAGCGGTGCCACACGACCGACCGACCGACCGACCGTATGCTGCGTCTCCGTGAAATATGAATATGACAGGACTCGGTGCGGTCGGTCGTTTCCGGTGTTAGCGGTGATACTGCTGTGTGCGTAATTCGATTCTTTATCTGTATCCCTCTCGCCCCAAAATGGCGGCGTGTTCTCGAAGCGCCGACCGGTTATGAGATTAAACACACGATATTGTTCTCAGCCGGGCGAAGACCGCGCAAGAGTCGCCGTCGCTTGATCAACGTCAGAAAACGTTCGGCCAGAATCACACAATAACGCAATCGGGGATACACGCAATAACTCAACGGCGACCCCACGGGCCGCCCGGGTCAGGCATCGCCCAGCGCCGGCACCGCGGCCGCTGCAGCCGCGCCCAGCCGCCGTCACTTAATCTCCGACGCCCCACGATGACACTGTCCAACTCGGCCATAAATCGAACCCGTGTAATTACAGTCGCAAGCGGACCTGTCAAAAATTTACGATGCCCAAAAGAATAGCGGCAAGTTTAGTCGGCGCGCGCATCTACGGTCACGCCGCCGCCGCCTCTGTCCCCGTGTCCTCCTCCCCGCCTCCGTCCCTCCTTCTTTCCCTTCTCCCTGTGTCCTCTTCGCGACACTCTTCTCCTCCCTCTTCCTCTCATCCCTACGCCTCGCTAGCTCGACCTTCTCTTCTTCTCTCGAAGGTCACCGCTCCAGAGGAGGTCCGAGACATGCAACCAAGCCGCGAAGAGCAGAAATTAGTCGAAGTCGGCATCTGGCAAAATTGCGCCCCATGCACTGCAGTACCACACAGGTCGACGCAGCATCTTTTATACATGGATATGTATATATTATATATGTATATATATATACATATATATATACACGCGTACATGGATATATATATATCTACATGTTGTGTTGTAGTTAGTTTCGAGGTCTATAATCTTATATAAGTCATGTATTGTAATTAGGTGTAACTCAACGGCGACCCCACGGGTTCATGTTCGTGTGATTTATTATACTTCTATGCTTTTGAACCAAATCCGAACATTTTTTCTAGGATAAAGTTACTGCATGGAAGGCCTCAGTGTTGAAAGATGGCCTGTGTCTTTCAGCGGCGTGACTGCAGTTTCATTTCTGAGGTTAATCTTCCATCCACAGGAAAACAACGAATGATCTGGACAGAAGTTTGCAGTGCCTCGACCGAGGAAGCCTGTATCTTTACCCATTTGGGACTCTTCTCTAAGTTTGAGCGCATATCCCGTTGTGCTATAATTGGTTTTGCTGTAATTGGTTGTGCTATAATTGGCTGTGCTGCAATTGGTTGTGCTGTAAGTGGTTGTGTTAATAGACTGAACCCGACGATTTTCGGTGGTCTGTCGAGTTGCTGTTCATAATTTAGACCTCGCGTATTGTTCTAACGATGCCGTCGCTGCTCCGCATTTTACACAAAAACTTTATTACTTGTAGGAAAATGTAGCGAAGAATAGACTACAACTTCGAAAACCTTCCGCATTTGATCCAGACCGCTTCTTCCCTAATCAGTTTCCCTCAGTGCGAATAGATCTATTGTTGAAAAATAACTGCGGGGTCAGGCAATGATCCACGTTGAATTGGGGTGTGAAAACTTGAAAAGAAGACCTTGCCATGGGTCATTTATAAGAATGACTAGTGGGGGTTGAACCACATCGACCTCCATGAAATTCTCACCCATGGCAGACGAGGAGTCCGTTTGAGAATATGCAATGGTTAGGGTATCTGGATATGTAAATTGCCTTATTATAGTGAATGCTAATTTGTCCGTGCTCGTCATTGGTAACTCGTCTTCTGCAGTCCCTAAGACCTAAGAATTTAAATAAGATGCAAGAAGCTGCTGACAACCTATCAGAAAGCTTATTTCTTTTTCCTGAAGTATCGAATTAGATAAAAGTTGCCTAAACTGCATATATACAACTTCACTCAGAGGAATCTATAAAAATTAAACTGGGTAGGGATGATTATCAAACCATTACTTCTATTCCACAATTAATGGATGAAACTGCAGTTTCAAACAAAGCAGGTCCTTTTAACCATTTTGCCATGGCAAAATGGTTAAAAGGACCTGCTTTGTTTTGTTTCGGAGTGTCACTCTATTTTCTGTCTAAACAGCACATTATACCGTAACTGTCTTCAATTTCTTCACCCGTATTCTTAATCTCGTTTCTTATTTGGGGGCTAATGAGGGGAAAGATCCTCCCTATCTTAGAAATCTCATGCAACCACCGATGAGAAGAGTGTTCTCTCGATTGTTCTGATAATAATAATAATTATGTATTCGCGCATTGTAAACAAGTAAAACAGACACGATGATGGTCAGCAGCAGCTCACATTCCTATTCCGCATTTCGTATACAGTCTGCTGTCTGAGTCTGACTGTCTCTTTTTGTGACCTCTATGTACGTCTGTCGTCTGTCCATCTGTCCGTTTCTGCGTCTTCGTGCCTCTGTCCATGTAACAGTAGCCTTTCTATACCCTCCTCCTCCACCTCTGTTCTCGAGCGGTCGGCGTTGTTGGGGGGCGGGGGTAAGGGTGAGGGTAGGTGGCTGTGCTTAGACCTTGGGTGGACGACGTTGGCGTCGGTCGGGCGTTGTTGTGTGGTCGCTGCTGCTGCTGCTGCTGCTGCTGCTGCTGCTGCTGCTGCTGCTGCTCTATGCATAGAGATCATCAAAACACGGCTGCTCGAAAGGCGGCGCACCGACGGACGGTCGAACCGTTGTCGTTTAGATATAATGAAAGCAATTCTCGCGGTCCAGCGAGAAGATAACGAGACTTAACGAGAGCAGGGATCATTAGCGATCGCCGGTCCGCTAATGACTGACCGCTGACTGACCAATGGTCATGCAGTGTCCAGTGGCGCGACAGCAGCAGCAGCAGCAGCAGCACGGTCAGCATCTGTGTCGACGGTCGTCAGAGAAAGAAGAAAACAAACAGAGATTCAGTGCGTTGCCTATTATGCATGTCTCTGTGTCCGACCGTCTGAATGTCTTTCTGCGTGTTTCTGCAGCTCTTTGCATGTCTGTCTTCTGTTTGTCTGTCTCTGTGACATGTATTTATATATTTATATACATACATGCATATATGCATACATACATACATACACGCATACATACATACATACATACATACATACATACATACATACATACATACATACATACATACATACATACATACATACATACATACATACATACATACATACATACATACTAGGGTGCCAATGAAAAACAAAGTTTGAGTTTTTTTAGGTCTCACCCCTTAGTTTTGTTCATTTAGCCATAAAACTGAAACATATAAAGTTTTGTACCAATCAGATAACATTTACTGGTTGCACCGTCCTGTGAAGTTTTGAAAATCTGCAATATGGAATCTCGTAAGCCGCTATGTATAGCAGAATGCTCTGCATTGTGCAGAATACCAATGCAGTGTTCCACATTGGTTCAGTGTTTAAAAAATGTTATTGGTTGTCCAGTCTTTGACTGAGCAAACGTTTTTGGGTGCTTGAAAGTGCTGGTGATGGCTTTCAACTACCTAAAGCAGATATTGCTTTTCCTCCTCCTGGTTTGTGATGGCAGACTTGAACATCTGTTTCAATGCGACGCCCCATTGAGTTGTGTCGTTTTGTACCACCTTCAGCTCTTATGCCCTGCACTCTGCTGTGATTATATGTTTTAATGGGGTTCCAAAAGCTAGGATCTTGCAAAAGGAAATCTTGTGGGATACCCATGGAAGTAAAAATTTCTTTGTGTTTCGTGACACAAAACGAGACAGCTGTTTTTCATAGATGTTGTCACTCGAACTGGAGAATCTTCTTCACCAAACTTATTCATGGCTGCAACCATGCCTGTCAACTTTTTCCATAACCGTAAGTTCAGAATAAAAAAGGCAAGACCGAGAAGTGACCCACTCAAGTGCCGCACATGTCACCTGAAAGTTTTTATGGATACACCTGCAACGGGTTTGCTTGCACTGCGGTAGACTACAAGATCTTACAATATGTGTAAGACGTATCGTGGAACAGAAGTTGCTGCTGTGCGTGTGTGCCATGCTTTGAGATAATTGTAGTCTAACCACAAATATGCAAAACTGCTAAGCCCCGGCAGTTCAGAAGCTGGCAAATGAAACTGTGGGTGAAACAAGTAAATTTTTATACTGCTTAAAAAATTTCCCGTCCATTATGCCCTGTGGCAGGCTCAAGGTGTGATGATAAGGATTGCTGGCGAAATGTTCATTTCCTACAAATAACAGCGACAACCGCATCAACTCCTTGTACCGTAGCCATCTCTTGGATGATACTGTTGCAGCTACTCACGAAGAAATCACCTGAAGTTGTCTTTCAGCAGTTTAAGTTCATAGGATGAAAGTAATGTCAATGTGAATCCATCATCAGAAAACATTACAAAGAGACTGTCATGTGGGCCACTAGAACATCCCATAAGCGTATCAAATACTTTTTCGACATTTGGCTCGTGTAAATGATGCCTGCCTGCATGCCACGTTAATGAGCTGCTTGTGAAGTTTTTGCTACAGTATGTGATACAAGCTCCCGCTTTGTTGTCTGGGATACTAGTAATTGTGTCAAAACACATCAGCTGGACACATTCACTGAGTTTCCATTTGTCAACCATTTAAAATATTGCTGCAGCCTGTGCCTCACCAGAACCATGCACTGCATAACTTTGGGACCCGAGAATCTTCCACTCACTATCTCCAGATGCTATGACTGCCAGACGATCAACGGTGTCTTTACCTGTGAGAGCAGGCAATATCTTACCATCCCAATGTATCGTCAGATGACCAGGAATACTGTTGAAGGAAAATGCTTGCTTTTTTAAAGCAGTAGATGTGCGATGCTACATTTGTGCCAATTGTACGGATTTCTGTTAAGAATTAATTCCGATGGACTGTGACCTAGAGATGAGTCTGCAGTTGCCAGGAAAATATATGTTGCATTAAATTTTCTGTCCAATACCTATGTTCTATCCTGCAGTGCTGATACTGCATCATGATTAATTATGTACTTTTGGCTTTGCTGTCTTCCTTTCCTTTACCGCAGGAATTTTCACATCGCTGCCTTCAACTTCAGCTGTATTGCTTCCATCACAATCTGTATTGCTAACTGGATTTTCAATAAAACTGTCATCTAGTTATAGGTCTAGCTTACTCCCTTGTTATCGTTTCCTTCTGTTTATTGTAACCTGTTTTTTTTCGTACAATGACGGTCTTCAACCCACGCAAGTTTCAAGTCAATGCATGGGTTCCTGATTTTAACCTTTTCCTACCCCCTCTGTGCTAGTGATGTTACAGAATAGAGATTTAATATAAAACAGATAATATGTAGATATGATAGAGAACTTATATAAAGCACTGCAGATATAACCAGAACTGTTAGTAATCCACAGAGTTAACTTCTCAATACTGAGACAGACCATTATGTCAGGAATTAACTAGCATCACGGCACATATTACTATATACAACTTCAGGAGCATGGTGCATCCTCTAAATGTTCATATATTTTATTCATTTTTTCTCTGAGTAACTTCCATATATAAAGGAACATTTTCAGAGGATGAGACCTAAGAAATTCAAAACTTTATTTTTTCCTGTATATTTCATTGGCACCCTAATACATACATACATACATACATACATACATACATACATACATACATAGGCTACATACATACATACATACATACATACATACATACATACATACATACATACATACATACATACATACATACATACATACATACATACAATCATACATACATACATACATACATACATACATACATACATACATACATACATACATACATACATACATACATACATACATACATACATACATACATACATACATACATACACGCATACATACATACATACATACATACATACATACATACATACATACATACATACATACATACATACATACATACATACATACATACATACATACATACATACATACATACATACATACATACATACATAGGCTACATACATACATACATACATACATACATACATACATACATACATACATACATACATACACACACACATATCTTCTGTGTGTTTGCCTGTCTGTTAATCATCTTTTTGTCTGGTGAGCTGATCATGCGCTGATCGTATGTCTGTAGTCGTATGGCAGTCTGTCTTTCGTTGTTTTCTTTCTGCTGTTCGTAACCTCGTCTATCGTCCGCAAAACAACACAGAAGGAGGAGGAAGAGGAGGAAGAGGAGGAGGAAGAGGAGGATGAGAAGGAGGAGAAGGAGGAGGAAGAGGAGGAGGAGGAGGAAGGTGAGGAGGAGGAGGAGGAAGGCGTGTGGTGTTAGAGCTGTTGTTGACGACAGGAGAGCCTAATAAGCCGGAGTTTAACAAACAACTCATTTTCAGTAATATATAATGCAATGGACGTGCAGTGATTTGTAATACCACGTGACCTCCGTAGTTGTCACGTGCTCTATTGGGTGGTTGAGTACAACGACTGCCGACAGTGTGCGACACCATCTGTTACATGTTTTAGTTAGATGACTTCGAAGTTCGAAGGTCTGCTGAGAGAGTCCAGAGGGAGGTCAACTCTCAAAATAATATTGACCACTATATATGCGTATATATATAGCATGGTCAATTGGTCATCTACCAGCGCTGAGATCATATATAGCATGGTCAATTGGTCATCTACCAGCGCTGAGATCATATATAGCATGGTCAATTGGTCATCTACCAGTGCTGAGATCATATAACGGCAGGGTTACAAATGTTTCTGGCTTTAGAATGTGCGGGGGTGAATCCTTGCAATCACTCTTCCATTCGCCTTATTATTGGGGCAGAATTCGGATTTATCCCGTACATTAACTTAGTTGGGAAAGTGTTTAACATAATATATGCAATCGCTTCTAACCGAATAACACGCAGATCAAGTTGACTATATGATCTCACAGGTTGGCAGCATTGATGGCTCCTAAACAAAAGATACATGGACACTTTGTGGCTCATGAATAGACGATCGCTTGAAGGGTGGTTTCTCTTGTTTCAAGTTCCCTAGTCATCATAATAGGCCCTAGTCCAACTACCATCGTCTGAGCGCAAAGCTACTGCAGAGAAGAGGAGATTTTTGTCCATCGCATTCCGTCTATTTACGTAGCGTATACATATAAATATGCGAATATATATAGTCTATATATACTTCAGTGTTAAAACTCATCTCGTTTTCTTTAAATAGATAGTCTTTAAATTGCATTTTTACTTCTATTTAGTCGTCTTTTCTAGTTCTGTGTCGATCTCTGAAGTTGTCGTTTTCGCTGTATTGTACAGCTAGTGTGAGAATCGTAGAAAGAGACTGAGGGTGGGGAGGGTGTGGAGGGTGGGGAGGGTGGTGAGGGTGGAGGGGTCAGGCGTTGGCCACTGTGCAGCTGAATGTCGTGTTGTCGTGTTTTCTGTGCATAACTGGACAGGTCGTTGCGTGGTCAGTTTTTGGTGGTTTATTTGTCGTGGTCAGCAGAACGGAGAAAGTATTTTCGCATTGATTGCTCGAGAAACTCCGTGGAAACATCGACATCATTGGAATATGTGCAATGAGAACTTAACTTCCTGCTCCTACGAAAGATCAGAGGCTGAGCATTCAAACCAGAAAAATTCTCACCCTGTCTAGCGGTAATCATGCCACGCGGTCCATGCATATTTAATTTGCATAATTATCTTCCGTGACTCATTCTAGTCTATAGCTCTATACACTGGGAGCGCCTCTGAACGGTTCACCCTACTAGGGGCTCTTTATAAATGTTTAAATGCAATACAATACAATGCAATACAATATAGTGCCGCGAATTCATCGAATGAAAAAAGCGAAATTACTCGGATTTACATCGATCGCATCATGGTTTGATTTGCCCATCTGGACAAGGCATCTCGAAATTCTTCTCTGTTCTTGGACACAGGTTATTGTTGTTGTTGCTGCTGCTGCTCCTGCTGCTGCTGACGCTAGTGTTGAATGCAGAGGCTTGGCATCGTTTGGTATCCTGCGCATCTCCTCTCTGACCGCTGGCCGCATCAATTGGGACCAATTAGCGACTGAGCGGCGCATCAGCTCCAGCCGCATCACAACCAGCAACATCAGCATCAGCAGCAGCAGCAGCAGCAGCAGACGAAATCTTCTTCGCACGAATTATCGAATCTCTTCAATTCGGAAGATTCAGAAGCCAACATCAGCCGAATCAACCTCAGCCTCTGCAACCGTCACATCAGCAGCAGCAGCAGCAGCCACAGCAACCGCAGCCTCCGTATCCGTCTCGGGGTCTCATCGCCATCGTCGTCATCGTCGTCGTCTGCCGAAAGGCGCGTCATCCTGATCGGAAGAAGAAGAAGAAGGAGGACTGCTAATCGGTCGAGCCAAAGCCAAAGCCAAAGCCATGGCAGGGCAGGGCAGGGCAGGACACACGCGGATGCAGGAAATAATGACAGCAATCTAAGTAAGTGCTCACCACGACCACTCAGACCGAGCGACAGACTTCTTCTGTAATCTGCTTTTCTTAGAAGGCGGTTAATTTCTTTAGCTAAGTTTTTTCACCACAATGCTAATTAGTATTGCGACGTCCATCATCAACTGTAGACACTCTACGGTTATTAGTTATGTACTCCACTTTGCAGACTAGAACTGAGGTTGATAAAATCCGTCAACGCAACGCAGGTGGAATGATGTGCAAAGGTGCGTCCTCGGATTTGACACAACGACGAATTTGTCCTATAATTATATAGCCTCTATCTGGCTTTTAATGATTTCACACGAAGAATGAACCTCTTGAAGGTCCTTCTATAGAATTTAATGCCGGTGACACGAAATAGAGTATCCCGCTGAAAGCTATCAGGGTGGATGAATTAATCTATCCCCCCCGGATGGAATTAACCGGTCTATGCTATCCGGGGGGATAAACCATTCTATCCCCTTTTTTGAAAAATGCGTATAATTAAATTTTTTATGCTTTAATCAGAATTTAAAGTGACTCTAATTGTTTTAAGTGTCCTAAGCAATGTACAGAGAAAGGCAACTCGAGTTTATTTAGAGACTCTGAGTGTTATTAAGTGTTTTAAATGTTCTAAATGCTCTGAAACTAAAGCAAAAAATTATCTAGTAGGCATAAAGAATAAAGATACCTGTTAGTGTCATTGTTCAAAACAAAGCAGATGAAAATTAACTTGCAAAAATAAATACACGCGGAAGTGGCTTTTTCGACTTCTCTTAATTTGGGGGATACGATTAATAGCCTACGTGGGATATTCTATTTCGTGACACCGGCGTATCCCTGTAGACTTCGGTTGCCTCTGTAAGTCGAAGGGTGTACGTGATAACATGGGCCAATTATTATTTCTTCGGCTTATAAGGTTTAATTGCCGTGTCGCAGGTCAGCGTCGTTTGCAGACAATGGCTATTGTCTGTCGTTGACACTGCATTGTTAGACAGAAGAAGTTCATCACCGTGCATATCCATGATCCCATGATCTTATTACACTGTTTTACGCATTTTCAGGACTATAATCACTATATACATATGGTGAACGAATCATCAGAGAGTCAGAGTAGGCCTACAGGTATAGACCCACCGTGCATATGAAGGTAATCATGTATTTGACGGAGGTCTATAATCTCTATGGTCTACGCTTTATTTGTGCGATTACTGCATTGATTTTGTTTCAAATTTCACCGAAGTCCAATCAAGCGCAGATCAGTGCTGTCCAACCTTTTTGGTACCGCGGGCCGCAAACAACATAAGCTTAATCTTAAACCCGAGGGCCGCAACAGTAAATTCAAAAGCAATAGTTAAAATTCAGCGATTATTTATTAGCGATAATTATTAAAGGTATTGACATTAATTATAGACATCAATTATAGACATTAATTATAGACATTGACATTATTGACATTACTTATAGAATCATTCTAATGCAAAATGTATGATAATATTGTATGATAATAATACACTATGGCATATAATTATATATATATATATAATATATATATATATGCCATAATTATTATCCATGTCCTACAACGGTTCAGCACAAATAAGCATAGGTGACCCAGCCACAGTTTCTTGCTCAGCTCCACTTTACGGCTGAACCGGATTTCCAGCGTGCTGCTCGTCGAAAACGTCGAAGTGAGAGTCTTCGGTCTAAAGATCAGTCATAATCGTCGGTCGATAAAGATCCCAAGACATCGGATTTCGTCCGCCCTGGGGTCCCTTAGGCCTATCGATTGTTTCCGTCCAGCCCTCAGGACTAGAACTTGACTATCTCTCGAAAAGCACTTACAGACATGGTTGAACTCTGCCAGGAATGACTAGAAGTGAATGGTTTGTGATGGTTCGCGAAGTAGAGGAATAAAACCACAAGTCCTGTTTCAGCTTCATAGAGAGACTGCGAGAACCTACCCCAGTGGTGTGGAAAGAGGACTTTAGTTGTCGGTTTGCCTTCCTGGTACATGTATACTGTAGCTTGTAGGCTAGCTGTCCAAACTCCGACAACTGTTACAATATTATCATTAAGAATATATATGTCTAAACGTAACAGTCGACCACTGACTTTGTCCTTAACTCCATTTGGCTCAAAGTTACCAAAATTTAGTATAAGTAAGTATGATTTGAGAGACTCCTAAAAAGTAAGTATGATTTGAGAGACTCCTAAAAAGCAGGAGAGTTTGACCGAGTCAATAGGCGCTTGTCCAGTGGGAGGCCACACCAGATGGGGAACCCCACAATCGAAAAGACCCATGCAATAAACGCTGTCTGGCAAAAGTCAGTTCGAAAGAGCAAAAGCTTTCCCATGTCGAAGAGCGAGGAGTTCGACAAAATGTGAGGTATCGAGACTGGTCGACAAAGATAAGACAGATACATGGTCTATGATAGAGTACGACCAAAAAAGGCACGGCCAAAAAATGCATGTATACAGCAACTCGATATACAGGAGACAGCTGAGAAGCAGAGAGTGAGTGAAGAGCGTCATATATATATATATATATATATATATATATAATATATATATATCAGGGGCGGATCCAGGGGGGCCAATCCGGCCATGGCCCCCCCATTTCAAATCCCCATGGGACGTGGCCCCCATCCATGGCGGCCCGAAAAAAAATTCAGGGTGTCAGTCATGCACAGGAGAATTAATGTATAAATGTAATTAAAATCTATAATAAAAATAATATATAAATGTAATTAATATCTAATCTAAGTTTCTCACACAATTGCATTGTATTAATATAAAGCAACGAACCGAAACAATCTTTCAACAGTATCCAACTATGATTTGTGGCATACAATGTATGTTATTCGTGTATATATTCATAGTAAACTGTAAAAATTTAACACCAATAAACACAATTATAACTAAGTACAACTAACTATTAATTACAAATCAAGTTAACACTAACAACAGTGTTTGGGATGTAATTTATTATTTGCAGATGCCAAAAAATTTCAGGGCGAAACATGTTAAGTTTTGAGTTTAGTCTATATGTGCAAGAAAATGCGGTGAATGATAACACATGTTTACTCGTTGTTTTTATTTAAATCTTACTATATTTCATTCAGTAGTGGGAAGTATTTTATTTATTCTAGTCTTAAAAAGTCATCAGTTTTTTAGAAGGAAAATTTAACACCTTTTTGAAGATTTCGGACGGTTCACTAAAAATTCATAAATTTTTTGGGATGCTAAATTGAACACCTTTTTTTAAATTTCACACGGAAGAATAAAAAGTCATCTCTTTTTAGACGAAAAATTAAACACCTTTTTTAAGATTTCGCACGGATGACTACAAAAAGTCATCAGTATTCTGCTGTTAAACAATGAACACTAAAGACAATGAACAATAATATTATGTTAAGGCTAAGACAATGAACAATGATATTGTTATGACAACGTTATAATTAAATGGTGTATTTTGGATGCCATGAAGTCATTGTTACTACACTGTATAATAGGGTGACAATGTCAACCACAGCAACAAATAATTTTTCAAATTTTTAAAGTCTCATCCCTCAAAAGTGTTCTCTATAACATCAGTATTACTGGTGAAAATTTTTAGGGAAATTTGAAAACGTTTAGAGGTGGTCCAAGGACCTTGAACTTTCAGTAGATAGGCCTACAAACAACGCTGAATATGAAATGTGCTAAATATTTTTATTCTCTACCAATTAATTTCTAGTGCTTATTTCAATGTCCTCTGTTATCACTCATGACATGCATAGGGTACAGTTATTATTTAATTAAAAACCAATAAGTCAATTTGAAAATTATACAAGAAAGTCGCGGCCAGTTAGTCGTGTTAAATCGACAATTGCGCCTGTCGAAAAGAAGTTAAGAAGAACCAATGTCATTTTGAATGCTTGTTTCACTGCAACATTTGCCAGGACTAAAATTAATAACATACATGCCGCAAACATCATAACAGCCAAAGGTCAATCAATAGGCTGTGATCCTGCTGAAATTGTTATCAATCAGGATTCCATTATACATTCTCGGCTCCATCATCATAGGACTATTGTCAAAGAAATCCGTGCATCATTAGGTCTTGAAGCTCCACGTAAAGTTCGTTGCAATGGTATGACAGGTTGTTGAAGGTTTTTACATCGAAGGAACGTTGCCCTGCTCTGCTGGCACCAGATAAAGGAACAATGAAAATCTTAGGGGTTCCTTTGCTGCCTAATGGAACGAGTGAAGCCCAAGTTTCAGCCGTTTTAACTTGCTTGAAGACAATGAAGAGTGGAATATAGCTGGCCGCATACGATCTATGTCGTTTCACACAATTTCTGTCCTCTACAGCAATGTGTTCAATCAAGAGCTTGTGTTCTGCTGGAACACAAGACTCAGATATGGTAGATCTCTTCAGCTTGGTGATAGTTGGGGATAGTATTCGATACTCTGATGCAAACTCTCGCAGACCTACGAAAACACGGTTTGAGAGACTTGGATAGGGAAGTTGATACATTGCAATCTACCTCTTCCATCTCTCTTTCATCTGACTGCATTTGAGCTGCAGCCTCCGTGAGCACAATGTATTTATTCTTCAGGTGGATCTCAAGGCATTGGTACACATGCTTATATGTACAACGTCAGTTCTATGGAATCACTTGCAACTGTTGAGGCGGCTCGCCGCTCATTGCTTAAAAGACAGTAAATCAGACCGTCGCTACAGCGGAAACGCACAGCTTTCGAATGAATGAAATGTTGGTTGGCCTGCTGTTGTTTTATTCGGCTGTTTCCAATGACAGGGCGATTGCAATGGTCGAACGTCCGGGATACGACGAACTTCTTCGACATATCAAAGTTTATGTGCAGCAAGTACCACTACAAGAGCTGATTTTTGTAGCCATAAACAGTTAAACACTAAAAAAAACTCTTCATTGCACTAGTCTGCACTAGATATTTTTTGTAAACTTCCTACAACTAGGCCTACATACAAGCACATAGGGAGACAAACGACAGCATTCTCATCGCTCGTCGCCGAGCTGTGAGTTGATCTCAGCCTAAAGGTCATACTTCGTAAATGATGCAGTTGAACGTGGTGTCGCACTGATCCATTCATTCCATGACACACTTATAAACCAAGAAGAACCAATCAATACCTATGGTTATGAAATACAGGAAGGAATAGCCAGACTCAAAAAGCAAACAGCCATAAATGGACTTGATAAACATTACTTGAATCAAATACGAAGAGATGTGTATTTGCATTGCGCTTCACAATGACCATCAAGTGAAACTTATGATGAAACTTATTGAGACCACCTCTAAACATTAATGAATTAATTTTTTTTAAATCATGCATAGATATTATATGGTACATAACCATTTAAGAGGGTGAGACTTGTGAAATTAAAAAAATTATTTTAAGTGTCACCCTACTGTATAATCTGTAAATTGTCGTCAACGGCCTTTGATGTCATACGACGACGTTAAACTTTGGTTAAATAAATAAAATTTGGGATGCTAAATTGAACACCTTTTTTTGAAAATTTCGCACGGAAGACTATAAAGTCATCACTCGTTTTAGACGAAAAATTAAACACCTTTTTTAAGATTTCGCACGGATGACCAAAAAATGTCATCAGTTTTTTGGGAAGGAAAATTGAACACCCTTTTTGAAGATTTCCGGCGGATTACTTAAAAAAGAACATCTAGTTTTCGGGAATGAAGTTTTTAAGTAATGTCTATATTTATTGAGACCTTATGGCACTCTTATAAGCACTGAAAAGTACAGCTATTTTGTTAAGATAACAGCTTAAAATGCTACCATTGCAATGTGAAAATTCAAAAAGTTTCTGGTGGGGAGGGGCATATCCCCTCCCCACACCCCTCCCCTACCACTCTCGGCGCTGCGCGCCTCATGATTGCCTTCAGACGGTCAATTATCTACCCCTCCGGAAACCTCAATCCCCCCAGAGGTGGGGGGCTAAATTAAACTCTGGTTTCGGTCAAAAACGACAAAAAAAGTTCATCAGATTTTTCAGCGAAAGATCAACGACAAATTTTCCGACCCCAGCCCAAAAAATTTTTGGCCCCCCCTTCGAAAAGTTCTGGATCCGCCACTGTATATATAAATATATATGCAGAGACAGAAGAATATTTGGGAAGGCGATTGATCAGAAGAGCGGCTGAGCAAGGCGGCCATTTAGCCCAAGTGGCAGAGACCTATTATATACAAGTACCGAACTATATAGTGATCATTGATCAAGTCAAACCATGGTGACAAAGCATGCATGCAGTATAGTAGGGCCCATATACGGTGGCACTGTGATAGAGAGACTGAAACAGAGACAAAGAAGACAGATATTCATGAGAGAGACATTGGCCTGACCATTGACTGCTAGACATTTTAGGGTACGATATACCTGCATGGAAGGTATATAAACTTATAACGGCCTAACCATAATCAGGGCCGGATTAAGGCATGTTCAACATGTTCGGCCGAACAGGCCCTCCCACACTTTAGGTGGCCCCACACATGCGAAAAAGTTTTTCTCCCAAAATTGTAGAGTTTTTAGCAAATTTCAACCAAGCGACTAAAAAAGGTCATCAGAATTTTCGGCTGAAGATCCGCAAAATTTTTTTCCTCACATTTCTTAATCCGGCCCTGACCATAATAGTTGACAACAAAAACACAAAAATGTAATCATTCGTAAATTTACATGTACCTAATACCATTTAAACAGATCACAAGTAGCACGGAAGATCGAAGAGGGTGGAAAAAGATTATCCATGATGCGGCCAACCCTCGTCACGAGGACGGCTGAGGAAGAAGAATACCATTTAATTCATGTCCTTCACGAGCTATACATAAGCCTTACTGTCATTTCTCAAACATTATACCATCCAAGGCCGTAGCTAGGGGGTGTTTTGGGTGTTTGAACACCCCCCGAAATGGAGAATGTAAAAATATAAAAGAATGCATTTATTAGCACAAGATGTAAAAACCATGAAATAAAACCATGAAAACACCCTCGATATGAAAAATGCCAAAAAATTGAATGAAAATTGGTGACATTTCCTGAAGATTTCGGCCCCGGATGACTTTTTTAAAAATCAGTTTTTTCGGACGGGAAATTGGTGACATTTTTCTGAAGATTTTGACCGGATGACTAAAAAAGTCATCAGTTTTCGTACGGAAAACTGAAGAAACACCCCCCCCCCCCCAATCAAATCCGGGCTATCGCCTTGATACTAGCATTGTCTCCTGAAAGCTTTATACATGAGAGACGTTATATGAAACACAACGCTTAAAAGACGATTCTTCCATCGGAAGATAATGTAAGCATACGTATATATAGGCTACTGAAACGTTGTCCGTGCTGCATGCAGCAAGAAAGCCTTCGTCATCCGAACGTGTTTCAACTTTCAAGTAGGAAAGCGGAAAGCTGCCAATCTCAAATGATTTCGCTTCTGCACAGAAAGCAAACAAGTACAGGAATCGCGATTATGCATAAAGATTGTTTATAGTTCCGTGCGTGCTTCGCTTGCTTGGGTGTATCACTGACACTGTATATAATATATTGCAGACTACAGTGAGCGCAGTGAGCTGAACTGCAGGGTAAAATCAGCATACAACTTTAATTTTATTTAAACCAATTTTATAGCATGTACAATGCAACTATTCTATCTATCTATATAGTCGTGCAAAAAGAATGACGCAACACTTCAACGAATGAGAGTGTCCTATAAGGTCACTGCATGAGAACCAATGCAGATTGCCCTTGAAGTGTTAAATCTTCGACTGTTAAATTATGCTATTAATGCGATTAAAAGATATCATTTTCAGCCTTTCACATCAAGCCTGTAATAATAATAATAATAATAATAATAATAATAATAATAATAATAATAATAATAATAATAATAATAATAATAATAATAATAATAATAATAATTAATAATAATAATAATAATAATAATAATAATAATAATAATAATAATAATAATAATAATAATAATAATAATAATAATAATAATCTCAATTCTACCACAAATACTGTCGCTCGCCACTGTTGACTGCGGACCCACCCTGAGGCCAGTAGCCTAGGCCTACATATTTACGGCCAAAGATGTTTACCACCCTTTTAAAGCATACTATATCATACACTCCTCCTAGTCCTCCGCCTTCCAAAATCCAAATTTTCTTGACCTCAGCAAAAGCGCTCTTTGTCTGTATGTCTGTCTCTGCCTCTGTCTCTGTCTGTCTGTCTGTCTGTCTGTCTGTCTGTCTGTCTGTCTGTCTGTCTGTCTGTCTCTCTCTCTCTCTCTCTCTCTCTCTCTCTCTCTCTCTCTCTCTTCTGGCAACAGCTTTAGACAGCCCTTCTGAGACGACGCAGCGCTCGTGAACAAGCCTGTGCCCTTTAGAAATTTGGAGCTCGCAAATACGATTACAAGAAAAATTGTTTATTACTCCAAATAAAGAAGACGATGCAGAATCAGTTAATTATTACGTAAATGTCGAGAGACTCGAGACATGCATGAGTGCATATTATACGTATTGTTGCGACTCGACTCTCATTGCCTTAGCGCAGCGGTTCTCAACCTGTGGGTCGCGACCCCCACGGGGGTCGCCTGACGATTTGCCAGGGGTCGCCAGGCCCCCTTAAGAAATTTGTAAAATATGTAATTGCAATTTCAACGCTAGGCTTATCTGCAACACTATAGTAACTCAAAATAATTTTTTCTTATAGGGTCTACCTTTGCTATGATTCATTTGTTAGATTGAGGCAGCTATTTTAATTTTGCCATTTGGGTTTCAAATCTAAATTCCATTTTACTTCTAAAAGAGAATTAGGTAGGGAATATTTATTGAAGTCTTAAACCATGTCTTTCAGCACTGAAATTATGAACAATTTTGTGAAGATGACAGCTTAAGGTGAGCAATTGTATTAAGATGACAGCTTAAAAACAGCTATTAGCCTACTATGTGAAAATTCACAAAGTGTAAACAATGGAGACGGGACATTTATTAAAGTCTTAAAACGTGCACGTCTGTGAGCACTGAAATCATGAGCTTACAAATTTCAAACGATGGAAGGGGATACTTTCAAGTCTTAAACCACGACTATCTGCACTGAAATGGCGAACAATGCCATTAGAATGACGGTCTAAAATGCTACTGCTGCAGTCAAGGGCGGACACAGAAATTTTAGAAGGGGGCACAATTTTATTTTTGGTCTTGGGCTGTGACAAGGGGAAAAAAGTTTGTCATGGTCGCCGAAAAATCTGATGACTTTTTTTTAGCCATTCGTCCAATTTTCGAGAAAAAGATACCGTTTTAGCCGCCAAAAAAGTTGATGACCTTTTTTAGTCATCAGTCATCCTGGTCGTAGTAATGGCCTCTCTACTATCCTTCATTAATGGCTTGTTGAAACCAAATGGGGGCCACGTCCCATGCACTTTTTAAATGGGGGAATGGCCGGATTGGCCCCCTTTGGATCCGCTCCTGGTTGCAGTGTCAAAATAAAAAAATCGAAAATGAGGAGGACCACATCACCTTCCCAAACAACCCCCCCCCCTGCTCGGCGCATTTAGGTCTCTAGCAGAACAAGTAAAGTTTATGAAGTTGATAACCACTTCAGACGAATCAGCTTGTCAAAATTAGTGTTAACAATAAAGAACTGATGACCAATCTTAGCAATTGCTTAATAGTTGCAGCACGAATATAGAAACGACAACTTTTTTACTGACATTTTGTTGGTCGAGTCGATGAATCCTAAGAAATAAACTGAAGCGTCATTTAGATATCAAGCGTCCTAACTCTGCAGGTAGGCATGACCAGTATTATAAAGAACAAAGTTGATGACTCCAAGAGACCAAGAAGGCACACCTGAGGAAGGTTGCGAAGGTCCAACAGCAAGACATGGCAGCTGTTGAAGTTTTACAAAACGAATAGACTAATATAAAACTGCAACTTCAAGTAATAATTATTAAAACAGGTCGGTCAAGCTCTCAGAATCGCATGAGCCAAGAAGTCGCATAGGCCTACAATTGCAAAAAGCAGTTCTCAAATTATGAGAGCGAAAATGAATAACAATGGCCAATGGCAAAAATGCAGTGGAATAGGTGCGTAGCTCAATCAATTTTGTTACTGGGGGTCGTCACAAATTTCGAAAGGTTACCAAGGGGTCGCGGCACTAAAAAGGTTGAGAACCGCTGCCTTAGCGTATAGACCTATACGAGAAAAATGGGATGGGAAGCATGCATGCATCGCAGTCTGCAGTCTTTTAGTGTAATAAGTTATAACGATTGTGCTGATTTTAGAGCTGGGTTTAGTTAACGAGAGATATTGGACTGTTTCACGTCCTGTTCATCACCGGGGCAATATACAAAATTTATCATTTGCAAAAACTTTGCATTTGGAATCATAGATTTTTTGCATATTTTTACTGCAGGTTATGTAGGTTTATTCGAGAAAAATGTTTTAAGAATATCAATAGTAGTTTTCACAACGGCTCGTTTCGGCTCAATCATTTTCAAAAAATTGTTATATAGTCTAATAGAAGATGTAATGCAATTTCGTGTCGTATGCGAAACGACCATGCATATATAAGGATGTTGTTTTTGCCGGAGTCAAGTTTTCATTTCAGCTCCATTCTCTTCGGAACAGTCCGGACTTACCTTGCGAAAACTGAATCTCGCCTTCAGAGAAGGATAGACTTTCAATGTCGTTGGTCATCAGCGCCTTTGTGCGGCATGAAAATGCGCTATATGTAAGGATTGAATTTCTTGATAAACCCCCCACATGCAGTATGCAAAAGAAACAAAGAAGGATCAAAAATGGAAAGACAGAGGTAGAAAGCAAGAAGGCGGCGGAAACAAAGCTGCATGCAAGAGTATAAAGAGAGAACGTGGAAAATGTAAATGAAAGTTAAACAGGAAAAAGTAACATTGACGAAAATTCAAGGGCATATATGCCTAAAGGTCTGTTAAGTTTACAGTATACACTGTAAGCTTACATGTAGAATCGTTGCACATATAATATCATTTCTTGGTTTTCATGGTAAATACACACGTAGGCTGTTGGCCGATAGGAGTATATATACACACGTAGATAAATGCAGAGAGAGAGAGAGAGAGAGAGAGAGAGAGAGAGAGAGAGAGAGAGAGAGAGAGAGAGAGAGAGAGAGAGAGAGAGAGAGAGAGAGAGAGAGAGAGAGAGAGAGAGAGAGAGAGAGGAACAGACAAAGTCACAAAGGGATAGAAAAAGAGAGACACAGAGACACAGAGAGAGACAGACAGAAAGAGAGACAGAGAGGAATGGAGAGTATAGACGTCTGTCTCTGTAGTATCGAAGGATACTAGAGGAAAAGAGGAAAGAGAGGAACGGCAGAGGAAGAGTCAGTCAGTCAGAGACAGAGAGACAGATACGGAGACAGACAGAGAGAGATCTGCTATCTTGTACGAAACAGTTCTTAATAAATTAAGTGGACAAATGATTGGCCGGTCAATTTAAGTGACCGCGGTCAGAAGCCAGGCACTCCGCAGAGAGCAGTCCGGTATTCGGGCGATCGGACATGGCGGCTTTGAAGTGGACAGCCGGGGAGGACCAATTACGAGATGGGTGCGCGTCCTGGGACCAGCAGATAGGAAAGGACGGATCAGCGAGATCAGTTCGAGGAGAACTTACCCTTTTCATCCGCTGCGACGAAACCTCCGGACCTTTTCCGTCTATCCATGGAATGACTTATCTACCGTTGTACCGCTTCCATGTCGGATCCTCTCAAATGACTTATCTTTACATTCCATGTCGTCGTCATCAGAATAAAAATTCCAAAATACGAAGCATACCATTATGACAGATATATTATATATGCTTCATCTCCATAAGATTAATGTACTATATGCATTATACTCATATGAATGTTTTCGATAATATATGTAGGCGAGGAACAGTGGAGATCAGGTCGGATGGTTGATGTGACCGATCCAGAGATTTGCGATTTAAATTCTGCTCGGAAAAAGAACGATTGATAGCTGCAGAAGCATATTATTCTTATTAAGTATATGCTGCAGATAGCGTTGGACCCAGATTTGTGCAACTCACTCCCTCCCACTCTCTCTCTCCCCTCCCTCTCTTTCTCCCTCCCTCTCTATCTCTGTGTCTCTCTCTGTCTCTGTGTGTCTCCGTCCAGTCGCTTATATCATTTCATTTTGAACTTAATACTTTTACATTTGTCCAATTGCTTAGCCACCACACGCTGCCTCTCGATCCGTCTTATTGCCGACTAATCTTCGGGATATTGACCTCGTTATGCTTTGCTTTTGGTCTATACCGTCGGTTGATCTATGTACATGTATGTATGTGTGTATACATGTATGTATGTATGTATGTATGTATGTATGTATGTATGTATGTATGTATGTATGTATGTATGCATGTATGTATGTATGCGTGTATGTATGCATAATATGTATGTATGTATGTATGTATGTATGCATGTATGTATGCGTGTATGTATGCATAATATGTATGTATGTATGTATGTATGTGTGTATGTATGTATGTATGTATGTATGTATGTATGTATGTATGTATGTATGTATGTATGTATGTATGTATGTATGTATGTATGTATGTATGAATGTATGTATAGACCTTGCTCCTACCTACCTTTGTGAGCTCTGTAGCCCTACTCTTAGTGCTCATCATTTCCGCTCCCTTCGTTCGACTGAACAAAGTCTTCTCTCAGTCCCTTTTGCTCGTACTTCCACTATGCAGAACCGTGCTTTCTCGGTGGTAGGACCCTCAACCTGGAACGATCTTCCTCTGACTCTCCGCTCCCTTTCTAAAAGTCCTTCTCATGATTTCCTCTCTCATTTTAAGACAGTTTTATTTTGCTGTGTTGAGGTTGAGAGCGCCTCTGAGTATCCCCTTTGAAGAGGCGCTACATAAATGCATTTAATGAATAATGAACGAATAAACTTGAATTACTTAGGCCTATAATATCATAGGCTACACAGATGGCATTGCAATTGCCAGAAAGTTTACAACTTCTAGCGTCCTTGCCCGTTTGAGAATCCGCCGCCTTCTTGGTTTCTACCTCTTTCTTTCCATTCTTGTTTCTTCTTTGTTTCTTTTGCATACTGTGCGGGGGATTTATCAAGAAATTTAAACCTTCCGACTTCATATTCTTTCTCTATACTGGACTCCACTGGAGCACACTAAAATTATAGTCTGCACCCTACCCTCTGTTCCTTCTTGGCGGCCTCACGTGCTCACTGCAGGTGTCTCTCCAAATTGAAACTGCAGCCATTAGGCTTTCCGCCATGGAATGGCTCTATTTCACCGGCGAAGAATCCGGATGTTCTTCTCGAAAAAATCGATGCAGTTCTTATACTATATTTTATATCTGCCCCCGTCTTTCACTGAAAAAAAGGAAAACACTCCGTTTTCAAAGTCCTATCTTGATTCTTCTTCCTCTGATCCCAAGCACCATCCGCCGTATATATCCGTCTGCTTATGTATACGCCTACGTGACATTTCATAGGCTACTAGGTCCTATAGGCTAGAGTTGATTTTGACTTTACCTGCCAATTAGGCCTAACTGTATTTTTATGAGAAATAAACTTGTGAATAAGATGGTTCCAGCGACATGGCTTTTTGGGCGCTTTAGAAGCTCTAGATTACGATTACCATAATCCATCGCTTTTTCCTAGCTCTACAAGAAACACCGAGAAACCGCATTTGGGTCGCGGCCTGCATGCGCGTATATTGTAGGGTCGGCTGGGATGTAGCCTACATGTATATGTAAGGTCGTAGGCGTAACTATTATTCATTCATTCATTCATTCATTCATTCATAGCATTTATATAGCGCCCCTTCAAGAAACTACTCAGAGGCGCTCCCAGCCCAACCACGAACACAGAAAAAAGACTTGAGAGACTTGTAGAACCCAGCCGGATGGGCCACAAGTAGAGAGCGAAGCGTAACCGGGAGGTCGTTCCAGACTGTAGGCCCCACAACCGAGAAAGCACGGCAATGCTTAATAACTAAGCGGGCCCGCGGGACCAGAAGTTCACCCCTAGCCGAAGAGCGTAGTACACGACGCGCTGCAACGTCAGAGACTGGACAGCAGAGATCACGCAAGTATGACGGAGCACAGCCAAGGACACAGCGTGAGACCACAGCAGCAATGCGGTATGAGATCCGCTGGGACACTGGCAGCCAGTGCAGCACATCACGCATATATAGGCAGAGACAGGAGCAAATTTAGGAAGCCGCCCAACAAGGCGAGCAGCGGAGCGCAATACACGATCAAGTCGCCCCAGGACCCCAATGGGAAGACCAGCAAGTAAGGAGCAACAGTTGTCGATTCGACTTGTAACAAAGGCGTGGACAAGGACGACGACCGCGTCGTGAGAGAGAGAGAGCGGGAGACCACCCGAAGCTGACGAAGCTGGTAATAGGCACTCCGAGCAACCAAGTTCACATTATATCACCAAGTCGATATCTTAAATGCATCTAGAGTGAAGCTGAACAATGGAGGGAGACAACTGCTTTCTTAAAGCAATTTTTAACTTATCAACATATAGCCTATAGTCTAGACGTATTTAGGGGAGGGTTTACAGGTCAAAACTCCGAAATAATTATGCTATTTCCGATTTGAGCCAATTCTGTATAAATTCTGTGAAGGTCTATGTTTATGACTATGTCCATTGAAACCCCCGAAATTTTGATGGCTAGCCTACTCCTTTGACGATCGGTTTAACAATTTGTGTTAATTTGACGAAGCCTTCTTGCTTCTAAATTCAAAAAGATATTGTAGGCCTAAATAGTAAATACTCAAAAATTGCAGGTCCGCATGGATCATAAATAATTGCCTTCAATAAAATAATTTACGCTTTCCAAAGGGTCGCGACAGGTTTTTTACAGTCCCTGCAGAACTCATCGTTCCATTTATAGATCCAGTGGAGTTGATTGACCCGGCATTTCCTGTTCTGTCGCTTTAACCTGACCCAGTTTTAGGCGAAAATAACCTCATGACATGTAGGCTGTATTGGAAACCGGAACGGTCCATCCTGTAACCACAGACATCTCACATTTACTTAGACTGTCGATTCTATGGTATACACGAACTTAATAATATATCACTCACGATGTCTATGCAGGCTGTAACCTAGAGAGACCTTAATTTCTGGGACCGTCTAACAAATGAGAAATCCGAAAATCGTGTTTTTCTTGAATAAAGAGCAAAGAAATGGAAGATATTAAAAGACCATGACAGGGTCAGCCGCGCAGACGACCCCGCTGAACGACAAGAACGGATACGGCGCAAGAGCTTCGGGATAATTCCATTTCGATCACCATTGCCGAACTGCGCTCTGCTAAAATGATGCGCCATAATCTCATGGAAAATTCTGATGGCGGATTAGCAGGAGGAGAAGAAGGGATCGGCTGGGAGAGGGGAAGGGCAGCGGAGGGGGACTGGATGCCAATAACCAAGAGCCGAGACGACACGGGATAATGAAAAACGACCGCTGGAGACCGCCACCGTAGCAGGGATTAGACATCACGCGGGGTCAGCATTTGCACGTAACCCCGGCCCTAATAGAGACTGGCTGATTAATGTGCCTTTCACCGCTTTTGACGTAACCTGATTAAGTGGGGGGTAAGACCGAGTGCCCGTCTCGGTGGCGGTGGAAGGGGTGAGAGAGGAGAGAGGAGAGGATGAGAAGTCCGTTGCGAAGAACTGATCCCTGGGCTTTAGGTTCTGGGCGGCACCTGTGCCTCTGCCATCTCCTGTGAGGCAGAAAAACTTGGCACAAATGAACCGGTCAACCGTGGCCAGGGCGTAATACCACCGACTCAAATGTATTACTGTCCACTGTGCAACAACATTTCTGGTCAATAATGTTACTCCCCCAAACGTATCATATATATCGTCGATATATGCCGCCTTACCTTATTAGCGTAGTATATATATATATATATATATATATATATATATATATATATATATATGCTGTGGCATGGTCTGAAGTCATTTTTCGTTATAGACGTGTCGAGCGTTGTACTATACCTTAATTGTCTCAATCTCAGGCGTATAGGCCTACACAGGTCAATCGCTCGATCACTCGGTGTTGTTGTTATTAACTTTCTGTATGTCTCTGTCTGTCTCTGTCTGCCTGTGTCTGACCGCATACGTGTTTTTCTGTATGTCTTACGTCGATTGTCCTTCTGTGTACACATTATCTCTTGTGGATCTCATTATTCTCTTCGGCAAGATCTTTCGACCACTGACTCTTCTTCTTTCTCTCGACACCCTTTAATTCGATCATTTGTCTGAATTTTATTTGTTTAAAAAGAAAACCTACGACTTCACGCAGTTACAACACACACCCCACACCGACCCCCACGCCCCCCCCCCCACACGCACGAAAAGCACACACAGCTCGTGGGGGGAAAAGTTCTGGTTGCTTTCGTACTTATTAAATCCCTTCAAATCGTGAATTCCATGGCGTTAGCGTTGACTCCATTGAATTTTTAATAATCTTGACTGCAGCGCAGATATTGCAGCAAAACTGTATAAAAAAATAATTTTAGAGATCAGCTACCAAACTGCAAATTTGCCATGCCATGGGCAAAGTAGGGTCCGAACCACAAATGCATAATTGATGAACGACTGCGGCAGTTAATGTATGTATACATATATATAACCTACCAAAAGATTAATGGTCCATAGTTGGTTCTACTGTGAAATAGAAAAATGTTGAATGAATATCGACCCGTTACCTATATGTATATATAAACTCTATATATAATCCGAAGACTTCCGAACTACATATAGTTTCAGCACCGGATGTTGCACTAAACTGCATTCTTCCTCGTCATAAGTCCCTCTTGATCCTCTCCTTTTTCTTGCTCTCACTCCTCCTATTTCTCCTCTCATTCTTTCCTCCTCTCCATTTCCTTTTCTTCATTCTATTTCCCTTCTCACCAATGTTTTCATTCAATGTTTCCTCATATTCCTTCCATTCATTCCATTCTGTACCATCTTCACCTCCTTCCTAAGTTTCCTCTTTCTGTTTTGCACTTCCCATTCTTCATTCCTCATCTTTTTCCTTCTCGCTTACTCTTATACTTAGTACTTCCAACCACTCCTCGTTTACCTCCACTCACACCCATCTCTCATTCCATATATCCTCCTCTCTTCCTGTAGATGCTGTAAATAGCAATCAAATGATTTGATCGGCGGCTCTAATGAAGATATTGAATTAGACGAGCGCTACAAAAATTATCGACGACGAAAACAGTTGCCAGGCAATCTCGATAGTTGAGAAGCGAGAGTTAAGTGCTGTGGTGAAGATGAAATTCATGCGTTCGACCAAAACCACACACGACAGGGTAAGAAAACTTTTAGACTGTGGACCCTTTGCTACATATAGTGTAACCAATATGATTGTGAAGCACAAGTTAGAAGAACTCCCTTATAAGTTACTAGCTGGGGTACTCGGCGTTGGCCAAGAAATTATTGCTTTTATGCCCCCGCCCGCGTGGTAGTGGTGGGGTAGGGTGGTCGCGAGGGTGGGGTAGGGTTGTCGCGAGGGTGGGGTATAGGGTGGTCGCGATGGCTCTCTGTATGGCTGCAAGGTTTCAGGTCAATAGCTGCGAAACTGTGGGTGTGCATTCTGGACAAACATACACACATACGCACATTTTTATTTATAGATCTATTATACAGATTAGGTGAACGATCTGTGACTGGAAGTAGTGGGAAGAAAGACTCCTGGGAAAGGTCTAATGACGGAGAACTGGAAAAGTGCATCAGAGAGAGGATGGTCTGAGTTACTTGAGCGAGCGGTATACGTATTCCGCTTCTCTATCCAAACAGACTACAGTCACTACACGATGTTTGTTCATGATGTTTGCTTATTTCTGTTTCGATGGTTCCCATCTAACACTTCCATTTCTGTCTCATGCGCCTGCATGTGACATGTCCATATAAGTCGATGCAGTGTTCCCTGAGCACCATGATCCTTGCAGCCTATTTAAACAATATGAAGCTGACAGTAAACAGCGTGGTTATTTTTTTACCACTAATGCCAACGAATATCGTAAGTTCTTACGCCATCCGATGCGATCGAATTGTTAGCCGTCCTCACCTGCGGATATCTTACGTTCAAGAGGCCGCTACACCTACATTCATTCAGTTTCCCGGACATTCGCACTCGATGACCCTGCGTAATATGCTAGATGGAAATCAGAAATTGCTTGTTCAATCCTTCCAGAATCATTCGCTTCAGCTAACGAAATTGCGCCGTAATAGGCCAACAACGGGCAAACTGGCTGTCGAGGATGCTAGCCACACTCTTAGACAATGCCTGCTGCTGCTGCTGCTGCTGCTGCTGCTGTCGCTGAATGTCTGGAGGGCATTGTCTCCACGAAATCAGAGGCTAATCAGCGCAGTCGAGCGGTGATATGCCGTCCGCTCTATCGGAAGTTGGCTTAAACTGTACACACTGTTTGAACTCGGCCGACATTGCGGTCGATGTTGACGTTGTGGAGAGATCGGTGGCACACAAGTGCAAGTGCAGAAACACTTTTTCGGTCTTGCTTAGAGATGATTGCACCTCAGATAGAAGACGAGGGCAATGGCACAGCAGTGGCACCCAGAGGGGATTATATGGCTGGTGACTGCGCGAATGTGTTTGTGTATTGCATTATTTTTGCAAGACTAAATAGTTAACTAAATCAGCTTTATAGGCCTACTCTTTCTTGCATTGGAATTTTGAAAGCTTGTCACAAGGGCTTTTTTTCAGACGGCGTTCCGGGATCTTTAAAATAATTGAGACAATTTGGTTTTTCCTAAAAATTATTTAGTTACGTTAACCTAATTTAAGTGTTTTTTGTGTTTAACTAGAGTGATACTGCATATTTAAAACAAATATATGTTAGCATAAACATGGGCGGAGTTTATCAGGGGATAGGGGGGCTAAGTCCCCAAGAAGATCCATGGCAGGTTCATTTTTTAAACCGTGTAAATGGTATCTTCTCCCGGACTTAGCCCCCCACCCAAGAAGGTTTAGCCCCTCCAAGAACGGAAACCAAACTCCGCATATATGAGCATAAACTATGCCCTTATATGGTTGAACAGCACAGTTCATCGATACATCGTACCTCAGATCTCCTCCAGCATAAGAAATCCAAGTATACTATATCCAGCCACCGTCGTAGAAACGTTCGATCCTGCTTTCTGTTCTTAGCGCGACGGGCTTCACATATCAGATCCACTGCCAGTCTCTGGTTATTTCTTTCGAAAATTATGCTTTTAAATGCTGCTTTTATATCGGCTCATCGTACATCTGGAAGCAAACAACTTGCCATTCCATTGAGACTGCAATTCTATATATGTCGTATACTTTCTGACATCTATAGGGACACTGATGGGTGGCAGCTGACTATATTATACTGGTCCTGTGTACTACGACGTCGGTGTCGCTTTTGACACTGTTATCCACGAAACTCTGCTACAGCGCGGATAGAAATTTCACTTGGAATGTCTGGAAATTTATTTCATTAGTTGGGCTTCATTCCTTTTATATAAGAGATCTCTCTGTATAATATTATGGTCAATCGGTCTGCGTGCGTGCATGGGTCCCTCCCCTTATACTTGTTTGCCTGTTCATTCGCATCGGAGTTTACTTCGTAATCGGGAGCGTTTCTGAGCAGTAATCTTGAAGAGGGCAAGTGCACATACAATACATACTGTAACATACATACATACATACATACATACATACATACATACATACATACATACATACATACATACATACATACATACATACATACATACATACATACATACATACATACATACATACATACATACATACATACATACATACATACATACATACATACATACATTACATGCATACATACATACATACATACATACATACATACATACATACATACATACATACATACATACATACATACATACATACATACTTACATACATACATACATACATACATACATACATACATACATACATACATACATGCATACATACATACATACATACATACATACAGTGAACAATAGAATGCGTAGATGACATAAGGGCCTACACCTGGCATCTACGCCATTGCTATAAAGTGCGGGCAATAGCCATCGGCGTCCTATAGTGACTTCGATGTCGACGAATCGCCAGCGGTTCAACCCATCAAAAAACCCAAGTCATCTGCATGGTTTGGTTGGCACTATATGCAGCAGCAGCAGCAGCAGCAACAGCAGCATGCAATGTTAAACCTGACGGCCCTTGATGCCGACATTCTACCTTTTCTTCTTCTGCCCAAGACCTTTGCGTCACGCCCGACCAAGAACCATATAACCAACCTCTGCTGAACATAATAATTTTTAAGTCACATTCTGAGTCACAACTGTTACAGGTGCGCCAGCTCTGCTCTGCTGCATGCTTGTTTCATTACTTTCACGGCGCCACTGGTATACCCTCATTCGCACCTTAATCACAAGTCGACTTGATCACTGCTGATCACTCTATATTGGTGGACTCCCAACAGTGGGGCTGTGGTGCGTATGCTACAATTGACCGGATCTTATAAGCTCTGCAGTACACCCTATATACGCCTCGTCGGACGCATTGTAGATCAAGCTATAGACGTGCAACGCCGCCACCCTCCAGCAGCGAATCGCAAAGGCCTACAATCCTACATACGTGTTTCAAATTAGTACTGGATCGCAGTTTTTGTATGACGGTGTCTGTTGGACCTTACTCCAGCATATCTATTCTAGGCGATCCCTGCTCTCATACATCAGATTACGTGGTTCGATTCTAGACCGAAGGAGGTGCCAGAAATTATAACATTCACGTCAACTTAAACTGATCTTAGACCCATCGACTTTTTATCGCAATGTTTGAATTCTCACCGATTATTAAATTGTCTATATTATTTATGAATGTCTACTTTAACTCTTTTGGACATGGTAGGCCTACTTTTACGCTCTGCACTTGACGCAGGTTAACTGCTTTCTTATCCTGCGCTTATAAGTCGTCTCTCTAAAATTATTTAGAACTATCTCTCTGCCACTCATTTTGTCATTCGCGCGTCTGAAGTCTTTGTTTCATTTGACGTGATTGTTTCCTATCGATAAATGCATGACGGTCAGACGCAACGCTGTCGATGGCCGACGAAGGTAATGAAATGTCGGAGAAGATAAGATAGTGACGCAGAGATTACACAAGTCGCGGCAAATTACCGTCGACTCGATTTTTCAACAGCATATAAGTGTGCATAACGCACACATGCTGATATGTATATATATATAAATGAGTATAAACACTATACATATGTATATATGCATGTATATATATATATATCTGCGGATAAATATATATATATATATATATATCTGCCATCAAACGCGCTTGGCGTGCCTCTTTTGCCTCGTCTGTGTGTTCTCCTAATACATTTCGGACGCGGCTGCAGTCATCAACGCAAGCAAAGCTTAGAAAATATTACCGGCCGATCAAGGATAAGAAATGCCTATGGCTGGCATTAACCGAAGCAATCGGTTAAGGACAATTTTCGCGCGGCTTTTCAATCAGAAAAAGCAATCAAACGTACAAATTGAAAGCAGAAGTAGTTATGACTTTGATCCATATCGCCGGCGACCGGACCGAGCCGTCCTTTGACCATTTCATTTGTCGCCAGAGCATAACCGGTGTCCGCGGGAAATTGTCTCTGATTGACATTATAAAATTCCGGCCCGCTCTTCCGTGATGGATTCCGCTGCGCCGGGCCGCGTGGCGAGAGCGTGCGCCGTGGCGGGCGCACTCGGAAAAAGACAATTACCGGCGCGTTATTAGCGCTGACTTTGGGACCTCGATTGAGCGCCAGCCGCTGAGCCCGGCTGACCGCTGAGCCCGGCTGACCGCAGTCCAGACGCCGGTCAACGGTCGAAATTCCGAATGGTCGGCTCGGTTTAATGGATTTATGCGAAGCCGGACGAATTTATGCCCCTGCGTGATGGCGGTCAAATGAAGGCGGACACCAATTATCCATACAAAGTTCGGTGGATCGAGGGATGGGAACGGTAAAGGAGAAAGAGCGTCGGGGAGAGGAGGGATGGAGGGAGGCAGATACAGAGACAGAGACAGAGACAGGCACATACACTGATACACACACGCACAGTGGCAGAAGAGAGTGGGATCGGCGCTTGGTTGAAGTGAATGAAGCAGTGCATTAATTTTCAGGGAATGGCTATGATCGGTTCCGGAAGCCGCAGCCGACTGCAAAGAAAAGGCGCCTCAGAAAGAGATTCTTTATTGACGTTTCACCACCGCTCCGGTCCTGCGTCAAAAGTGGATCTCGAACCGGAAGTATAATAAGACACGTGATGTTATGAAGTTTACTTTGAAAGGGTAGGGCCTATACCGTAGAACTTTTCTGCTTAAGAACCAGAATTCGTTACTCAACCATTCTAACAGAGTTTTATTATGACATTGTATAAGCTTAAGCTTACATCACTAACTATAGATGACTCACATTTTAAGACTGGAAGATACGAGCTCCTCGTTAATTGTTAGCTTTTATCACATGCCTTCAGACACGGTAGGCTACACCCCTTAGGCCTCGTAAGAGACTCCAAATATAACGTTCCTTGAGTTCAGACGAACGCACTTCAAAGTCAGTCATTTTATTTTTGACGAATGGAGGCGTAGGCCTAACTAATAAAAAATTATTGGACACTGCAAATATGACACTGCCATTTTAAAAGCTTCAGTTTAGAAGTTTCAGCACGCTATAGAATCATGATGTAGAAAGTGATGACAATATAGCCTACTCCGCTGCCATGGGATTGTATACCGCGATGGCGCACCTTGGCATATTATAGGCTATAAAAAAAATATTTTATATATATTATATATGGACTCCAGACAAAAGAATGGAATTTGGGTGAGGTTTAGGATATTTACAAATATAAAATTATATAAAGGCCTATATAACATCATTTCATTTGTCATGTAATATCTATTATATAAGCTTATGTATAAAGTATTATAGTATATTATGATATTACGCCTTATATATATATAATAAATATATATATATATAAGTTATAATATATATATATATCTATATATATATTTAAGTACAGGCTTAATCATAGTTGCATGGCTCTGCAGGGGACTATATAGAGGCTTACATGGGAATAATAAGATTGTGTATAAACTATAGCCTACCGCGTTGACTGACCGCTGAGTTTTGTACCACTACTTACAACATACAACGGTCGATTGGAGGCCATGCAGTCACGCCCACAGTAGTTTTGATCGTGCGACCGGGATTTGCAAGGTCGACGGCGGTGTGTGTTAGCAACGTGTGATGTTCGAGAGTATATCGAATCGGAGTGCGAAGCAGACGAGAGTATATTTCCTGCCGGTGGATGCTAACCGAACCGGGCAGAAGCTAAGTGAAAAAAATGAAGGCGACCAGAGGGTCAATTTAGGTCTCGTCGAAATGGAATTACGCGGGAGACGGACGAACAAAAGATATGACAAATATTAAATATTACATGCACGCCATCACGTCACCCATATTATGAAATAATCGAGACGAAACCCGTTATTACGAATTGCGGACCGACGTCGTCGTCTGCCCGCTCGCCGTAGAGAGAACGCGCGCGAGAGAGTCCGTTTTATGAGCTTTGCATGAAAGGCCGGTCGGTGGAAATGGCAGGGAATGGCAGGGATCGATTTAGATTGAATTTGGAGTAATTTAAATTGAGATAAAGTTATGGACCTGTCTATGATTCTGACGGAATTATCGCTCACGCAGTTATGCCACGCTGCAGCAGGATGGCGTCTTGCCTGCGTGTAATAAAACGAGAAAACGACGTTAAACCATATATCTGCGATTTGTAGGTCCACGCTGCCTTCGCGAGTATGCATGTGATTTGCAAATAGGCGATACGTTTGTATACATGGGGTCCAGGCGGCGGAATGGGATTTTGGGTGAGGTCAGATTGAAGCAATTTTATCTATGTCGATATAGGCCTACATAAGCTTGCACACATATAGGCTAGTCACGTGACTCTGCAAATGACTGTAGCAACCTGCATCCAAATAATTGAATCTGGCACACGATTCCTATAGGCTACTGACAATATTGCGTAGTCGCTATTTATAGGTGTACCCCTATGTATTAAATTTTGTTTAGTAAGTATAAAAACGCAGATTATATCTATAGGCCTATACCTATATGGTGCAGGGTTTCAAGTTCATACCTGCAGTAGGCTATGATCTCGGAGTTGAGCACGTTTCCGGTGTTGCCTCCTAAGCTAACGCAGGCCTGACTGCACTGGGACTGCACCACGGTGGAATCGAAGGACGTCTTCTGCAACGGAAAAACTTCAGACTTGCCAGACAAATTATTATTACTCAAGCCTAGCTTTTAATATTCGTTTTATGTGCTAGATAAATACAAGCTGAGTGAAGGCGTTTAACGGATTACAATGACTCTGCCGTACATGACTGTAATCTCATTTTGCGGCCGTCCTTTTCACTCTCGACGATAGATGGCGCTCCACATAAAATTCCGTTTCAAACGCTAAAGATAATGTTTTGAATCTCAAATTCGGAAAGATAATTACCGTAGCCTATTCGTCAATCTGCCTTCATATATTATGTAATTAATATGATAACGGATAGATGGGTAGATGCATGAGCCCTAATGTCGCGGGTTCGAAACTCTGTTTAAACTAAGCAAGATGCTTTTATCTTGTAAACAAGATGTGAAAATTTTCAGAACTCCAATTATCGTTCAAAAGCTCGTACAACGACGTTGAAGAAGATGATTCCGGTCCTGTGCACAAACAGTTTTTGACGGATTCTATAGGTATATGCATCAGATTAGAATGAAGATTCTGAGCTGAAGCGGATCATTGAATGGCGCCATCTGCTGAATACAGGAGAATCGATGGAGCCGAACCATGCACTGGACATCCTCCTCCTCTCAGCAACTGCTACTATAATGTAATGTAAATGTAAATCTCCAAAATTTCTCATCGCCACAAAAATCCGCGCCAGAGGAAGTCCAGCTGCAGCCGTGCACTGGCGATGCTATATCAAACGAAGTCCGTAATTGCCATGTTGTTTGATCGGTGTTGGTGTTTGACCAGATTGATCCATTGCAGCCGATGGGAGGGATTGCTTAGGCGACTCGGATCGGCAAGTGACAGAGGGGTTGAGCGAATTGGATGATATCTATCTTTTACTGTATCTAATATTACAAATTTTTACAATACAATCTGTCGGGAGTTTGTCGCCATAGCCAGCGTAGTGTAGATCAAGGAAGGGTTAGCCACAGAATTTCATAGAGGGGAGGCTGGAGTTGAAGACATGCATACCTATGATGAAGAGTGAGTGGACCTGAGCGGTAGATTAGCACATAGGCCTAGCAGCCCTAGCTGGTGAATCTAAGAAAGCTGCAAGGATTGAATTAAGTAGGCCGACCGTTAGAGACGCAATCTTATGGATTTATGTAAAAACTTGTATCGATTTGCTGGGTTCAATAAGATTTTATATCGACCCTTTGACACTTTATAACTTCTTGGAATTAAGGTTGGTGTTTGACTTTAAAAAAACCACACACACACACAATGGCAAGCCCGTGTTATCATAGACTGAGTTTAATTGTTAAAGAGCAGCCTAAATAGACAACCAGACTTGGCGAAGGCTTCCACATTTCCTTAAATGCCTCTGCGCGCCTGTAAAGTTGACAACTTACCAGAAGCCTTGTTTGGGGTATTCATGGATGAAGCATAGATTTATGCAATGTTGCAATGTGACAGCATCGCACCTTTTATGTCTTCCAAGCTGGCGCTGGCAGCATAATTATGCTGATATACCATAATACCACCATTGACAGATGGCTGGATGAGTTGATCCAGATGTTATCTGGTATTCCAGAGATTATCATCAATCAAATTAAAAATTGGAGACGATATTGTTCAGCTTCATTTGCTATAGCCTGAAATTGCGTATCCACCTTATACCCAAACGCAATGCCATTTAGGCCTATGTGGATTGTGGATTGTGGAGGCACTGTGCTCGGATCCTAGGCAGCTGTTACCGAGTTAGGCTACTGCATGCCTTAAAGTCACGCGCGTAAAATAAAGCTTGGGTTGGAGAGTATTTTTTAATTTGATCCAATACAATAATTCTGCATGTATACATAGCGTAGTGGATCGCTGATTTTAGTTAAGCGGTATTCAAAGTCACAAGAGTCAAATAGGCCTAAAGGGTGGGCCATAAAAGATGAGAGGACGTGATTCAGCAAGACCTAGAATGCTGCTCAAACTGAAGAAAGAAGACGCTGGAGAATCGGGCAGTTGAGACAGACGAGACATGCAGTAGGAGAGAAGTATTCGAGTGGCTTCACCCACGCCAACAAGGGATTAGGCCTAATCCGAGTCTGCTTCAATGCATGAAGATTTTTACTTTATGAGATTCTATATGTATGGTCGTCATAAACACAATTAAATTAATTACCAATAGATCTAATATTGTATCGAACGGTCAGTGGCGTAACTACGGGGGGGGGGGGGGCAAGGGGGGGCAGCCGCCCCCCAAATGAAAGGGCTGCCCCCCCAGCTGCCCCCCCCCAATCCCTGCGTTTATTTTACTTTTTACTTGTTACGAGTGATAAGGAATTAAAGAATGTTATATAATTTCTGACTTATTTTATTTTTTATACAACTTCCTGTACAACTTCTTATAGGGTGGGTGATGGGAAAGTGGGACAGGCCACTATAGTGCACTGTGGGACAGACCAGCTAGTGAGGCTTGCATGCGTACTATGTCCAATACTGTAATACATCCTAAATCTAAAAAATACATAGTCTATGGCAATATACCGGTGCCGATGCACGCTTTAATTGCCAACGGTAGCCACCCCATCATTTTAAGCTGCCACTCCACTGCCACCCCATGAAAAAATAACTGGCTACGCCACTGCGAACGGTTAAGCGTCTAACACAGTAATACAGTGTAGACCCTGTATATAGTATAATAACCGTGTGCTTCGTTCGTCTCTGAAGCGCTTATTGAGACCTGGATGCTTATAGACTGTCTAAGGAAAGGGCCATATAATAGAAGACAGTTTAGAATTTTAATTAAACGGCATGCCACACTATACAGGGGGAGGATTCCCAATCATATCTTAAGCAATGCAGATTATATACCAAGCACGCATAGACAACAATAGACAGAATGGAATAACAAAGAGACATGCACACGCATTGAGAGACAGAGACAGAGAGTATTGGATATTACATGTAGAATGCCCTATTATATACACGCGAGAACTTATTTCTCACTGTAAACACACAGTATATACATGCACTGCTGATCGTTCAAAGCTGTCAGACAATTTCTGTATATATAGGCCTATATATATAGGCTATATACATGTATATACACGTGCATTATACACTATTATGCACGTGTGTTGCTGTTGGTTATTGCTATTATTTCCATTAAACGCGTCTGCAATGTTTCCTCCGGCTTCATTTTTGCTCTCCAGGCATTCAATTTACCTCGGTCCATTTATTCCGCTGTTGGTCCATAATTCTATAGAAATTGCTGGCATGAGGATTTTACTTTAGCAATATTTATAGTCACAAAACAACCAGAGTACGGCTCTATTCAGTGATAGAAATTGACTGACGTTTGAGGGTAACACGTAGCCACGCGTTCTTTCTCAAGCCGGATACAGAAATTTTCGAAAGGTGGGGCCACAATTCGGGGGGAAATTTCGTTAATCTTTGGCCGGAAACTCTGATGACTTTTTGTTTGGTTATACATAGCCTACTCGACGAAATCTCTTCAACATGTACCATTTTTCCATGCCAATGCTAATAATTATAGTTTTTTCGTATTCTGCTTTTCCCCACTGCATTGATCAAAAGCTTGTTGAAATCTGATGGGGAGGGAGCCAGGCCCTATGCACATTGCCAATTGGGGACCATGGCCGGATTGGTCACCTCCTGGATCCGCCCTTGCGTTCTTTTTCAAGGCGGTCAGAGTAATAATTATGATGGTGGACCTTGGTGGTGGGTCTAGCGGAAAAATGGAAATATGCAAGACTGTTCGACATAGGCTAAAGGCGAGCCATCAAGTTACACGGTTTACACCACACCGCAAATGGGATGGATATAATAATAGCTCTAATAATAATTAGAGCAATAGTAGTAGTAGTAGTAGTAGTAGTAGTAGTAGTAGTAGTAGTAGTAGTAGTAGTAGCAGCAGCAGCAGCAGCAGCAGCAGCAGCAGGAATAATAATAATAATAAAAATAACAACAACAATAATAAAATAAATACTATTACTAATAGAGTTTACTAGTGCGCACCTTCCATTGACGTCTGACAATGCCATGTCTACTATAATACGCTCGACAACGGCGAACTGCATGACTCAGCATAATCTGCAATGGCGTTAAAGTATTAAAGTAATGACTTATTAAGACTTATTCATTTATTGTAACCAACCATCAACATACACAATAGACATAGTATAACATGCTTCACATTATCGGATGGTAACAAGGAAGGCCCTAAGGGATGAATATCCCGCTAACAGGGACACCTAATTACATATGCAATTTTAACAGATGGCTAGACGGTTGACATAATGAATTGAACAATAGGCTAAAAGAACAGCATGAGATGACAATTAATGTAGTAAACTTAACTAAAGAACGCAAAACAAACACAACAAATAATAATAAAGTAAAATAAAATCAGTGCCTACAAGGTTAAATATCTTTGCAGTCATTAACCAAGTAGTTGCGCAGTAATGTTTTTGCTCTTTGTAAACTGGAAGCTTGTTGAACATGACTAGGAAACGAGTTCCATATACCTGGTCCAGTATATTTAATATGGAATCTTCTTGAGTTTAAACGAGCGGATATGGCTCGATAATGAGAGGAGTTCCTGGTGGAATAGCAGTGAATTTCAGATCCTTTTTGGAAATACCCTGCAAAGTTAAGGGGAAGAAGATCATGGGTGAACCGATACATAAAGACTCCTATCTGGAAAGTCATTATTTGGTGAAACTTTAATAAATTAAATGATTGAAATAAAGGACTTGAGTGAATAAAAGGCTTAACTCCAGCTATGATACGTATTGCACGTTTTTGGAGAAGTACTAATTTATTGAGCCTATGAGCCTATTGAGCCTATGCGATACAATGTCTCAATGCAAAGGCAATAGGATCGAAGCACAGCGACAGACAAGTTTTATGCGATAGAGACTGATATCTTAGTTGAGTCTAATTAACCTGTCGAATCGAGGGTGACACCCGTAATTGCACCAATTAAGCTCAGCAACGAAGACCGTTAGCCCTGCAGACCGTCAGACGCAAGTTAGCAAGGGGTCCATTTCCAATTATTCTGACTTCTCAGGCTGTCTATAATAATAAATTAATAATTATGAGCCTGAGATTTGAATTCTACTATTCATCCAATAGAGATAGATTTGAACAAAGGCCTGTATTTCCAAGGTATAGCTGTAATTGCTTTACCAATCATGCACTCACCGCTGATGGATATTACTGCAATAACCAATCTCCATTGTTATTCTGCCAGGTCAAATCTCCATTGTCATTTGGCCTAGTTATTGTCGAAGTCAGTGGAGCAATGCAAGATTCTCCGCATACGTAGCCTATAGACCGCAAAAGGAAATCAACTAGCCTTAATAATCTTGTTGGCTAATTTGCATTCTATAAATTTAGCTGACAGAATAGCTTAAACTAGCCTAGCGTAAATAGGCCTTCGAAATATAGCCTAAATATATTTCTCGATTGGAACAGTCTTCAATTGCGGTAAAAAAAGTGCCTAAAATTCTGCACGGTGTAGAAGGAATCATAAATTTGAATAATATGGAACCCCATGTATAATTGTGTGTGTGTGTGTATGCGTGTGTGTGCGTGTGTATGCGTGCGTGTGAGTATAGAGGTGTGTACGCACACTTGTTAGCTGATTATCTACAGAAAATGTGAAGGAGTTTCATAGTAGATTTCCATGAAGTAGGCCTACCGTTGATAGGGGCCTAAGTTATCGCGTTGTTGGCGTACTCCTGAGTCCTAAGTAATTAACACGTTTCCCGCGCTAAAATGAAACAATCGATATATACAGGGTGGTCCAGCATAAATGTCCCGACTTTGCACGCGTATTTATAACGTCGCCAATTGTTAACATTTTATTTATACTTAATGCATCAAATTGGCGAAGTTATACGCGTGCAAAGTCGGGACATTTATGCTGGACCACCCTGTATAGGGCGCCAACGTCATTGTTCACGCACTGATCACGTGCCTACGGTTACTATAGGTGTGTCTAGTGAGGTATTTAGAGGTATACTTCAATTGTTGGGTCTATAGCTGACATGCATTGGTCATTTGCCTCTGACAATTGGATGCTATCTTTAATGGTCACTGACTCACTGGTCACGAACAGTTGGTATAATATGACGTCATTAAGTTTAATTTATAAAATAAATAAGCTAAAATAATATCTAAAAACTTAAACGAACCAAACAACCTAAGCGTACATTTCTATGCAAAACGGCATTATTTTCTATGCAGCAGCAGGCCTATGTTGTGTACGGCGAGCGTATGACGAATCATTGGGAATCAAGCAATAATCTGTAAAGGATCATGCAGTTTCGCCCTCTCGCAAGTCATGACAGCAATAATTATTGAAGTGCGCTGCTGTCATCAGGCACAAAAGTGGCAATCATTAGGGTTGGGTGGGTGGTGAGGGGAAGACTGACTGACTGAGAGATTGACAGATAGACTAGACAGACTAGACAGACCAACAGACAGATAAGAGGCTGAGAGACATACAGAAATACATAGTGATCTAGAAGCAGTCGGTCAGAGAGCGTAGGAGACAGACAGACAGACAGACAGACAGACAGACAGACAGACAGACAGACAGACAGACAGACAGACCGACAGACAGACAGACAGACAGACAGACAGACAGACAGACAGTGGAGTACAAGCGTGAGACAGAGACCGACGTTGTCAAGTTGAAGCATCCCCGTCAAGCAGCAGCAACGGCAGCAGCAGCAGCAGCGGTGATGTGTTTAGAGCGATGCTGCCGTGGATGACAAAAGGAGTGCGAAATGTCTTCGATTGATCTATTGATTAATCGTTTTCCTATTGATTGCCAACTGATTTATTGGTTTTACGCTCTAATGTCCGGCAGCCAGTGAACCAGCGTATCGTCGGGCGCGACGTTTGAAACGGCAGACGATAACCCTAATGAGCGTTGCAGCCGCCTGCAGGGCTGAGGGCCTGGCCGGTCGGCCACCGCCGCCGTCGCCGTCGTCGCCGCCGCCGCCGCCGTGTCAGGCGAGTCGTGAGATGATGGGACGACCGGGCGGCAGCGAGCAGTTGTAGTGTAGGCCGGCTAAACGGACGGACGGACGGACGGACGCGATCTGTCACTGTTAGCGACTCGAAGCTATTGACCGAGGCTTCTATATCGATGGAAGTATCTGCGGTCAGCTGCTATATATACAGCCGTCTTTGCTGCTGCTGCCGTTGCTGCTGCTGCTGCCATTTCGCCGGTTTATGCGCAAATGATCGGTGAGTTCTTTCTGTCTGTCTCTCTGACCGTCTCTCTATCTCGCGAGGTTTTAATGACTAGATTTTATTGTTGAGCCATATTATGAAACCGTTACATCGACCGATAGATACCCGAGTGTTTTGCGTCGGGTAGAGAGAGAGACAGAGAGGGGGTGTGGGGAGTGCTGGTGGGGACACTTCGTGTCGGGAAAATGTGCCGCATTTGATCGGAAGTGATAGGCCCGCGCGTCAATGACCAGATTAATAGCGATGACGGTAATGCGCTCACCAGGATTAAGTGCTTGACAATATTGAAACGCGAATCTCCCAAGCCGGGCCATATCTATATATAGGCCGTACCTTGTTCAATCAACGGTTAATCATTAGTCTTGTCGTCAGCTGTTTTTATCGCACGATTTTGCCACCCACTCATAAATCCGGGGTAGGTCTATTTTTGCTCTGTCTACTAACAAGTAGTAAGTAAGTATGCATATTCTAGATTAAACCCGGCGGAAAAAGACGTACTCCGGTGCAAACAAAGTCAAGTCTCCATTAGTAAGTCTACTATTTACTTCTAAGTAAAGAAACCGACAACAGAATTGGATAAATCTCTTTCTTTTTTGGTTGCAAATCGTATGACTTGCGTACACTGGATGTGGATTGTGGACGCGCTATAACAATGGGCACCTTCGAGAAAAGAAAAGATGGCGAGGTGTATACATTGAGACGCCGTCGTTTATCACCTATTCTTAGTCGTATATTGTACAAATAATACAATAATGCAAACGATGACAACAAGGCGAGACGATAAATGTATTAGTTTTGCGATTGACGGACCTGCTGATTGATCGTTTTCCAATATGCTGATTATCTTAAAAGCACGCAGGCCCTACCAACAGGTGATTGCTGGACAAGCTCTAAGCCTAAAGAAGTCCCCCCGAAATATGTTTTTTATGCGACTTCCCCTCTGAAGTTGGCAATGAAATTTCGCATTATTTGCACCGGTATTTCACAAACGGTAAGAGTTAATTCACCTGTTAGTTTGCGCGCTGCTTTCGCCAAGTTATTCTTCATGTTTTGAAGTTTCGAGTATAATTTTATACTCTACCTTCCATGACAGCTCGGCCTATGGCTATGCATATTATAATTTGTGGTGGTGTTTTGTAGACCTTCATGATACCGTTTGTCAATGGTTTATATCTGATATTGTGCGGTAAATATGCATAGTGATGTAGCAATTCTGTGCTGCCCGACCTTCAATGATAGTTTCAGTGTTTATGTTTGCCGCGCAGTTGTGCCGTCCATGTATAAAACAGAAGAATAGCATATGCAATATGGAAGATATATATATATATATATATATATATGTGTGTGTGTGTGTGTGTGTGTGTGTGTGTGCGTGTGTGTGACGGGCTGGCAGAATAGCTCTCGCATGCATGTTAAAATGCTGAGACACACGCACACGTGCAGAGCCAGGCAGAAAGGCAAGTATAGATGGATTGACAGACAGATTTGACCGTGTGATATGGGGTAAGTATTGATCTGCATGAATCAACCAGAGATCAATTGATGGTAGCATCTGGTTTTCAATAAGAGCGGCTCTCCGAAATCTCCTGACCAATGAATCGTTGGCCTATGCCATCTTCGGGCAATCGACTGTCATACCCACGCCTATTGATTTCATTGTCGCCTGGGCTGTGGCCTTTGCAGTTGCCTCTGGCTGCGGTGATGGCTGTCGTAGTGTTTATGATGCTAGCATGACTGGTGTCGTAATAAAGTAGCTTTCCGCTGTTGCACCTTCAGTGCGTTGTCCATCTTTGTGACAACCAGTTGTCCCCGCAGCAATTCTGCCAGTGCTGGGATTGTTTGGTAATAAGTAGCAATTTCCCGGTTATTGTAACACTTCCTGTGAATCTGCAGCAATTTTCTGCATGCAGGTAGCTAGCTTAAATGTAAGTTATTTTTTGCCACTTTCAGTGCACTAATATTTAGCAACATTGCTGACTTTAAAATGGCCATTTCCTGTACACACGTAGCAGTTTCCTTTCCTAGGTAGTGGTTGCAAACTGATTTAATCTTCTCCAATAGTTATGCATTCAATTAAGTGAAATAGTTTGCGCTGTTGATTCGGGCAGCAGTTGTTGCAAGTAATCCGTTTCCTGTCTTCTTCTTTTAAGATTTAATGTTTCCATGGTTTTGGGTTTGGAGTAGGATCAAGTGATGCTCTCAAAAGGAGTGAATCTAGACATGCAGATCAGATGATGTAGATCAATGGTCTTGTAGTTTAAGTTCTGCCAATTGGTTGAAGTGCAGGCAAACAAGTGGTTGATGATGAGACCAGATAATTATTTCCAGCCCCTGTGAATTTATAGTTGGCTTATAGACCTTGTATATATTTTATGAATTGCTGGTGTAAAGTAACTCTTGAAATTTTGGCTTTTAATGTAGCAGTGAAAGTTGAGTGCATTTTATGTGATTGTGTTGTTAAACATACATTTTGGCCTGGCTAGTTTAGCAGTTTTAGAGAAGATTAAGCCTCAGTGGAGTCCAGTATACATGTATATGTTCATAATAAAAATCAGTTGGAAAGAAGTGCTGAGTTGCATTTGCAGGCAAGTTTCTACTAGAACGATTTCATAAAGTAATGAGCCGATTAAAGGGCAGGGGTTAGATCTAGTTTTAGTGCAACTATATTAACACAAAAGACATGTAAGGACAATGATTGATTGGAATCATTCTTTGATTCAGTGAACTTGCTCAGATTCAGTATCTTTTGTGCAATATCCGTGCTCTAGGTTGCAGGTCTTCAAACTGACCAGTGCTGAGAAACAGAGGCAGTTATTCGGCCCTGTATGAAATGGCATGGAATATAATATTGTACAGATTGCTAGACCTAGCTTTTTGTCAAGGCCAGGGAGAAGGGAAAGACAGGATAAATCATAGTAATCCATTTTGCATCTTGTTTGTTGTTTTATTACTGTACAGCAGATGTCATCCGTGCGTTTCCTATTGATTAAGTAATAAAACATGATAAAACCTGACAAATGCAACTGGCATGATCAATAACCAGAGTTTGAATGCGAAGAAAAGCTCAGCCTAACTAATTCTAGTGAGGTGACAAGTTGTTTGTCATAAATTAAATGCAGTGTCTCTGTTTTCTCGGTTTTAGCTTTTATATTGTTGTAGCGAACTGAGTCATAAATTGACGCTATATGTTTTGGCTGTTATAGAAGTATATAGTAATAGTAGGAGTAGTGTAGCAATGTCTGCAATAGTACTAATAAGAAACATATATATATATATAAAATTATATATATAAATAAATTATCTGGTTTCATCATCAACTATATATATATATATAATTTTATGTATATATATATATGTATGTATATAATTCATGTAGCAAAGTGTTGAGATGTGTATATTGTCATTTACCTACCCGGTATCTAGTAAAACGTACAATATTTAAACATATTTATATTTACATGCATAATTAACCACCAATTGTTCATGTATGGGATGTCAGTGCTGTCTCTGGTGCTTTCTCTCATCCTTCATGCATCATTATCAAAAGTCTTAATTCTATTTTGACTGCTATGATTCACATTTCACTACTGCAGAAGAGGAGGTTTTAAAAAATGTCAAGGATAAGAATGACCTGTCTAGTCATTGTCTATGTAATGTAATGTAGACTACATCACAATACAGTGCATGCATGTCTTCCTCTAGGGTTTACCCTTTGGGTTCACAAGCTGGTTGCAGTTTCCAGTGGCATGGGTTAAAGAGGAGCTTAACTGGTTGAGACCAGGCTCTTCACTGGGTTGCATTTTGTTCAGTTATTATGCTCCTTTGCCAGACAGTACTTTCTACCACAAACTATATACTCTGTTCAGTAGTATTCCATAAATTATCTAATTCTTGGATTCTGGCTAACTCTCAATCAGGATACTTTTGGACTTTCAGGATATTAAGTGACATGTTAGATGATATTGTTGTCTTCCCAATCTCATTTTCTGCATTCAGTTGGTCGGGATTCAAATGCCACTTTTCCAGCTTACACATTGCTACATTTTAGTTTTTCTTCCTCGTGAATTTATATTCATTCATTCACTTGTTCTTTCATTCGTTCATTCGTTCATTCATTTATTCAGAATAGTTACATAGCACCCATCCAAGATTGAAAAGTTATCTTCTCATATGGATTTATGTTAATTAATTAATTAATTAATCCATTCATTCATTCATTCATTCATTCATTCATTCGGATCACTTATATAGCACCCAGGGCTCCATGATTGAAACTTTTTTACGAAACGATGTATCTAAAATTTGTTTTGGCTATAAAACAACCACTTGTATTTACTCATTTGCAAATAATAAGAGCAGTAATGATCTATTAAAATTAGTAGATTACATTATGTGGTAAATAAGGTGTTTAATGAGATTCGCTTTTCGAGATCACACATGCATTTCTTTTAGGTGTTTAGGCTATATTCGATTTCTTTGTGATACTGCCAGCTAAGTTCTTGAGACAGTGCATGGTGGAAATTGGAGGCATTAGATGTGGCAATTTCTTGCTGGCTTTGCCCCCCCCCCTTCCCCGTTTTCTTGTCCAAAATCGTGTATAGATGTATATGCTTATGTCTTAATTAGTGTTATGTTAGGAGTGCCCAGTGTCTCACCAGGTCAAAGATAGAAATTACCTTTGGTTGCCATTTGAGGGATTGGAGGGATGATGATGATGATGATGATGATGATGATGATGATGATGATGATGATGATGATGATGATGATGATGATGATGATGATGATGATGATGATGATGATGATGATGATGATGATGATGATGATGATGATGATGATGATGATGATGATGATGATGATGATGATGATGATGATGATGATGATGATGATGATGATGATGATGATGATGATGATGATGATGATGATGATGATGATGATGATGATGATGATGATGATGATGATGATGATGATGATGATTGATGATGATGATGATGATGATGATGATGATGATGATGATGATGATGATGATGATGATGATGATGATGATGATGATGATGATGATGATGATGATGATGATGATGATGATGATGATGATGATGATGATGATGATGATGATGATGATGATGATGATGATGATGATGATGATGATGATGATGATGATGATGATGATGATGCCATTTGAGGGATTGAAGGGATATGCTGCTTGAACACCTTGAATATCTGTTTAGCTTTTGCCCTAAATATCTTCAGTGGTTCACTTTGCTGTGTCCAAGTGTAAAGAAATGTGGATTATGTTATTTTGGTATTTGTTTGATCTGTAGCTAATTAGAAGAGTCAGTTCAGGATTATCTCCTGGTGTGGTTGTTAGTCTACCCTTTGTTCTCTTCAGGAAAGTGTGTGCATGTAATCTTGCTTGAGATTAAGACTTACTTTTTAAGGGTTGCGAAGTTTCAGTAATTGCTATTGGAATTATTATTTTTGGTTCCTAAGGTGCAATCCGCCAATAGATTATGTAAACTTGATTCTAAGAATAGGTCTGCTATATATGGAAATGTTACACTTGTCAGGCTTAACATACTGTTCGGATATTTTTTTAATGTGGTCTGGGATGAAATGTAACCCGGATGAGAATGACTGGGAATGATAGCATTCATAACAATTATACATTATGATAAACAGCCCATAAACAGTGTTTAAATTCTCTAAACACATGTTTTCATTACAAGATGATAGGCAATATTGCCAGTTGCAGACTCTTAATGCTTGTTGATAAAGTTGAAGCCGTCATCAGAATAAAGTTCAAATAGATTTGCTTCATTCAAACTTCATTAGACTTTTTGGCATTTGCTATCACAGACAGTAGTTGCACACCAGCTTTTCACCATGACATGGAAGTAAGCAGTTGAGCTTGTTCTTCTCGTAAGTCCATCGTTTGCATGCATAAATAATAGAGGAGAAGCTCTGCTGGAAGCAATAGCACACGTTTGCGTCTTAGATCCATTCCATTCGCTTTATTTCAGGAATTGTTAATTGTTTCTGCCTTGGTTTGCGGTTTGCAGGACGATTATTTTTTCAGAGATTACTTGCGTAAACCAAAAGTTTGATCAACTTTGAAAGTTTTAGAATATGACCCAAGCGTACTTGTAAATCATTTATCAGATGTGCAGATAGGGATTTTAAAACCATACAGTTTAATTTTAAAATCTTATTCCAACTCTGGTAATCTTTGCTTACATCCTGTGGCAACTCCATCCACCATCCACCTTAGCCATGAATCCAGGCAAGCATCATGTATTGTTATCATAAGTTAAATCTGATCCAATTGGGATCTCTCTATTACTTGTCTTGACTTATTTTGATTACTTTTGAAGAAGCCGGTTCTATTCTTTATGACCAATAGAAAAACATGGAGATGAAGCCGGTTCTATTCTTTATGACCAATAGAAAAACATGGAGATGCATGTACTATAAAAATAATTCAGGAAGTCTCTACACCATCAAACTTACGCCGGAAGACGTTGATATTCCACTGCAGGCGTCTTATCTTCATCTTCTGACATTCTACAAGTTTCTTGCAGATAGAATGATACAATGAGTTAAGACTGCAAGCGAATTGCCTGCTTCCGAATTGGTTTCGTTTGCTTATGCATCATGATGCCACACTGGTCGCTGCCCCCACCCCACCCCCCCACCCCACCGCAATTTTAATAAAATTTCTGTCTTTGTGCCTGCCATGTGCACATGCTCTCCAGGGTTGATCCGTCAGCTAGGACAGGCAGAAAATTAATTTTGATGGTTTATGGAATAAGATGAATAATGGCCGTCTCTATCTGTACGGTCGGCCGCCGCCCGCCTGACCGACCGACCGACCGGCCGGCGGTCGGGCACGCTGCTGCTGCTGCTGTCCTTAAGGAATTTCTCGTTGTAGTTCTTATTAAATATCGGATTAACCGTGTGTCGCTGACTCAATCCGTCGCCTGTGCTCCGCGTCTCGGCCGTGGCGCGATCCAGCGCAACCCGGGCGACGCTCCCGGCCGCCACCGTCGGCGGCAGCGACGCGAGGAGGCGGCGGCGGCGGCGGCGGCTGCACAGTTGCCAATATTATCAATATCGTTAGGTCTCTATTGTCTCCCATCGATTGATCGCCACCACGATGGCGGCGGCGGAGGCGGCGTTCGCGGTGGCGGCGGCGTCGACGGCGGCGTTGGCGCGGAGTTGCTTATTAAGGGCGGTCGCACCATTTGCCGTCTGGTCTCGGAGCGCTGGCCCGGGCGCGCCACCGCCGACGCGGTGCAACGGCTTGTCATGTCCACTCGTACTGACACCCATTAATGCGGCCATTGTTTCGGTCGTTAATGCAGATCAATATGGATGCTCAATTATACGATGCTATGCCGTGCCATCTAGTGGCAAAAGCAATGCCAGTCGTTTACAGACGTCTCTGGCATCAACAGCTTCATTCCAATGTATATATATATATATATATGTGTGTATATACATTTATATTTTTATGTTATATATATGTATATATATATATTATATATACACACACAAATGGGCCATACATTTGTATAAGCTGGTAGGCCTACATGTGAACACAAGGAATTACACAATATATTTATATTAGTAATATGCACAAAATATAGTTTGCATATACATGTATGCACGTGTGTGTATATATATATATATATGTAATTATGTATGTGTATATATATATGTATGTATATACCATATATGTATATAGTTGTGATGTGTGGCTCTTATATTCTGTTTTAAGGTGTAGAACTTTGATTGACGATGTCTGTTCAGTTTGATGGATGAATATTTTTTTGTTTGGAACGCACGTCCATAGCTTTTCACGCGACCATGTCTTCTGGTCATACCAAAACCATATGCATATCACTTCACTTTTAGATTTAAGATACAGACTGTCCTAGTCGTTCTTGTAACTGTGCCGGTTTCTTGCTGTCTCAACTACTGCAACTCACTTCTCATCAGGATTGCCAAAATGATTCACATAGACTAATAGTAAACAAAGATCAAAATTCTCTTGCAAGTGCCATTATGAAATTATTAATTTTATTATTATTGTTATTATTATTATTGTTATAATAATAACACTTAAATATTTATCACTGATAGCTGCAATAAAAATAATGTATAAATAAATGAATATTTGTCATGAGTTTAGTGTGTCTTCATTTATTTGTAGGCCACATCTACATTGATGGTTTGGCATGTAAACCATCATCTGAGTATGTGGCACCATCAACAAACACAAATTCACAATGTTCCTGGTTGGCAAATCTCTAACGTCTACAGGGGTTTTTGCACTGTGCGTAGGGTTACTTTTGGGATAAGCTGCTTCCAAAGAATTGGCAAATTGCGTGTAGGTGAAAAGATCTAGTTATCTCAAGCTTTTTGCATGGCATCATGAATCTCAAGCCAGGCATCTCCAGTTAGCTATGTCATCCAGTAACTATTGCAGCTGTAGGCATTTTTGAATCCCTAGAGCAAGTGATAAGTGAGCCTGATGCTTTGTTTACAGCTGGGTATCACTAGCTTAATGCTAGAAGTGCTGTTTTCTACACTGCTAGAGGCATCACCATTTGGTTCAGTTTTGATCTGAGCTTGTGATTCTATTAAAACTGTGAATATGCATCAGAGGTTGATGAATCTGTCATATCAGCATGCGGCCCATCGTTTTGCTAAAAAAATTTGCATTGCCTTTAGGAGAGGCAGCTGAAAATGTTGCCCGATATCGCTGAATGTATTACTTTCATTTTTGTTGAAAAGTTGTGTAAACTTTTTGGTGTGAACACTACTTACATTACTGTTGATCTTGCTAACCATGAATGCATGAAGTCCTTCAAAATTGATTGTTCAGTCAACTGTAAATCACTGAAAATCGCTCACCAGATTTCGTACAAATAATATGGGAACATAAAACTCGGCGTACTAATAATTACAATAGGAAAACGAATAACAGAACCCAAACGAAACCCTTCGTCAAAAATTGGGTTACACTTATCTTTACTTGCTCGACATTGTTACTGTTGGGTATTACACACAGATGTCCTTGCTTCTGATGATTCTAATAGAAGTATACGTTCTGTGTGTATCTAGGTTATGCCTTTTCAACATCTGATATTCCTTTTATTCATACAATTCGTTGCGACAATTAAAATATTCTAGGATTTTATTTAAGTTACGTTGGATCTTTGCTAGCTTTCTATCAGAAATGACTGCAAAAGAAAACTGAAGACCAAGGACGAATGTTTTTTAAATATTTCAAGCATGATGTCCAGAAAAATGTTACGAATGCATTGTTGAGTTATCTGATAAGCGATGTGGTAAACAGATTGGAGGACGCAACCCAACAAACTTTAGAAATGACTTAAGTCTTTTCACTAGACCAAGCTTACAACTCATAAAGAAAAAGACGGGCATTTAAAATTGCTGTGAAGAACAGTACTGGTCATATTAAGTAAGTAAGTAAGTAAGTAAGTAAGTAAGTAGCCTTTATTAGAACTTTTGTAGTAAGTGACGGGACTCTGGAGCAGAAATATGGTTGAGCAATGATAACCATAGGCGCAACCACCCTATGGGACCCACGGGACGCGTCCTCCCCAACTTTTGAGTGGTCCCCTAACTTTATTATTATGGTTCCCCAACTTTTAGGACGTGATTCATTATTGTCCCTCCCAACTTTTAGGACGTGATTGCACTTATGATGATAACAGTAACTATAACTGAAACTTAGATTATGATAAATGAGAGGCTTTATTATTGGTAACTATAGCTGATACTAAAACTAATACTTACGTGATAGCAATTACTAATTATAACTAAAATTGTTGATTTAGGAAATATAGTAACTGAAAGTAAGGCTAAAGAGACATCTGCAACTTTACTAAATGCCACAAGTGTTTAGGGATCATCTGATGGCATTCCCTCCTCCAGTTCAGGAATATCCATTAGAGATTTGTCTTTCATGTTTTAGGCCACAGGACTGTGAATGCATTTAGCATGATTTGGTTGTTCATTTCAAGTGAAATATTGTAAATAGAATTTATTTTCTAAGTAATTAAAATATTTTGTAATTTTTTATTGTTGTGAAATTCCTGAAGCACTAAGTTATGATAAGCAAAGCTTTTCACCATGGAAAAGGTACAGGCTCATGGAGTTGTGCATTGTTTTGTAGTAGAGGCTAAGTGACAGTTGAAGACATTGAGACAATAGACAATTATTGGCAGAACCGTTACTGCTGCTCCTATTTGATGACTCATCACTCATGTGTTGTGTTTCCATTTCAAGATATGGTTTTGTCTTAAATATTTCAAGATTTGTCATTGTGGATAATTTCCTGACCTGGTGAAGTATCTGTTTCAGTCATATAATTGCTGAAATGTCGGTTTGCACTATGCTAATGAAATATATTGGAAATACTGGTCAGTAGGATGAACTATAATGTAACAGAGAGCATTCCAATTACAATAAAGTATGGATCGGTTGATGTGCTTCCAGATAATTTCCTGTTCCACTGGTTGTGAAGTGGTGTTAGGTCCCCAAAGCTATCAACTTGACACGGTGTATCAGTTAACACCATAGTTGTATCAAAATTTCCCACTTTTTTGTAAAAAAAGTCAGTTTTTATTTTTCTCAATTTCTTATTAGCAAAGTTATAAGAAAAAATTACTGCTGTAGATTGACATAACTTAATTAGTGTTAGCCAACTGATAAAGTTGTGCTATTTGCTGATTAAGATCAAATTTTTAAGCTTGAAAAGTATTTCAAAATGTAACAAATCAAATTATTTTCGGTTTTTTGTTGTTTTCTCCGTTTTTTAAATTTTTGGGGAATAAAACCAGGTTTTTCGGTTTTTAATTTTGTTTCTTCCGTTTTTACGTCTAAAGTTAACATGCCATTCTGCAACTGCAGTGTAGCACTAAATGGTGGCTTTTCGAACCCGATGTGAGTTAGATTAAGTTACTTACAAATACAATGTACATGCTCTGCGAGGTATTAGTGCAATGTCGCCTAATATGATGGAGTTGCCGTTCTGTCATTGAAACCATGCAGGAGGCAGCAATCCAGTCTTGTGCTGGTGCCGATTCAAACCCTTGTCCTTTGAAATGGACCAACGATGCTCTGTCTTGCTAGCTCCTATTTCAGCATTGTTCATAGTTTGGGACGTAATGTAAGGTATCTCAAATGCATTGACTACAATATGTAAGGTATCTCAAATGCATTGACTACAATGTCTGCGCTTTGAACATTGTCGCTTTTGCGCGTGTGATATTGGATTTCGTGAGCAATTCAACTGATCATCGGCAGATGTCGCTGTTGCCCTCTGTTGGCGTGCATAGGAAACTCATCGACAGTCTGATGAGCATGGAAGACAGTGTATTGACGCTCACCCTGCCCTGCTTTATGCTCTTTCATCATTATCCATTTTATATACACTATACAGCCCGTTTAGCTCATTCTATCGTAAGACAGTAACCCTCTGATGACTTTGTATTAACAAGACCACACTGTCTATGGAGCTGAAAGGCATAATGTAAAAATGAAATAAAAACGAAAAAACCGACTTTTTTGGGAGAGAATAAAAAACGAAAAAACCGTTTGTTACACTTATGATTAGATCCTTCATTGAACCTATCAGTCTGATTCTGCTTCCTCTGATTTCTTACCAAACTCTATTACAATACAATTTTGAGATTATTAAAGATTTTAAGAATATGCTGAGGAATTTTAAATGTTTTAGGTAATAGGCATTAAGTTCCTTTGTCCACTGCTAAATTTGTGCAGCCCTTTGATACTTGTATCATTGTATGAGTAAGATTATAAGACAGAATTCTTTACATCGTCAGTTTCTTTGTGTATATACCGTATGTATATGTATTCACTGTGGCATGCAGGTCTAATGTGCATACATAATGTGACTGGCTGAGTGGGTATCATTTGTTTTCATCATATGCCTCTCAGGGGTTTCTGTCGTTAATTAGCTAAGAATATAATTTAGCACATCAAGCCTTCACGACGTCTGATCTGGGCATTTGGCAGAGTCGGCCAGCGTCAGAATCCAATTTAATTCAGTGCCAGAAAATAAACCTCATTGTATTACTGGTCGGACAACTGACTTACTGCCAGGAATGAAATGAATTTCCCGTGATGCATAGCAACCTATGGCAGTTCAAGTGTGAATGATTGCTATCTGCTATGATTATACGCGTGAATTCTAATTTCTCTTGCCCTGAAGTGAGTTGTAGTGAAATAAATTTATGCTTTGAGGGGTTACTTTAATATCCTGCGTTGTATATGTGGCTCATCATTCAACAGTTTTTCATTTCCTCATCAGTACTGTAACATCATCGGGAGTACTTGCTTAAATTAAATGTAAGCCTACATATTTGGTGGCAGGATAAGGCTGATGCTTTGTCCTGAGTGTGTGTGTATGTGTATGTGCTTGGTTTGGGCTAAATGGTGCAGCAATAAGAGGCGTAATTGAGGTTCTTTGCTAATGTTTACTGAAATGAAGTGCACTTGCTTTATAGGAACGAGTATGCAATACACATAGCATTATGCTTCAGTACACTGTTCATTAGGAACGAAGTACACAGTTTACATGGTATGTACTTCATTAAACTGCGAGTGTACAATATTCATAGCATATGCTTCATTGAACCATTCATATTCAGAATATTTTTTAATGAATATTATGTTATTCTTAAAGAGTAGTCTTGTTTTCTTATGAGTCGTTTAGCTCTTGATCCTTCCTTTGTTTCCATGCTTTTCTATGCTTTATATGTCTACATCGTACATAATTGAAAGTGTTCATTCTATTTGCTTTGTTACAATTATTCAATGCAACTCTTTTTGACATTTCAAACACAACTCTATCTCTATGACATCATTGATGACACTGGGTGAGTTGGTGAGTGAAGAACCTTCTCAAGGTTCATACAGAGTAACATACTTTGGGTTAGGGTCAAACCCCTGCCGTCAGCATTTAAAAAGCAAGTGTACTAACCAAGTGGCCACTCTGCCTGACTGCCTCTTGTGCTTCACTTTTCCTAAGAAGCAACAATTGTTGTTTGCCATTGTTGTTGAAATGAATCAAGTGCTGTTAATGGTTTGTGGCTTCATCTCTGGAACTGGGTTAACAATTTCTCCTCATGGTGGTGACTTTGGTCGTTTGTCGGGGTGTGACGTCTGTTGCTGCTGTTGGTTAAGGATGCCCCCCACCCCCGTGGGGTCTTTAATTTTTAAAACCTAAACATCTCTCTTTTGTACTGGTTGGGTGATTTAACCCTGACTTCTCTTAGTGGAACACGCCTGACAGCCAGCCCCCTCCCTGCTCCCCTCTGTCTGTCTGTCTCTCTGTACAGCATCTATCATTCGCAATCGCCTGAGGTTTATCTCATTAAAACGGCATACGTAGTAGTTTGGTCTTTTAGCGCATCTGTGGCGTATTCTTCTTCTTCCTCCTCCGCTTCCTCCTCCTCCTCAGCTGCCCTTCGTGCATGCTTAGTGAGATGTCGTCTCAGGCTGATGCGGCCGCTGCATGGCTGGAACCAAGGAGGACAAGCCCGATTTTTAACGCAGCGTGTTAGATATTCCGATCTCGCTGTGTTGCCCGGCCACGTTTGTGATGGCGACATTTGGTTTGGAGATTTGGTCGTGCCACGCTGGGCTGTGCGATAATACATGGGCCATCCTCATGATCCTTGTTATATTCCGGCGTATCATTAACCCCGACTATCCATCTGGTCTCATTAGGTGATTATAGGAATCCATTATATTATGTGGGTGCTTTGCTGTGTAGGGTTCTTCACACGGCTGTATGCTGTGTGCTAGAGAGAAAGACATACAGACACACAGACAAACTGACAGACATATGCAGACAGCCATACAGACAGAAATACATACAGCCAAATATGCAGAATGGCAATTAGACTGACAGATGGACGGATAAGCAACAAGGCAGTGACAGGCTGATTTGCAGTTAAAGAATGAGGACGACAGACTGAGTTGGACGGAGACAGACATGCAGCAGGCAGGGTGGACACACGGCAACAGACAATCAGGGATAGACTGACAGATGGATAGAGACGAAGAGAGAGGCAGACAGACAGACGGACAGACAGACAGACGGACTAACAGATGGAGAGTGAGTTAACTGCGAATATTAGTGATGCTGGTGGCTGGGACATTTCCTGCCCGAGGTAGGGTTAACATTAACCCTCTTACCCCGTATGGGCGCTATAGCGGCTTGGTGGTCTATGACAAATACCCGTAAGGCCGCTATAGAGGTTTCAACATATAAACCGTATCCCCGTAAGGACATTATATATATATATATATATATTTATATATATATATATAAAAATATATATAAATATATATATATATAAGGCCAATATATATATATATATTATAATATATATATATATATTATATATATATATATATATTATATATATTATATATAATATAATATATATAATATATATATAATATATATATTATATATATAATATATATACATATTATATATATAATATATATATATAATATATATATATAATATGTATATATATAATATATATATATTATATATATTATATTATATATATAATATATACATATTATATATATAATACCCAGTGGTTATCTCTACTCCCACATTTATATATAATATATACATAATATATATAATATATATATATATTATATATATTTTATATATTTATATTATATATTATATATATATATATTATATATTATATATATATATATAATATATATAATATATATATAATATATATATATTATATATATTATGTATATATTATATATACAGGGCCATCGGGTGGGCGTTCCGCTTGCTGGAGGGCTATCGGGGTAAGAGGGTTAATAGCTTCCTCATCGGGCAATCGACCGATATGATGCTGCAGTTAGCTATGCCTGTTGCTTCTTATTTTCTCAAGTTGCAGGCTGCTTCCTCCTCCTGCTCAGACATGCTGCTTCTGGTCGCATTAATACAAGGCTTCTTCCTCTTAAATGATTTTCGCAGAAATTACCAATCTCATCCAAAGAGCTTTTCTTAAAATTCTTAACTTATTTTCTTGCACTCTTAGCATTACTTACTTGGTCGCAGAAAGGCTAAAATGGCTGGAATTCTGCTGACTATAATGTCTAGTCGTCAGACACAGATTCAGTGGACTATGGACGGTAGATCTATATGATGGTGCCATTTAGGGTTTGAATCCGAGTGTCTCTCCGAAAATTGACCTTTTTTCAGGAAGTTGTGTTTGGATTCTAATACAAGACTGTATGATTGTTGGATTGCAGTTGTGCTTTATCTAACAGTTCTGTCTCTGCCTATGAGGACACCACTTTGAACTGATCATCATCATTAGATCCTGATGCCTGTCATGTGGGTGGGTGGGGGGGGCTGATGGATATGAAGAAACGATCTCCATTGTCCTCTGTCAAGTTCCTTGCTCCCTTTAGTGCTTGTCCTTGGTCCTCATTTATACTATCTACCTAGCATAGTCTTGATCTACCTTTGTTTCTTTTTCCTTTGAATCTTGCATGCTGTGCATTTTTTTGTACTTCTGTCATCTTGCGTTCTCTAGAGCTGCTTGTCCAAAACTCTCAGAGTCTTTGTTGAACGGCTTTGTCTGGCGAAGTTGTTTGGATTCCTAATCTTGTCTAATATGTCAGCATTTCTTACTTTCTATTGTCTTGGATACCTAATCTTGTGCTTCTTACTTTCTATAGTCTTGGATACGTAATCTTGTGTTTCTTATTTTCTATTGTCTTGAAATCACTGTTCTCTTCCATAGCCAACTCACACTGATAGATGAAATAAAACCGAAAGCTTGCCTTATATCAATTCTTTTCTCTTTTCTTAAACTTGATACCTTACCTGTTTGTGTTAACTAGGCATAGCAGGGATGTTTTTTAAGGAATTTTTAGAACTGCACAACTACTGCTTTTCCTTCCCATCCTTCATGGCAAATTACTTCCAATTGGAGGACAATGGCCATTTTTGCTAGTTTTAACTGTACAAAACTGCTTCTTCAACTGCACAAATCCATTTAGAACTGCACATTTTGTGTACAACTGCACGTTAAAAAAAACCTGAGGCATAGGTAAGCAATTGTGATTGTACTGATTCTTACATATGTTCATTGTACTTGCTGCATTTGATTGCATTGTTTACTAGTACTACTTGCCATGAGTTTATTTTTATCACTTTATGATTATTTCTGGAAATTACACAGTTCATCTCTGAACAATTAATCCTTTCTGTTTCTGCAACTAAATTATTTCACGTGTGTCCATTATCAAGCAACCTGAACCAAATAGATGTGGAGCTGTTATATAGACAGGGTTATACTATACTGGCGAAGCTTTGGCCAGAAAATCGTCCTCACTTGTATTAGGCATAAGATTATTTATTAGTAGATGCCACTCAGGGATGAGTTTTGAATTAGAGACTGGCGCCAAAGCAGTTGATCGACCATGGTTAATTTCCAAATCATCTCTCCGGCATCAGATTTATGTATTTCAGTAACTGTTTAGTGTTTAGAGTTACACAGCTTCTTACTGATTCTCTGCCTGTAGTTTTTTGTGTGTAAAATGTCCAAAGCTGTAAGCTGCTAAATGCTGGATTTTGCTTATATAAACACAGCAGCTATGTATTTAGAAGCAGCAATTTAGAGCGCAGGTCTGTCCTGTCACTATCATTGACTGAGCTTTGGAGAAACAAAATTGAACCGACTGTAGACCGGCCGTTGTTATGACATCTTTGCCTTTGATGGATACAACGAAATTGTTTCCAGGTTGAAATCATGACAGCTGATGTTTATCCGTTATATGGATTTCTGTCAAAAGATGATGTGCGCTTTTTTCGATTATGTTGTCGTTTGCTTAAACGCAGTGCACGCAGATCATTGCCAGACTTGCAAGGGATGGGTAGGAGGGGTGGGGGGTGGGAGGGGTGAATCGGACAGACGGGGGTCGGAGAAACTGTTGGGATTGCTGTGATGCAGGTGCATTTAACCCCTGAGAACCGGGCTCTCTTGTTCGGTAATTTGGGATTCATCAAGTCGAAGGTACAGCACTTCAAAGTCGTCGTCGTCGTCGTCCTGCGATTGTAAATTATGATCAGGCCATATCGCTCGGACGACGACGACGATGATGACGGCGACGGACGCAGTCACGGGATTAATTAGAGATGCCGGCAATTATGGAGAGGGCCACCACCATGCCAGTGGCGTTAGGATCCGTTAGGAAGACGTCAGCCGGTTGACAGCGTTTCCAATGCTAATGCCGCCATTAGTATGCATAGATGTGGAAATAGGACCCTAACCTCATTTGCACTAATGTATATCTGAATTGTAGCAATGAGCGCCGATGAAAAGGACCAATAATACGTTTTTGAACCCGATATGAGATGCTGCTCTTTGAAAAGCCCGAGATGACAGACGGTCAAATGGCCATCATGGCCGTCATTTCCGAGCTTATTTCTTCATTTCCTCCTGATTGCACTTTGCATTTGAGAAACAAGATTTGACCCGCGGTGCCAGCCGCCGTACGACGGGTTTCTTTCCTCCAGATGTAGTCGCCGCTGACGACCGATTCTTGTTAGTTTAATTCATATTTTCGTCGCGAATTTGCATCTCTGCAGTCGTCCAGATGCGTCGTTCGGTCTGTTGTGGCAAATTGTGGTTTCGACTTCGGATGACGTCGTTGCCTCATTTCGGATGCAGTGCTAATCTTCGCCACGACGATATTAGTATTCATGCTTCTTGCAGCTTTTAATGGTGCACAGCAGTTGTGACATCTGAAATACATACACGGATTATATGCTGATGATCTGAGGAAGGGAGATTTCTGAGGAAAAGAGCTTCGACAAAGCTATTATTAGGACGAGTCAGGAATTTATTTTGCACTTTGCTTCAGTTGTTGAAATTTGTTTGTGAAGTCAAGGATGCTATGGTGGTTTTAAAATAATTTTCAGCATTTAATAGCAAAGCTATTATTAGGACGAGTCAAGAATTTATTTTGCACTTTGCATCAGTTGTTGAAATTTGTTTGTGAAGTCAAGGATGGTGGTTTTAAAATAATTTTCAGCATTTATTCCAGATCATGCTAGTTTCTTTAGCATGCATTAAATCAAGGAATGTTGATGTGAAATTGATGTGAAATCATAACTGGTGTGACAATTTGTGAGTATGAATGTGTGAGTGTTAATGGTAGAAGCAGGTCACAGAGAGTGATATTTTTGAATACATCCTTTTTGTTGCATTACTACGTAATGCTCCTAGAAAGTATGTTTAATGTTTAATCCAACCTGATGCATGCGAGCGTATATAATGTGCATGCAGCTTTACACCTGTGTAACTATGTGTTAGGTTAAAATTTTGAATCAATCTCTTAACTGCTGGCGACATGCGGGATCAATTTATGCGCAACTTGTTTTGTCGAGGAGGATGATTTCTAACATCTTTATCAGATGTTTCTGAGCATGATATATGCCGCAACAAAAGGGGCAACATATCTGACAGCAATTAAAGGCCGATGATGAGACGGAAATGAATCCATATTGGACATGCAGTCCAAGTGGTTAGCTAGACCTTCGTTGGTGAATATGTTCTATTCATTCTTTCCAACCAATGATCCGACTCATGTATCGATCGATATATGAACAGGTTTTTCTGATTATCAATATACGCTGGGTATAGCTCTAGTAAGTCGAACAGCCTGCTGCAGAATTACAACTGATCTACGTTGAAATGCTATGTGCCACTAAGTACACGCTGTTCAGCTTTATTAGTCATGCTAACCAGGTGATACAGGGTAAGATGTACAACACTATAACGTTCTGTTGAAATAACTGATCATTTATATGGAGTTCACTTTGTGCCGTCGTTTCTTTGAACCTTTGCGACTGCCATGGTCAACCTTCTCCATGTATTGCGAATATGTGGAGAAGGTTGTCTATCAGTTCCTCCAAGTTTATATGGAGTTGGTTATACCATTTATGGTGCATTGTTCGAAACTTATCTGCAATTTGTGCATAACAGGTAGTAATTTTATATTCGGTCACACATTTGCCTTTAGTTCTTTCCGAACAATGGCATGTGTACCAAATCTGTCTATGAGGACTTGAGCAAAGTTGATTAATTGAAATTCAATGAAAAAGTTAAAAGTATTATTTGCTACTAGATGTCTCATGGCCTTCTAAGATGTTAAAACAAATTGTGTCACGATTTGAAATGAAACACAACTTGGGATTTTAAATTCTTGAAAATCAGTAGATTTTGGATGTTGTTTTCTTGTTGTTTAAGGGCAGCTGTTGTAGAGTCATTTACTTTATGTGGTATAGTGCAAGAACCCTTTAGGCGAGATACTGTTTATGCGCTTCATCTTTGGTTTGAGAATGGGTTGAATGCTTGAAGTTACTATTCCAGCATAAATCACTTACAACAGCCTGCTTCAGAACATGTGTGGTCACTGCTCAGTGGTCACTCAATGTTTTTCTTCATTCCTATTCAAGTTGTGGTGTCCGTTATTAGGAAATCCTCCACTTTTGCTTTTCGTCATTCGGTTGTGAAGATGGTAGAGCATTTGGTGGTGCAGTATTCCAGGGGATGGTTTGAAAAATAATATTGTTAATTATAATGATAATAATAAAAATAATAATATTTGTTTGTTGATTCTCACTGACAAGTATGCAGTAAACATGATACAGTGGTAACAGCTGATGACAAGTTTAGCAGGAGTCGAATTTAACCGTAGGGCAGTCTGCAAAGCACCCATCTGTCATGTTGAGGAGTACAAAGCTTTGAGGTATTCTGAAAGGCACCATTAATAATATTTCGTCATTCTAGCCACTGCTGCATCCATGAGTTCCCCATTTCTGTGGGCTTCTAGCTCTTTCTCAAAGTTGAGGTTGATGAGTCTGTTGTGCAGCAATCTTGTTCATGTAAGGTCCATGGACCAGGATGATGAAGAGAGGAAGCTGGCTACAGATGAGAAATAGTTTCATCATTTAGAATTTTAGTTGGCCTTGTGTGGAACGTTGCTGCTGGGCTTCAGGTGTTGACAGCGCATCTAGTTTTTCCTCTTACATGTAGTAAGTACAGTAGAGAGACGTTTGAGTTCATTTGTGGCTCCTCCAAGATCATCCTTGTGGATATGTGGCTCCTCCATGATCATCACTGTGAATATGTGGCTCCTCCAAGATCATTCCTGTGGATATGTGGCTCCTCCATGATCATCCCTGTGGATATGTGGCTCCTCTATGATCATCCCTGTGGATATGTGGCTCCTCTATGATCATCCCTGTGGATATGTGGCTCCCCCATGATCATCCCTGTGGATATATGGCTCCTCCATGATCATCCCTGTGGATATGTGGCTCCTCTATGATCATCCCTGTGGATATGTGGCTCCTCTATGATCATCCCTGTGGATATGTGGCTCCTCCATGATCATCTCTGTGGATATATGGCTCCTCCATGATCATCCCTGTGGATATGTGGCTCCTCTATGATCATCCCTGTGGATATGTGGCTCCTCCAAGATCATCCCTGTGTATATGTGGCTCCTCCATGATCATCCCTGAGTATATGTGGCTCCTCCATGATCATCCCTGTGGATATGTGGCTCCTCTATGATCATCCCTGTGGATATGTGGCTCCTCCATGATCATCCCTGTGTATATGTGGCTCCTCCATGATCATCCCTGTGGATATGTGGCTCCTCTATGATCATCCCTGTGGATATGTGGCTCCTCTATGATCATCCCTGTGGATATGTGGCTCCTCCATGATCATCCCTGTGGATATATGGCTCCTCCATGATCATCCCTGGGATATGTGGCTCCTCCATGATCATCCCTGTGAATATGTGGCTCCTCCATGATCATCCCTGTGGATATGTGGCTCCTCCATGATCATCCCTGTGGATATGTGGCTCCTCCATGATCATCCCTGTGGATATGTGGCTCCTCATCTCTGTGGCTGTGTGTTTGTAGAAGATCGATTTGTTGCTTAGGTCTCTCTCCTGTTCCCTCAGATCGAAGAAGTTATTTGGACGCACTTTTTGAACGGACTGCAGTGGACTCCACTTCTGTTGGAATCGCTTGAACGACTTGACTCCTCGTTCAGGTTCAGTGGAGGAGAAGGAGGAGGATCCAAGGTTGGCATCGGATATATACAGAGAGGACAACTTCCAGCATGTGTTGTCTGCAAGTGATCCAGATGAGATCAATCTGATCCAAGTCTTTCTTGATCAAAGTACAAACCCCCCTCCTGACTGCAATTCTGTTTTGGAGGCAGTTGAGTCATGGAAGACTTGGTCTGGAATGTGACTCCACGGAGACCATTCATCAACTAGTTTCAGGCATGTCGTCCTTTACTGGGATGCTGCAGTTCCACCATCAGCAACCGATGGAAATCTCCGGAGGTTTTCTGTTTCCATTGCCGTGGCTTGTGACAATAATTACGCAAGATTGCCGGACGGCTACGCCAAGGCCACAGAATTTTTATCACGAGTGTGCATCAGAAGTTGATTATCAGCAACAGTGACCCAGAACTGAAGTCTGAAACGTTAGGTGACATGGGAAGTGCATGTGAATAACTATAATGTGCTTCTCTGAGTATTTGAATAGAGTCATTCGAGGAATGAGTTATCTGAAAAATGCTTCTAAGTGGAGAAACAAATAGAGGTGCTGGAATGAATCTCATTTATAAATGCCTTCCAAGAACTTTGAGCATCAGCCTTGAATATATCGGTAAGGCAGTTAGGCTGGATTAAGCTATATATAGATATTAGATCATACTAATCATGTTTTCCTCTGGATAATAATTGTTTATTAGGCTGAGAATGTTAGTGAGAAGGTAATTCTAGATGGTGCTTGCGCTTTGCTGAAAACCTAGGGAAGGCGTCGGAACGAAATCTGAAACTGTTCGCAATGAATCAAGTGAATCACTTGCACGGCAGGTACACTGCATGAGCAGGCAGATTACATGCACCAAAGTAGTTCCAGTAGCCCAGGACAAGTCCTCTACCTTGGTATCCTGGACTGGTTTCCTTCCGAGATGCTGACAGAACATATGGACTTAGCATACTCACACAAGAAGGGCAGGCCTGCTAAAGCTATTGCTCGCTCTTTTATTCCACCCTTGTTTATTTAACTATAGGTGTTTATACCTATGCCTTCTGAAACCCAGTATACCCAGCATAGATAATATATACATACATATATATATATATATATATATATATATATATATATATATTTGTATGCACTGTATATATGCTGTACATTGATGCATATATATATTTATATATATATATATATTTATATATATATATATATATGCAGAATGAAAAGACTGAAATGCACATCTAATGCCTAATATGATGCATCATATCCTGCAGCACCAGTGCTCCTGAGGTTGAACATCCCTGGCTCCCATTATGTCATGAGATAATGAAATACACGGCACATATGGGCTTCCGGCATTTAGTTTATTCTTTGCATAATCGTCTTTGCATGTGTTCCTGGGGTGCTAGCTGCCCTATATAAATAAATATTTACATGACCTTAATGGAGCCTGCCATCTCATTAGAAAGCTACCTTAAGACAGGCATCGATATGGCAGACTGAAATATTAGAAACAGCATGGGACTCCTTAACCTACCCGAATCCACATGTGAGTATAATTATATATACATATATATATATGTGCATGTAAAAACTATTTATTTTTCGAGTTATGAATAAAGTTCAATACTTATTCAGTGTGTGCATGTATGTACAATGTATCTGTATATATATAATTTTGTTACATGTACAGTCTCACCAGTAATGTTATAGTTATTGACAAATTCTGCAGAGGGTGAGTGTGGATTTTTTGATGATCAGAAGGTATTGCTGACAGTGGGCCACAGTTTATGTGTTCAGTTACCAGACATTTATGTCATTGAGTGTTTTTCGTATTGGTCTTTGTATCGCAGCTTGGTTTTGTGTCACCAGTGTTTGCATTACTAACTTAGAACAAGCCAACTTCGGTTTTCATATGTGCAGGTGACTGTTGATGGAAGATTTCTTTTATTGATGTCCATATGTGTGCCACTGAGAGGTTGGATGACTGCCCTGTATTGGAATTGTTGTGGACTTGTGGTATTATTTCTAAGGAGATTCGGTGGCTGTATGTTACAAATGGGTGCTACCCTTATTTGCTGGTGTCTGCTTCCACCAGACATTGCATTACAGAGAAGCACAGTACACATTTATGGTATATATATATATACACAATGTATAATTATACATCACACACGCACGCACACACATGCACGCACGCACACACACACACCCACGCACACATTTATATGCATGTAGAGCGTAGACAGACATTGGTGAACATATCAGATATATATGCTCATTGTGTTATATTTATTATATACAGGCAATTGCTATTCAAGCATATGTAGACATCCAATTTTGCACATAAATTCATAATTCATATTTTGCGTGTTTCATACTAATGAGTGTTTCTAATGTATAATTTATGTCTTTGAACTTTTCATAATAAGCATGCCTGTATAATGTTATGTGTAGACTTTTGCATTTACCTGTTTGTAATATTTGCATTCATGATGCCTTGTGTCTGGATAAGTTCTGTTGTTATTGGTTTATTTAATGTAATGAACGAGCAAGCATATGAGCAAATTTATGAGACCGAGCGAGTTAGATTTAAAGAGTGATTGAGCCTGTGAGAGAGTAATGGATGCAAGGAAGCAGGACTTTGTATTGGTTGGCGAGTTAGATTGAGAGTAAATTTGAGCGAGTGAGTGAGTGAGTGAGTGAGTGAGTGAGGGAGTGAGTGAGTGAGTGAGTGAGTGAGTGAGTGAGTGAGTGAGTGAGTGAGTGAGTGAGTGAGCGACTTATTCTGGAGTGAGACTAAGTGAGTGGCTTGGTATTTAGATATTCTTGTTTGAATGACCATCGCACGGCCTATAAATAACACAGGGTGGTAACATTAGTAACCGACATGAGACTGGGATGTTTATTGGAAGCTCTGCCCGGTGGGAACCCAGTGGGCACGGGTAAATAATTGACCAACCCTGGAACGTTTTCGGCATGACATGATTGGTCTGAATCGATGAAACCGATCCAGTGTGTCTATCAGGGCGCTTGCCGGCGGTTCCCATTAGCTTCTGTTAACTTGTTTATCTTAACTTTAGAAATTATACTCCGGTCGCTGATTAGGACAGCAGCAGCAGATTCCTTTGGCTAAAAAGATAAACGGTAATGAATCTGTGATTCGTTTGGAGAAGGAGGCTGGGAGTCTGGAGGCTGAAGCTGCTGCGGCTGCTGCTGCTGATAAACTGTTGATCTGTGTGTGTTCTTCGGCTCGGTGTGTTTGTTTCTCGTCCTGATTGGAGGTAAATGTCTGCACTTTCCGAGTATTCCGATAGCTCTTATGTCGGGTTCATTTGGCGCTTTTCATTTCGCCTCTTTGTCTCGGAATCCTCCGCTTCGTTGTCGCCGTCGTCGTCGGTTTAGTGGCGGCGGCTGCTCTTCGCGTCGTCTGCCGCTTCAACGGCTCTAGCTGCGTTCGTCTTTGAACCTGCGTGCATTTTCAAGTTTACCTAAGAATCGCTTTTGAATTTCCATTTGCCATCCTCTACCTGCTCTACAAAACACTTGTACAAGTACATGCTTGATATTTATCCAGGTCTTCAAGCTGTGGCCATTCCATTACCTGTGAGTAATGAAAAGGCTTGCTAGAAGCTAAAATGTTTGCAGTAAAGAGGTTGTAACCAAATAAAAGGTGCTTCACTTTAAATTTGCGTAAATAGATTGAATGCGCAGATATTGGGTTGCTTAACATCCAGAACTCACTGCCTATATTGTAGTGAGTAATTAATTACTACAGTTAATTAAAAATGCTCTGAGATACCACTGCTTCTTCTCAAGATTGAAACTTTTCGGAGCAGTTTTAAATGGCCCTGCAGGTATGACAATTAATTGAAGACTTGAGGTAACAGTTTTATGTTATGCAATATAATTGCAGTGATCACTAATTACCTAATGTGTCCAAAATACATTCATTAAACTATATCATATTTTCACTTTCAATTTTGTTTTTTATGTTGATGACTGTTATTCAATTATGTTTAGTGTACTATTGAATGTTATTAAATAACCGTCCTAGTTGTATTTAAAAGTGAAACAGCAATCTGACGTTGGGATATTCTTCCCGCACGTATGTATACATAGGTAGTTATGTGAATACACTGAAGTTTGTTTCTCAAGGGCTTAGCACTATGTACCATGCAGCTGTCAGAACTTGCCCTCAGGGAACTTAACTTGGTTTTGCTGGTGATAATAAAAAATCATAGATTTGCAATTTATGAAATTGTTAAGAGAATTTGGTAAGTAGCTGAAACAGAGGATTTGATCCTCTAGTTGCATAATAATGGTGATAATAGTAATTATATTTGATGATGATGATGATGATGATGATGATGATGATGATGATGATGATGATGATGATGATGATGATGATGATGATGATGATGGTAACATGGTGGTGCATGGTGGTGATGGTCATTGATGGTGATGGTCATGGTGATGATGATGATGATGATGATGATGATGATGATGATGATGATGATGATGATGATGATGATGATAATGATAGTGATAGTGATAGTGATAATGATGATGCCAACGATAATGAAAATAATAATAACAATATTGCAATTGTCATAGGTCTAATGGCAACAGGGGTGATCATCGAAATTATTTTTCCAGAAACAGCTCTAAAAACATCTGACTGTGTTTAAAGTTGTCATCTAAATTTTCAGATAATATCTGATAATATGCAAAACTTACTCATGTAATGATGATCTTGCTTCTCAAATACATATTTTATGTTTGAGAAGCAGAATCATCTTCATACTTATGAGTAAGTTTTGCAGCTTGCCCAATGCATCCATGCGATTCGACAAGAAATGCTGTTGTAGTAAATTGAAACCAGTGCTGCCATGGTTGCTATCTGCATAGACAGAATTAGTGCGGGATGTGCAGTTATAAATAATATTAAATATCCGACAAGTAATTAGGGTGGGAGTGTTGTATAATTGCTATTCTGTCTGGTGTTTCAACTTCTCACATACGGGTGCAGTATATATATTAATGAATAATTGTTTAAACCGGCTAATTACTTATTTTGAAAGAGGCTTTGTGCAACAGTTAAGCTGTGACATTTAACTCCCAGAATTAAGTACTAGCAATGCAAATTGAAACTGCCGTGCTCCATGCACATAGTTTTTTTAGTTTCAAAACAGATCTTAGCATCAAATAAGCGAGAATTTATGCCCATTAAACCTTTGTAATGTTATTCAATTTCATATAATGCTAGATGGCTGTGCTATCTAAATTTGTGGAGTACCCCTAGGAATGCGTCGAGTATCTGGTTCTCTGTGTTGTGAAATGTTACTGGTCATCTGTATTGCTTTTGTTGTGAGTATAGCCAGCAGCTTTTTGTGTTCTAATAACGGATATTTTGATTGGAAACCCCACATCCACAAGCTTTGCGCCCATCCAAGTATTGTATGCATCTCTGTTGAGGCTATGAGTTCAGGCCAGACTGGCTCTATTATTTATTATCTTCTCCTCAGTGTAGTAATTGAGAACTGATGACTCTTTTGGGGAGGCTGCCTGCCACCTAACACTTAATTAATAGTAGAATTATAAAGTCTAATGCTTGATGATAATGGTAACATATTTTGATGATATATTAGAGCCTCATAAAATATGTTAATTAAATTCCTCAGGGAAATTGTCCCCTATGCCAGTGACTCATCATGAGGCAGCTGCAGGCTTCTAGCCAACAATTTGACCCACCCAATCCGCTAATTAACTGTAAAACTGCTCCTTTATCTTATCTAGACACCATGTAGTATTCCATTTTGTTTGACTTTACTGCTAATTGCTTCCTCCAAGTCATCTGGAAAACTACTATTATTAGCACCATGGAAGTCTTCTCTCTACCTCGAGTCAGTGAATTACAGTAGCTAAATGCTGTGTTTTATTCACTTGAAATATCACCAAAAATGTTAAGCAGTTCAGGATTACCCGCTGCCAGAGTGCTTGTTACACACAAAAGGCCATTAATTTGCTGCACCTTGAGCCCGAATAACATTCTTGACTGTGTGGCTTTATCAGAGTGGCTAATCCAAAGCAAATCTGGAATACATCTTCCATTTGGTTTTATGCATCCAGTTGCCTCATATATAAAAGTGAAAACTCATCTAATTATGCTTGATTCACCACGTGCAGCTTTCAAAGTTTTCAGATGAGGGAAGAGTACATGTACGTGATGCATTGGCTAGACATTAGAATTAAAATAAAGGTCTCTGCGCTTGTCTGCTTATCACATTTCACATTTCAATGACAACAACAGACCTACTTGAATTGCTGATACTGAGTTATTTTGGAGAATGAACTTGAATAACTCACAGAAGTTTAGGTTAATGGTTACACTCTAGCATGAAAAGTGCAAGGACTCTGGTTCACTTCCCACCACCCTCCCCCCAAAGGTTGACTCAGCCTTCCATTCGGCAGTTGGCTTTAGTAAAACGAGCAGTTGGATGTGAAGGTTGCCTTGCTTGCTTTGAAACAGTTAAATTCTATTCCTGTAATATCTTTCGATCGTCTGTTCATACTGTGAATTGTATTCATAATGTGAATTGTATTCACACTGTTAATTGTATTCATACTGGGAATTGTATTCATACTGTGAATTGTATTCATACTGGGAATTGTATTCATACTGTGAATTGTATTCATACTGCAGTGTGTCAGTTTGAAATTAGACGAAAATTATTATTATTATTTTGATTATTATAATGATCTGTTGTGAGTTCGTCCAAAAACTTTGGCAGTCATTGTTTCACACACAGCTCTACATCCGAAAGTGCTAAATTGCTAGGTAGCTGAATTAATTTGCTTTGTTTTTCTCAATGATACCCTTGTCAGAAAAGATAATTAATGGCCAGTATGAAATATCAGCACAGCCAAGTGAAAGGTAATGGGTAGATTTGAGTTCACAGCAGCAGTGCTGAATGTAGCGGATGAGAAGAACAAGAGCCATGATTGCATTGATCTGAGTCATGTAATGTCACGAACTAGTGGAAGAGAAGTTTCACTTGAGTGAAATTTGTGAGGATCACTCTGCCATGAAACGATTGAAGAGAGAGACCTTCACTATGCAGGAAATTGCGTGTACAGGATGTCAGAAGCATTTATGAGAGAAAGTGCATGGAAGAGTTAGACAGTTAGACACTTGCAGTGTTATTATGTTGAGTGGAAAGAAAACGGCGGGCAAGCATGTGAAGACAAAGAGAGACGTGAGAGAGCAGATGTTTTGATGATTGGAAAGGTGGAGGAAGGGATTTATGAGCGGAGGCGGTCACCGCATTGAACCTGGGAAATGTTGCTTAAACCACTGAATAAGCACTTGTCCTCTGATTGATTCGCTTTCCCTACCTTTTTAGTTGATTGATGGTAATTTCCCTTCATCATCATCATCATCACCATCATCATCATCAGCAGCAGCAGCAGCAACTGGTTGTTTGTCAGGCATATTATCCGCTACTCTGATGGAGGCTTATAGTCACAGTTCCGTCATTTGGAACTGATTTCTCCAGCATTTAATACTGTTGAGAGCTCAATTCTCGTTCATTGCCCGGAGCACAGCTTTGAGGTGATTTGCATGTTCCTTAATCCTCCTACTCCATCATTTCTGTGTAAATAGATTCTCTGGCATACAGTCCTGCCGGGCTTGACCCCTGCCTTCACCTTCAGCAGGTGTTATACTTGGCAGGCCTCCTTCTGTTGTGAAGCTGGACTTCTCTTCTTGGCCCAGTCATTGTCTTCCATGCAGACTGCCTTCATCCAGATAATCTGCTGTGTTCTGTCATTAGCATATAATGGAAAGTCTGTGCATGCTTTTCAACACTGAATTCAAGAGAGATGTGTAATTGTGTGTTTCATTTAGTATGGCAATACTGTCATCTAAGCAAGTGCATATATAATATGTTATATATATTATATATATTATATATAATTATATATATCTCTCTATGCTGGGTGGGAATCATTCTTTTCACATACTCCTTAAAAGTATATGGAAAGGAACAAAATACTGTTAGCTTAACACAACAAAGACTCTGGACTCAACTTCAGTCATTTCACTGATGCTTGCTATTTGTGATCTAATTTAGGTTATTTAGCCTAAGGTTGATGCAATTTTTTTTATTTGAAATTCCAGCATCAAATTTTTTGTGAATTATTATTCCTGTATTCATTCATTCGTTCATTTATCGATAAATTTCTATAATACCTTTTCAAGGAGACTACTCAGAGCTGCTACTTCAAATGATTCTAATAAAAAAATACTACTAATAACAATAATAATAACACCATAATAATAATAATAATTGGTTTTATTTTTTAAAAATGATAATAATAATAATAATAATAGTAACAGAACATGTTTCTATAACCGAATAGTTTACTGCTAACAAACTGTCTTTTTATTTAGAAAAAATGCATTTATCCTGTTCAATTTTTTAAAGAAAGTTTGTCCTCTGAACTGCCCAGTGACATTACTTATTAATGGTAGGCCTACTTCCATCTCATAGGTCGGCTCCACAAAATTTCTTGGGGTTTTTATCAGCCAGCATATGACATGGAATGTGCACATAGAAATTTTAATATGAATTTTTTTAAATGTGGAAGTGCTTCACTGAGCATCCATTTGCATTGAACTATGTTACTCACTGGTATATATCCTTATTTCTACTGTTACAACATGATCTGGGTGTTTACCACGACTCCTGACCACACAAGTTAGTAATATTACAAAATGTTCATGGCCGGTCTTTTCTGGCTAAAAAGCCCATTATTTGAAGAACTTAACATATCAAGCTTCTTACATTTTTCCAGATTAGAACTTTTCAGATATGTAATTTCATATACTGTTTTGATCAAAATCAATTACCTATTCCACTTATGGATCATTTTCAATTAGGATCATACATTTGTTTGCACTTACACTAGAAACGCTAAATACTATCACCCTTTGGTTGCTCACTCCACCTGTCATAGGTCTCAGTAAGAATTTACTGGCTCAGTGATCTTGAATAACACTTCTTCGAATGTCAGACAGGCTCCTGACCTGCAATTGCTTTAAAAAATTGATCAACCTATTATTTAGTAGTAACTTAAAACTTAAAAGCTGACCTTTTTTCTTTGGTCTGGTGACTCCAGTTGTCTCTGAGCAGGGGGAGTATTATCCATTGTTGGTCTTATTTTGCCACCATTTAATTATCTTTACATCGTTTAAAATAAGAGCGCTTTGTCTGAAAAGGTTTCAATAAAACATTGATTGATTGTTTGATTTATTGATTTAGTAATGACACAGAAACAACTGGGTTTTCTAGGCTGACCTTTGCTTGCCATGGCACAGCCTGAACCGATTTGCCGTTTGGCATACAAATGCGTGAGTTGATCGAACATATTTTGCGCAGTTTGTCAGATAAATATAACTAGGAATGCGTTTCGCAAGATAAATGTGTGAGGCGGTGGTATAACTGGGAACGTCGGCAGTGTTGAAGACGAACCTTTTGCCTCGAGTGACTTTAAAGACTTGGAATCAGCAGCAAGTACCTGGAAAATTCTGATGAAGTCCTGCATGTCTGCCTAATGCTTTCGCATCGGGCTCTGTTCATTCCAGCAAACATATGGAATTGTTTGCCACTTGACTTTGAAGGGCACTCAACCAGTTCAAACAACAGACCAATGCAGTTTGTCCGTCCGTCAGCCGTAGTTAGCATCGCCCTCCGAACGGTATAAGGACATTATTAAGCCACGTGTTTCTCATTCATGTTGCACTGGAACTTCTTTCACAAAGCAAAACAGTTCAAGTTGTTTTCGTGCAGCATCTTCACAAGTAAAGTGGACAGGGACTGATGTTGGCTTTAATACCTGGGACCAGCATCAGCAGCCTCACATCTTGCTCTCAGTAAGTAAGAAGTCTCCTTCGATTGTTGAAGGATGTTTCGCAATCTGTTCTCTTCATTGGTGACGTCACTCGGACCATGCAGTGTTTGCGCCAGTGATTGCATAATCTTGTTGAGCCCTTTATTGATCTTTCGGTTTGTTCACATGTTGTCCTACGTGCCGTTTATTTCGCATGTTGTCCTACGTGCCGTTTATTTCACATGTTGACCTACGTGCCATTTATTTCACATGTTGTCCTACGTGCTGTTTATTTCATTTTAAAATAAGCAGGGAAATCTTGTCTCTGAACGCTTCTCTTGTGAAGGCTCTCTTCACCTCGGATAATTTGTTTATTTATTTTGGTAGTTCACTAATAAAAATAGTTATGCCACTTCAATTATTGAGGTAAAGAAATATTGCTTGTGTAAACATAACATCCAAGCTGCATCTCGAATTCATATTTCTGAAGAGGGATCTGTCATGATTCGAGTACCATGTCTATGCAGTAACTGAGTTATGAGCTTGCAGGGCTTCATTTCCTGTGTATGCATTTGCGGCAAACTTTTTGATGTCGGGATTTTGCTGTTGAGTCAGGAATTCTATGAAGCCTTGTGCTGCATGTGTTTGATTACATTACGTGGATGAGAAGATGGGATGATGGATTGAATATGATGGATTGAATATGATGGATTGAATATGATGGATTGACTGTGAGGGATTGAATATGATGGATTGAATATTATGGATTGAATATTATGGATTGAATACGATGTATTGAATACGATGGATTGAATACGATGTATTGAATACGATGGATTGAATAGGATGGATTGACTGTGAGGGATTGAATATGATGGATTGAATATTATGGATTGAATATTATGGATTGAATACGATGTATTGAATACGATGGATTGAATACGATGTATTGAATACGATGGATTGAATAGGATGGATTGAATACGATGGATTGAATACGATGGATTGAATACGATGGATTGAATACGGTGGATTGAATACGATGGATTGAATACGATGGATTGAATAGGATGGATTGAATATGATGGATTGAATACGATGGATTGAATACGATGGATTGAATATGATGGATTGAATACGATGGATTGAATACGATGGAATGAGTACGATGGATTGAATACGATGGATTGAATACGATGGATTGAACACGATGCATTGAATACGATGGATTGAATATGATGGATTGAATACGATGGATTGAATATGATGGAAAGAGTTTCAGAGCAGCAACACTGCAGTAAGGAAACCTTAGAGAAATGTATGGATGACAAACTGGCTGGCCTTGTAAAACAGTGCTTCTTAAATGAATTATGTCTACATTTGTACATATAATGTTATTTTATTATAAGAT